>NC_069424.1:14997972-15087266 GCF_026875155.1 Cherax quadricarinatus
AAGAGAGAGAGAGAGAGAGAGAGATAGAGAGAAGAGAGAGAGAGAGATAAGCAGAGAGAGAGAGATAAGCAGAGAGAGAGAGATAAGCAGAGAGAGAGAGATAAGCAGAGAGAGAGAGATAAGAGAGAGAGAGAGAGAGAAGCAGAGAGAGAGAGAGAGAGAGAGATAAGCAGAGAGAGAGAGAGGATAAGCAGAGAGAGAGAGAGATAAGCAGAGAGAGAGAGAGATAAGCAGAGAGAGAGAGAGAGAGAGATAAGCAGAGAGAGAGAGAGAGAGAGATAAGCAGAGAGAGAGAGAGAGAGAATAAGCAGAGAGAGAGAGAGAGAGATAAGCAGAGAGAGAGAGAGAGAGATAAGCAGAGAGAGAGAGAGAGAGATAAGCAGAGAGAGAGAGAGAGAGAGAGAGATAAGCAGAGAGAGAGAGAAAGAGAGATAAGCAGAGAGAGAGAGAGAGTAAGCAGAGAGGAGAGAGAGAGAGAGAGAGATAAGCAGAGAGAGAGAGAGATAAGCAGAGAGAGAGAGAGAGAGAGAGAGAGATAAGCAGAGAGAGAGAGAGAGATAAGCAGAGAGAGAGAGAGAGATAAGCAGAGAGAGAGAGATAAGCAGAGAGAGAGAGAGAGAGAGAGATAAGCAGAGAGAGAGAGAGAGAGATAAGCAGAGACAGATAAACAAAGCTAGACAGACAGATGGACAAACAGACAATGTTTATGTGCAACAGTGAAAACAAATAAAGCCAAGGCAGTGCACACTCATCAAACGTCACTCCACTGATGCACTGTCAGCAGTGGAGTAACACTCATCTTATACTTCCTCGTGTCCAAAACATTGCTGGGACCCATAAATACTATGTATATATTTATAGACAATAATATGTGACTAAGGTAGGTGAAAATGTTCACCTGTCATTGTGCTTGCGACTATCTGAGTACTATTTCAATACCTAATATTAGTGCCAGAACAAAGATTGGCTATGAAATCACAAGAACTACTACAAATTGTAATTATCAGAACATAAAAATTATATAAATTAAAAAGAATGAGAAAAAAAGATATCTCAGTAACACTTCTGCAAGCGACAGTGCTTCATGTTGCCCTCAGGTGAGCAACAAGTGCTGACTTTGCAGCCTTATATCTCCATAAGTAATGACTAAAATTTTTCTTTTTTTTTACATTACTTTGTGTAAAAAAATGTCCTCTTTATTTAAAATATTCAGAGTGCTGGGTGAGAGAATGTAGATCTACATTTGGACAGTTAAGGAGTTAAATTAACAATTTTTAAATTTTGTGTGAAGCTGGCCAAATTACCAACTTCTGATCACATTATTGGGTAGTTGAAATAGGTTTCTTGCACTCAATCATTAGAATGGAATGAATACTAGAGAAATAGCAATAAGTTGGCTGACTGGAATGAAACTGACCAAAAACTGGGCTCAAAGCGGGAATTCGCAATGCATAAATATGGCCGAGACCAGTAACTTTGCGAGGAGGTAACTCCGTAAGTTTTCCATCAAATTTTGTACTCATGGTTTCATTACCTTCATATATTTCATTACCTTCATATATTTCATATATGAAATATATGAAAAAAACTTTTTTTTTTTTAAATCTCCAACCCTGAGAGCAAGTTTCAGATCAATGGTTCAGACCCTGAAAGGGTCTGAATCACAGTTGTGTAAAGTGCTCCCCAACCTCCAATTTTAGAGGTGCATAATTCCTTAAGTTTTAAAACAAATTTCACATTTTTTGGTGTCATTACCTTTAAAAAAAATCTTTACCATCTCAGATAGCTTTTGTGTTGTTGTTGGAGGGGAGGGGCTACACACTGAAGGTACTTTTAATTTCAGGAACAGTGATAGTGAAGGGGTTAAGAAGCTTGTGTTTCATACTAATTTGACAGGACAGTGGTACATCAAGTTGATATTACTGTCCACTTGAGTTAATGAATAGCTTCATCCTCTTCAGTAGTAAGATATGTGTTGCACTTAGAACTGAATCATAAGCTATTTGACTATCCTAACAATGATTAAGATCTTACCTAGAAATGTGTCAATAAGAGATGGAAATTTAGGAAATAAAAGAAAAAAGTACTGTTTGCCACTTGCTATAACAAGATTAAAAACTAAACTATATTAACCCTTTGAGGGTCAGTCACATACAAGTACGTATGTCATTGCAGCCAGGGTCGGTCATGTACTTGTATGCCTAAATTCTAGCACCTTCAAATCTAGTGGAAGAAAGCTGGCAGGCCTACATATGAAAGAATGGGTCTGTGTGGTCAGTGTGCGCAGTATAAAAAAAATTCCTGAAGCACACTGTGCATAATGAGAAAAAAGAAAACTTCGACTGAGTTTTTGGTTTAAACCAACGACTTTCTAGTGAATTTTCGTATGGTACTTATGGCTGTATTCTCGTTTCCTTGGTCTCATTTGATAAAATGGAAGATATATTACAGAATTAGAGATGATTTTGATTGGTTTCACGATGACAAGTACCTTGAAATTGAGCTCAAAGTAGCGAAAATGATAGATTTTTGACGATATTCAAGAGTAAACAAATCAAGCCATGCGTCCAATACACGTCAACTGGTGAGTCTGATATTCTTTCATAAGTGCGCTAATATCATTTATACCGTTTTTACAATGATGCAGTAATATACCTAACTGAAAACTTTCTATTTTCTGTGAGAATAAAAATTCAAAATGGAAAGCAAAAGTAATGTAAGTGGAGCCTAGAGACATGATTAATGAACAGATAAAATGTCATTTTAATGCCATGAATGTCTGTCTTGTTTATTCTGAACCCTATTTCAAAATTGGCATCTTTTGAAATCTGTGTGAAATTGCCCAAATTGCCAATTTTTGATCACTTTATTGGGTTGTTGAAATCAGTAAATGGGCAGATTCTTGTACTCAATCGATAGAACAAATGGAGTCCTAGGGAAATAGCTTTGATTTTAGTCAACTGCAACATTGGAATTGGCCAAAAATAGGGCCCAAAGTGGGCGAAATCGCCAACTTTGAGACTGCTAACTTCGCAAGAGCATAATTCCATAAGTTTTTCGTCAAATTTCATACTTTTGGTGTCATTATGATCGGAAAAAGGGTCTCATCATTTCATAAGAAAAAATAATTTTTTTTTTTTTTTTGAAAATTTTTTGACCCTGAGAATGAGTTTAGGAGAGGGCCTCTCGACCCTCAAAGTGTTAAAGGCCAACATAACTATTAAAAGTAAGGTAAGTAAAACAGAAGTTTTGTTAACCACACAGTAAGAATCTATCATATCGAATTTAAATTTAAAAATTCATACCTACAGCAAACATCTAGGAGGTATTACCATCCTGCCAAATGGAAACCTGTCAATGTAGCATCTTGCTACTTCTACTTACACTTAGTCACACTACACATACATGTTTATGTACCCCACCTCCTCTAAGTTTTCATCTATTTTCCTTAATAGTTTTTTTTTTTTCAACAAGTTGGCCATCTCCCACCGATGCAGGGTGACCCAAAAAGAAAGAAAATGCCCAAAAAGAAAATACTTTCATTATTCAACACTTTCACCTTACTCATACATAATCACTGTTTTTGCAGAGGTACCCAGAATACAACAGTTTAGAAGCTTATATAAAGATATAAAACATATCCCTCCAAACTGCCAACATCCCAAGACCCTTCCTTTAACCCTTTGACTGTTTTGGTCGTATATATACGTCTTACGAGCCACCGTTTTTGACGTCTATATACTCAAATTCTAGCAACTTCAAATCAAGCAGGAGAAAGCTGGTAGGCCCACATGTGAGAGAATGGGTCTGTGTGGTCAGTGTGCACTATATAAAAAAATCCTGCAGCACGCAGTGCATAACGAGAAAAAAAAAACTCAGACCGTTTTTTTTAATTAATATGCCGATTTTGTGGTCTATTTTCGTATAGTATTTATCGTTGTATTCTCGTTTTCTTGGTCTTATTTGATACAATGGATAACATATTATAGAAATAGAGGTGATTTTGATTGGTTTTACTATGAAAAGAACCTTGAAAGGGAGCTCAAAGTAGGGGAAATGTTTGATTTTTGCCGATGTTCAAAAGTAAACAAATGATGTCATTCTCCAATAAATGTCCATGTAGCCATTCCAATATGCAGTCATGAATGGGTTGACATTACTTATACAATTATTACAATATTGCAGTAGTCTGCATAACAGTAAATCTTCCATATTTTGTTAGAATAAAAATTCAAAATAGAAAGCTAGAGTAATATCAGAGGGGCCTGGAGACATGACTGATGAACAAAGAAAATGTTATTTTAGAGCCAGGAATGTCTGCATTGTTCATTCTGGACCCTATTTTGAAATTGTCATATTTTTTAATTTTCGTGAAATTGGCCAAATTGCAAATTTCTGACCATGTTATTGGGTAGTTGAAATCGTTAAATGGCCAGTTTCTTGTACTCAGTCAATAGAAAAAATGGAGTTCTAAAGAAATAGCTACGAGTTTCATCGACTGCAACAATGGAATTAGCCGAAAATAGGGCTCAAAGTGGGGGAAATCGCAGATTCGTAAATATCGCCGAGGTCGCTAAATTCGCGAGAGCATAATTCTGTTAGTTTTCCATCAAATTTCGTTCATTTGGTGTCATTACAATCGGCAAAAGATTCTCTATCATTTCATAAAAATAATTTTTTTTTTCTGAAATTTTGCGACACCAGGAGACACCTCAGGATTTGGGGTTGAGACAGTCAAAGGGTTAAAGTGCAAGCATTGTACTTCCCATTTCCAGTACTCAAGTCCGGCTACATAAAAATAACCAGTCTCCCTGAATCCCTTCACTAAATATTACCCTGCTCACACTCCAACAGCTCATCAGGTCCTAAATACTATTCGTCTCCATTCATTCCTATCTAACATGCTCACGCACGCTTGCTGGAAGTCCAAGCCCCTCACCCACAAAACCTACTTTACCCCCTCCCTCCAACCTTTTCAAGGACGACCCCACTCCGCCTTCCTCCTCCTACAGATTTATATGCTCTCCATGCCATTCTACTTTGATCCATTCTCTCTAAATGACCAAACCACCTCAACAACCCCTCTTCAGCTATCTAACTAATACTTTTATTAACTCCACACCTTCTCCAAATTTCCACACTCCGAATTCTATGCATAATATTTACACCACACATTGCCCTTAGATAGGACATCTCCACTGCCTCTAACCGCCTTCTCGATGCAGCATTTACAACCCAAGCTTTACACCCATATAAGAGTGTTGGTACCACTATATTTTCATATATTCCCTTCTTTGCCTCCATACATAACGTTTTTTGTCTCCACATATACCTCAACGCACCACTCACTTTTTTTTCTTCATCAATTCTATGCTTAACCTCATCCTTCATAAATCCATCCACTGACATGGCAACTCCCAAATATCTGAAAACATTCACTTCTTCCATACTCCTCTCAAATTTGATATCCATTTTTTTTTTTATCTAAATCATTTGATACCCTCATCACCTTACTATTTTCTATGTTCACTTTCAACTTTCTACCTTTACGTACACTCCCAAACTCGTCCACTAACCTTTGCAACTTTTCCTTAGAATCTCCCATAAGCACAGTATCATCAGCAAAAAGTAACTGTGTCAACTTCCATTATGTATTTGATTCCCCATAATTTAATCCCACCCCTCTCCCGAACACCCTAACATTTACTTCTTTTACAACCCCATCTACAAATATATTAAACAACCATGGTGACATTACACATCCCTGTCTAAGACCTACTTTTACCATCAAGTTATCTCCCTCTCTGCTACACACCCTAACCTGAGCCTCACTATCCTCATAAAAACTCTTTACAGCATTTAGTAACTTACTACCTATTCCATATACTTGCAACATCTGCCACATTGCTCCCCTATCTACTCTATCATATGCCTTTTCTAAATTCGTAAATGCAATGAAAACTTCCCTACCTTTACCTAAATACTGTTCACATATATCCTTCAATGTAAACACTTGATCTACACATCCCCTACCCACTCTAAAACCTCCTTGCTCATCCACAATCCTACATTCTGTCTTGCCTCTAATTCTGTCAATAATAACCCTACTGTACACTTTTCCTGGTATACTCGGTAAACTAAATAGTCTATAATTTTTACAATCTCTTTTGTCCCCCTTCCCTTTCTCTGCCAATTCCTAGGTACCTTCCTTTTGCACTCTCTCACCACTCTCTTAACCGTTCTTTTACTCTCCATATACTCTGCTCTTATAACACTTCTGCTTTGTAAAAACCTCTCATAAGCTAACTTTTTCTCTTTTATCACACCCTTTACTTCGTCATTCTACCAATCACTCCTCTTTCCTCCTGCACCCACCCTCTTATAGCCACAAACATCTGCCCCACATTCTAATACTGCATTTTTAAAACTATTCCAACCCTCTTCAACCCCCCCACTACTTACATTAACCCTTTCAGGGTCCAAGGCCAAAATCTGAAGTGGTGCCCCAGTGTCCAAAAATTTTCAAAAAAAAGAAAAAAATTGTTATTTTTTCTTATGAAATGGTGGAGAATCTTTTTGTGAAGGTAATAAAACAAAATGTACGAAATTTGATGGAAAATTGACGAAATTATGCTCTCACGAATTTTGATGTGTCAGCGATATTTACCAACTTTGACTTCCCATTTTAGGCCAATTACATTATTCCAGTCAACCAAATTCTTAGCTATTTCACTAGTATTACTTCTATTCTATCGATTGAGCACAAGAAATTGCCAAGTCAACTGTTTCAACTACAAAATAAAGTGATCGGAAATTGGTAATTTGGCCAATTTAACACAAAGTTCAAAATATTCCAAATTCAAAATAGGGTCCAGAATAAACAATGTAGGTATTCCTGGCACTAAACTAACATTTCCTCTGTTCATTAGTTATGGTTTGAGGCTTTACAAATAAATTCCATTTTGATTTTTTATTCACATAATTGCCCTCAGACATGAGGCAGTGGAGATGTCATGTCTGAGGGCAATGTATGGTGTGAATATAATGCAGAGAATTCGTAGTTTGGAAGTTAGGAGGAGGTGCGGGATTACCAAAACTGTTGTCCAGAGGGCTGAGGAAGGGCTGTTGAGGTGGTTCGGACATGTAGAGAGAATGGAGCGAAACAGAATGACTTCAAGAGTGTATCAGTCTGTAGTGGAAGGAAGGCGGGGTAGGGGTCGGCCTAGGAAAGGTTGGAGAGAGGGGGTAAAGGAGGTTTTGTGTGCAAGGGGCTTGGACTTCCAGCAGGCATGCTTGAGCGTGTTTGATAGGAGTGAATGGAGACAAATGGTTTTTAATACTTGACATGCTGTTGGAGTGTGAGCAAAGTAACATTTATGAAGGGGTTCAGGGAAACCGGCAGGCCGGACTTGAGTCCTGGAGATGGGAAGTACAGTGCCTGCACTCTGAAGGAGGGGTGTTAATGTTGCAGTTTAAAAACTGTAGTGTAAAGCACCTTTCTGGCAAGACAGTGATGGAGTGAATGATGGTGAAAGTTTTTCTTTTTCAGGCCACCCTGCCTTGGTGGGAATCGGCCAGTGTGATAATAAAAAAAAATAATAATGAATTTTTATTCACACGAAAAAATAGAAGATTTACTGTTATGCAATATTGTAATAATTGTATAAATATCATCACCACATTTGTGAATGTATATTAGATCTACCCCGCCTTCCTTCCCCTACAGATTTATACGCTCTCCATGTCATTCTACTTTGATCCATTCTCTCTAAATGACCAAACCACCTCAACAACCCCTCTTCAGCCCTCTGACTAATACTTTTATTAACTCCACACCTTCTCCTAATTTCAACACTCCGAATTTTCTGCATAACATTTACACCACACACTGCCCTTAGACAGGACATCTCCACTGCCTCCAACTGCCTCCTCACTGCTACATTCACAACCCAAGCTTCACACCCATATAAGTGTGTTGGTACTACTATACTTTCATACATTCCCTTCTTTACCTCCATAAGTAACATTTTTTTGTCTCCACATATACCTCAATGCACCACTCACCTTTTTCCCTCATCAATTCTATGTTTAACCTCATCCTTCATAAATCCATCCGCCGACACATCAACTCCCAAGTATCTGAAAACATTCACTTCTTCCATACCCCTCCTCCTCCCCAATTTGATATCCAATTTTTCTTTATCTAAATCATTTGATACCCTCATCACCTTACTCTTTTCTATGTTCACTTTCAACTTTCTACCTTACACACACTCCTAAACTCATCCACTAACCTTTGCAATTTTTCTTTAGAATCTCCCATAAGCACAGTATCATCAGCAAAAAACAAGTGTCAATTCCCATTTTGTATTTGATTCCCATAATTTAATCCCACCCCTCTTCCAACACCCGAGCATTTACTTCTTTTACAACCCCATCTATAAATATATTAAATAACCAGATATATCAGATCCTTATTTAGTTGTAGCTACGGTGAGATTAAGTGGTAGATTGGGCACAGGAAGAATAAAATCAGCAAGACAGAGGTGAAAGTTAATAAACTAAAGGAGGAAGTTTGGGTAAGTTACAAGGAACTTGGACATCTAGCAGGCATGAGTAAGCCTGTTAAGGTAGGAGTGGAGACATGATTTTTGGAACTTGATGAGCTGTTGGAGTGTGAGCAAGGTAACATTTCTAAAGGGTTTCAGGGAAACCAGTTTACTTGACTTGAGTCTCGGAGGGATGGGAACATTTGCAGTTTGGAGGGGCATCTGAACTGTAATATCAGCATACCCCTGGCAAGACAGTTGTACAGTGAATGGTGGTGAAAGTGTTTCTTCTTTTTGGGGTCACCCTACCTCAGTGGGAGATGGATGGTGTAAAAAAAAAATTTATGCCCTTGGTTCTAAAAAAAAGGACCAATAAATGTATTTAAGAAGCAGTGCTAAACCCAGAAGGGTCATACAACACTGCAGGCAGGAATGTGTGGAAAGAGAAATGTGCAAGGGTGTTGAGGGAATGAAAGGAAAGTGTGCAAGGGCAGAGGCTAGTGGAGGTTGGAGAGATTGCAAAAGAAAAAGGTAAATCACAGTTGGTCATATGGAGGATAGTATCCCTTATACCAGTGACCTATTATCTACAAAAATAATTAATAACTACATTTTTCTCTCACCTGAACCAAGCCAAGCACCAAGATATCTGGACAATGTTGGATGGGAAACTTGAACAGCTCCTTGACAGCTGTAAGATGACCAGATTCACCAAGGCAGAGAAGGGTTTCCAGTAGATGAACAGATTTCCATGTTGCCACCTGTAAATCAACATACAGAACTGTGAATTATTTCAATTAGCCAACTATACTGTTCTTAAAATGGTAAATATTACCAAATCAATATTTAAACTACTTGTTTTGTTTCAAACTGCAACTGTAGTAAGTGCATGCAATATCCAGCACCCAAAAACTTTTATAGCATGACTTAACATGGCAGTTTCAAATGCATAACTGAAAAATAAAATATTTCAATATATACCTCTTTGTTATCAAGTTCTGGCAGTGTTTTAAGGCAATCAGTCGACACCAAGATACAAGGAAAATCAAGGAAACAAAATATTTCAGGAGCCTTGAGAATCTGTGTAATAAGATTTAGTTGCTCTTCACTGTTTTTCCACTGGTGATAGAAGTAATCCACAGGGAACACTTCCCACCTTAAGCCTTGGCCTTGAAGAAGACATCTAGAAAGATAATGAAAGATTTAGGTAGATAAACTGTCCAAATTAAAATTTAAGAACCTACCTTTTTTTTTATTATCCAGTGCACTTGTATCACAGTCAAACACTGGCAAGCCAGCAGTTACTGCTGCTGTGGCCCATAATGAGGTCATTGGCTATCCCATTCATGTGTCCTTATGTACATCTTGCTGCTTCCCCACCACAGAACCAGCACCACTGAATGAGTCATCTTGTGACAGAGCTTGCATCCCATTTTTTTTATTCCACAACATATAGACTAACAATTGTAAGTGATAGAAAAATTGTAAAAATAATTCTATGGACAGCATAACAAAGTCTGACAAATTACTAGGGCCAAATCTTACCTGAGAGCAGTGATTAGCAGCTTTAAGCCTTGTCTGTCCTTTACTAAGAATCCTCTGTGATCTAATTTCATAGTTATCTCTTTACTATTAATACTCGGAACAACTTCAAGGAGCCCCTTGATAAAAATTTCTACATTCCAACCATGAGGACAAGAAAGATTTCCTGATCCACCCAAACCCACTTCATTTGCTGGGGCTGTCTGTGACTGGTTGTTTGGGGCCTTATCTTTATTGTCACTCCACAGTGAGCTGGGTGAATTTAGGTTCTGAAGTCCAATCTGTTGGAAAAGTTTGACAATTTTTAATTGTACGAAAAGTATTTCAACTCCACTAAAAGGAATGCATTATTATTAGTAAAGTACTAGGTATAAGCATAAACCTAATGTATATCATGCTTTGTAGCCAGAATATATCAACCTGACATGTTATTTATTTTTTTTTTTTAACAAGTCGGTCGTCTCCCACCGAAGCAGGGTGACCAAAAAAGAAAGAAAATCCCCAAAAAGAAAATATTTACATCATCATTCAACACTTTCACCTCACTTACACACAATCACTGTTTTTACAGAGATGCTCAGAATACAACAATTTAGAAGCAAATACATATAAAGATACACAACATATCCCTCCAAACTGCTAATATCCTAAACCCCTACTTTAAAGTGTAGGCACTGTACTTCCCATTTCCAGGACTCGAGTCCGGCTATATAAAAATAACCAGTTTCCCTGAATTTTTTTTTTTTTTTTCAACAAGTCGGCCGTCTCCCACCGAGGCAGGGTGACCCAAAAAAACAGAAAGAAAATCCCCAAAAAGAAAATACTTTCATCATCATTCAACACTTTCACCACACTCGCACATTATCACTGTTTTTGCAGAGGTGCTCAGAATACAACAGTTTAGAAGCATACACATGTAAAGATACACAACATATCCCTCCAAACTGCCAATATCCCAAATCCCTCCTTTAAAGTGCAGGCATTGTACTTCCCTGAATCCCTTCACTAAATATTACCCTGCTCACGCTAGAACAGCTCATCAGGTTACAAATACCATTTGTCTCCATTCACTCCTATCCAACACACTCATACACGCTTGCTGGAAGTCCAAGCCCCTCGCCCACAAAACCTCCTTTACCCTCTCCCTCCTACCTTTTCGAGGACGACCCCTACCCCGCCTTCCTTCCCCTACAGATTTATACGCTCTACATGTCATTCTACTTTGATCCATTCTCTCTAAATGACCAAACCACCTCAACAACCCCTCTTCAGCCCTCTGACTAATACTTTTATTAACTCCACACCTTCTCCTAATTTCCACACTCCGAATTTTCTGCATAATATTTACACCACACATTGCCCTTAGACAGGACATCAAAACCGCCTCCAGTCGCCTCCTTGCCACAGCATTTACAACCTAAGCTTCACACCCATATAGGAGTGTTGGTACCACTATACTTCCGTACATTCCCTTCTTTGCCTCCATGGGTAACGTTTTATTTGTCTCTTGGAGAGTGGATAAATCTGTAGGGAAAGAAAGGCGGGGGTAGGTCATCCTTGAAAAGGTTGGAGGGAGGGGGTAAAGGTTTTGGGGGAGAGGGGCTTGGACTTCCAGCAAGCATGCGTGAGCATGTTAGATAGGAGTGAATGGAGACGAATGGTTTTTGGACCTGACGATCTGTTGGAGTGTGAGCAGGGTAATATTTTGTGAAGGGATTCAGGGAAACCGGTTAGCCGGACCTGAGTCCTGGAAATGTGAAGTACAATGCTGTACTTTAAAGGAAGGATTGGGGATATTGGCAGTTTGGAGGGAATTCTAAACTGTCATATCTGAGCACTTCTGCAAAGACAATGATTAGGTATGAGTGATGGTAAAAGTGTTGAATGATGATGAAAGTATTTTTCTTTTTATTTGGGGTCACCCAACCTCAGTGGGAAACGACCAATGTGTTAAAAAAAAAAATCTTCAATATGAAAATCCATATACAATATAACTAAGTTTAGCTCCAGCAGAGCTAACTAACATTTCACTGAAACTGCCAATCAACAAAACCCCTCATGCATGAAGTAACTTTCAACAAGACAAGTCCCACCAATGTCTTCACTGAATGAGCCTAATTTCTAATTACCATTTTAAGTCATATTCCACAGTGTCTTGCCTAAAACAACATAAGAATATATAATAACTCATTTTAAATAGATTCTCCCTGCATGGGGAGTATTGCCTTGACACTAGTGAAAGATTCATCTAAGGAATTTGAGTTACCTTTCCCTTCCCTTCCTTGAATCAAACCTGTTTGCCTCCCCATTTCCCAAGTGCTGTATTAACATTAGAGGTGACAGCTTCCCCATAAATACAATAATATAATAAACTATTACAAAATTTCCAAATCAATGTAATATTGTCCCAGTAGAAATATGGATTATATGGAGAGTAAAAGAAAGGTAAAGAGAGTGGTGAGAGAGTGCAAAAGGAGAGCAGATGATAGAGTGGGAGAGGCACTGTCAAGAAATTTTAATGAAAATAAGAAAATTTTTTGGAGTGAGTTAAACAAGTTAAGAAAGCCTAGGGAAAGTATGGATTTGTCAGTTAAAAACAGAGTAGGGGAGTTAGTAGATGGGGAGATGGAGGTATTAGGTAGATGGCGAGAATATTTTGAGGAACTTTTAAATGTTAAGGAAGAAACAGGCAGTAATTTCATGCACTGATCAGGGAGGTATACCATCTTTTAGGAGTGAAGAAGAGCAGAATGTAAGTGTGGGGGAGGTACGTGAGGCATTACGTAAAATGAAAGGGGGTAAAGCAGCTGGAACTGATGGGATCATGACAGAAATGTTAAAAGCAGGGGGAGATATAGTGTTGGAGTGATTGGTACTTTTGTTTAATAAATGTATGAAAGAGGGGAAGGTACCTAGGGATTGGCGGAGAGCATGTATAGTCCCTTTATATAAAGGGAAAGGGGACAAAAGAGACTGTAAAAATTACAGAGGAATAAGTTTACTGAGTATACCAGGAAAAGTGTACGGTAGGGTTATAATTGAAAGAATTAGAGGAAAGACAGAATGTAGGATTGCAGATGAGCAAGGAGGTTTCAGAGTGGGTAGGGAATGTGTAGATCAAGTGTTTACATTGAAGCATATATGTGAACAGTATCTAGATACAGGTAGGGAAGTTTTTATTGCATTTATGGATTTAGAAAAGGCATATGATAGAGTGGATAGAGGAGCAATGTGGCAGATATTGCAAGTATATGGAATAGGTGGTAAGTTATTAAATGCTGTAAAGAGTTTTTATGAGGATAGTGAGGCTCAGGTTAGGGTGTGTAGAAGAGAGGGAGACTACTTCCCGGTAAAAGTAGGTCTTAGACAGGGATGTGTAATGTCACAATGGTTGTTTAATATATTTATAGATGGGGTTGTAAAGGAAGTAAATGCTAGGGTGTTCGGGAGAGGGGTGGGATTAAATTTTGGGGAATCAAATTCAAAATGGGAATTGACACAGTTACTTTTTGCTGATGATACTGTGCTTATGGGAGATTCTAAAGAAAAAATTGAAAAGGTTAGTGGATGAGTTTGGGAATGTGTGTAAAGGTAGAAAGTTGAAAGTGAACATAGAAAAGAGTAAGGTGATGAGGGTGTCAAATGATTTAGATAAAGAAAAATTGGATATCAAATTGGGGAGGAGGAGTATGGAAGAAGTGAATGTTTTCAGATACTTGGGAGTTGACGTGTCGGCGGATGGATTTATGAAGGATGAGGTTAATCATAGAATTGATGAGGGAAAAAAGGCGAGTGGCATGTTGAGGTATATGTGGAGTCAAAAAACGTTATCTATGGAGGCAAAGAAGGGAATGTATGAAAGTATAGTAGTACCAACACTCTTATATGGGTGTGAAGCTTGGGTGGTAAATGCAGCAGCGAGGAGACGGTTGGAGGCAGTGGAGATGTCCTGTTCAAGGGCAATGTGTGGTGTAAATATTATGCAGAAAATTCGGAGTGTGGAAATTAGGAAAAGGTTGTGGAGTTAATAAAAGTATTAGTCAGAGGGCAGAAGAGGGGTTGTTGAGGTGGTTTTGGTCATTTAGAGAGAATGGATCAAAGTAGAATGACATGGAAAGCATAAAAATCTATAGGGGAAGGAAGGTGGGGCAGGGGTCATCCTCAAAAGGGGTTTGGGGAGAGAGGGGGGTAAAGGAGGTTTTGTGGGCAAGGGGCTTGGACTTCCAGCAAGCGTGCGTGAGCGTGTTAGATAGGAGTGAATGGAGACGAATGGTACTTGGGACCTGACGATCTGTTGGAGTGTGAGCAGGGTAATATTTAGTGAAGGGATTCAGGGAAACCGGTTATTTTCATATAGTCGGACTTGAGTCCTGGAAATGGGAAGTACAATGCCTGCACTTTAAAGGAGGAGTTTGGGATATTGGCAGTTTGGAGGGATATGTTGTGTATCTTTATATGTGTATGCTTCTAAACTGTTGTATTCTGAGCACCTCTGCAAAAACAGTGATAATGTGTGAGTGTGGTGAAAGTGTTGAATGATGATGAAAGTATTTTCTTTTTGGGGATTTTCTTTCTTTTTTGGGTCACCCTGCCTTGGTGGGAGACGGCCGACTTGTTGAAAAAAAAAAAAAAATAACTTCACTTCTCCATGTACAGCTTCAGTCAAATGACGCTTTCTGTTTAAATCTTGAATGCAAGTTGATTAGATTTAACGAGCATTGTCTTACCTGCTCAGATGGTAAACCCGTATGAGTTCGAACCATAACACCCAAGACCTTGGCTACAGCTGCTGGGGTTATGGAACTCACCCCAAAATTGGCCAGATTGTTTCTACATTCTTCCACAGTATTGCAGAAACTATAGCCTAACTCTAAGACTAGATCAGCTAATGAACCATCAAGCTGAAAAAAATTAACTTTGATTTTTGAAAGATGCATTTTCAATAATATTCACTGAACCATTAATACAATTTTTTTTAACTTAAACCAATTTGTAAAATTTTACAATATACAAACATTACCAACTTCATATATTTTTTCCATGACTTAATAACCACTTTCATGACCAGAATCTCAAACATGTTAATCTGTCAACCTTCAAGGCCAACTTATAAATAAAACAATATTGTACTATAAAGGAACTATCTGTATGCACTGTGTAAAACTTACAAGATTTTTTGCCATGTTGGCAGGTGGTTCTTGAGTTATTTTCTCCATAGGAATGTCAGAGTCTGGGTAAAGTAGTGGAGCAAGAACCACAGGGACACGTGACCGGGGAAATTCTCGCTGTAGAGTGCTAATGAAGGCCTGCCTCGACTCTTGAGGTAGTAGTGCAGTAGGTGGATCCCTCCAAAGATGAACAATGTGAGTTAGCAACAGGTGCAGGGATTCTGTTGATAGCTCCAACAACTCCCGGTCCCCCGATTCTGAAAAATACAAATTAAACATTCTTAATATATAAGTATTAACAATAAAATCAAGAATGGAAGTACAAAATATCAAAATTCATGATCTACAATAAAAATAGTGTGGTTAAATTAGAAAATACATGAAAAATTATCAAAAAATTATAAAAGAATGAACAAGTTACTTAACCATTCATTAACCCTTAAGCTGCCAGTGACAAATTTATGCCAAGTGGAAAAATGCCTTTGACATATTTTTACCCCAAATTTCGAAGACCTTCAAAATGGTCCCAAATGGCTTGGTTATAACTCCATCAGAGAAAACAGGTCTGTGCCATAGGTGTGAACAGAAATAAAAACATTGACAACTTAAGTAACAAACTAAAGGTTCATCAACAGTCTTCAAGATGCTTCATTTCTAGAAAATATAAGTGTTGAGCTTCATCAAATGCAACTACTTGAGAAAAGAAAACAGGATTATACTATTACTTCTCAACCTGAAATTACTAACTGGCTAAAATTATACTGTGATGTTTACATAGCTCTGATAAGCTGGTGTGCATCAGTCTGACTTTGCCAATTCATTTAGCACGTGAATGTAGCTTTTCCTGCTTGCAACTGAAAAACTTACTTGAGGAACAGAAATAGTGATAGCAGAATAAGTGATATCTATAAATTCAAAAACAACCAACCACAACTACTCAAATACCCTGAGTTTCTCATTTGAGAGAATGAATCTATTATTTTCTTTGTGTATACCAAAACTGTACACTAACAAAGCCATTATTTTGATGGCAAGTTATACAGTCAACCCACAACTAACGGCGGCATTAAGTAATGGTAATTTCGTCTAACGGCGCTTTTTGCCATAGAAAAAATACCTTGACCAACGGCGAAAAACTTAACCAACGACATCAGTGTGCCATTGTTTACAAGCTGCTGTGGTCGGTTTCCATGTGTGCTTCCCACTCATTTTGAATAATTCCACTGTTTCTAGTACTTGTAACAGCTAAATAAGCCACCATGGGCTCCACGAAAGCTTCTAGAGCCAGCCCTTTGGTAAAGGATGTGAGAAACACGATAGAATTCAAGAAAAAGTTTGTAGAAAAATACCAAAGTGGCGGTGGTGGTAGTGATTGTGATAGTGGTAGAGGGTGGTACTGGTTACGATGGTGGTAGAGGGTGGTCCAGTGATTCTCAAGCTGGTCCTAGTGGCATTAAAAAACCAAGAAGGGAGGTAACCTCACCAAAGGACTTGGTACCTGAAGTCTTTATGGAAGGGGATTCTCCTCCCAAGCAATACACAATCTTGAGTCTCCCCTGCTGCTGACACATCACTCATCAACAACTCCACAATAAAGGTAAGTGGCATTTAACTATTGTTTATTTTGCATGTCACATTCCTTTCCATATAAGGAAATGTATATTTCATGTAAAAAGATATTTTTTTTTTCAGACTTTGGGGTGTCAGGAACGGGTTAATTCTATTTCCATTACTATTTCTTATGGGGAAAATTAACTCGACCAACGGCAAGCCCTCTGGAATGGATTAATGCAGTTGGTTGAGGGTCCACTGTATACTGATCCAATTTAACATAATTTTTTTATCATTCTTTGATAAGGACAACCGTTTTCTCACTTGTATAAAGTGTGAATAAAAGTGTCTTTAGAATACAATGTTATTTTCACTGACCTGTAATATATCATATTTTACAGCAAACAAGACACTCGGGTGTCGAGGACACCCCGTAAAGTCTGGCTGGCCAAATTTTTTTTGGGGGGGAAAAAAAAGATCTCCATGGTAATAAAGTTGTGTTAAGCCCGAGGCATTACTTATAAAAACTCAAGTTGATGGTTCGCTCTGCCAGTCAGTGTCATCAACTAAAACACACTACATTTACGTGAAACAGCGATAAGAAACACGCCAGTATACAAATGATTATCTAGATCTGCTAAATCCCAATCCTGAGCTTAAACAGTTCTTACATCTAGAACTGTTAGCAAAATGTTCTTTGAGGAGTTAACCTAAATGGTTTACCACTCATAATGAGCAATGTTCAGCAATGAACAGAGACATGTACAGGTACTCCTCACTTAACAACTGCTCAAACTTAAGACCAGCCCTCTAACCAGTATACTGTATGTGTATTTCTGTTTTTTGTTTTTTTAATGCTTAGTTCTATTTTAATATACGTACTAAAAACGCTATAAATGGCATCAAGGCAATATTAAAACAATATCTAAAGATGGTTGACACAAACCCACTGTATGTACAGTATGCTTGAAATATCAGTAAGGGGTAGCTCCTCGCTTAATGTCCAATTCCCTTACCAACCTACTCTTAGGAACGGAACTCAAGTCATTATGAGAGGAGTAACTGTATTTCCCTTTGTTCTTACATCGCTTGGGTTTTCAAATTATTAAGTACAGGATCACAAAAACAGTTACACAAAATATTATATATAGTAACATATGTGTAAATTACCAAGGATAACCCAACCAGCAGACAAGTGAATTATTTCCATTGGGGTCCTTGCTTTCCATTGTTTGTTGCCGAGTACTGAATGGTTCTTTAGTTTTCTTGTGCTTGGCAGTATTTTTGTCTTCAATATCACTCAATTTAGCTGCAACTGAACATTTGCAGGACACTATCACTCATGTGAGTAACTTTTAGTACATGAATTGGACTTGGCCATGTTCTCTTTCTACTCACTATCTGGATGCATGCAAGTGGGTGTGTCTACAGCTAGGACTGCATATTCATTTATGATGGTTTCTTGGGAGTTTTTAAAAATATTTTATATTTATGTTTTTAAGTTTATTGATTTCACTATTTAATAAGAGTACATCTGTACTGCAGTGCCTGCACTTTGTAGGAGGGGTTTGGAATACTGGTTGTTTGGAGTGACATCTAAACTGTCGTATCTGAGCACCTCTCCAAAGACAGTGATTATGTATGAATGATGGTGAAGTGTTGAATGATGATGAAAGTTTTTTTCTTTCTTTCTGGGTCACCCTGCCTCAGTGGGAAATGGCAAACGTGTTAAAAAAAAGAAACTGTGCTGCAACACAACCAAAACAAACTTGCAGTGTGCAAATGGCAACTTCTGTGTATAACTACCATATACTGCAAAGGTTAGTGGACAAGTTTGGGAGGGTGTGTAAAGGAAGAAAGTTGAAAGTGAACAGAGATAAAAGTGAGGTGATGAGGGTATCAAATAAGTAAAGAAAAATTGAATATAACACTGGAGGGAGGAAATATGGAACAAGTAAATGTGTTCAGATACATTTGGGAGTAGACTGTCGGAAGATGGATTTATGAAGGATGAGGTTGACCATAAAACTGATGAAGGAAAAAAGGTCAGTGGGGCACTGAGGTATCTGCGAAGACAAAAAACATTATCCATGGAGGCAAAGAAGAGACTGTCTGTCTGTCTAGCTCTCTGTCTGCTTGTCTCTCTGTCTCTGTTTGTCGGTCTCAGAGAGAGCCACTCGTAAACCAACAGGTATTACACACGACTGCGTCGTCACATCTGATTTTTGAGCAAGTGTAAATATATATTACTTGCCAGTCATGCTTACTAGGCATTATATCTACAAGCACACTATATCACTTTGCCTGGATTTTTTGGGTTATCCTAGGTAATTTACACTATGTATGATTGTATTTACAGTACCTGTGAGACAGAGATAGACAGAGATACAGAGAAAGATATATGAAGATACAGACAGACAGAAATAGAGACAGCCAAAGTCAATCAGCCAGCCAAGCCAGCCACTGTCCAGCCAGCTGACTGGCCAGCAGCTGGCTTGGCTGGCTGATTGACATTGGCTGTCTCTTTCTCCGTCTGTCTGTCTGTATCCATATCTTTTTCTGTCTATCTGTTTCTATCTGTCTCCATCTCTGCCTCTCTATCTCTGTCTCTCTCTGTCTGTCTGTCTATCTCTCTATCTCTCTCTCAATCTCTATCTCTCTGTCTCTATCTCTGTCTCACAGGTACACACAAATACAATTATACATAGTGTAAATTAACCAAACCATACCACGGGCATAGTGTAAGTTACCTAGGATAACCCAAAAAATCCAGACAAAGTGATATACTGTGCTTGTAGACATAATGCATAGTAAGCATGACTGGTAAGTAATACATATTTACATTTTCTCAGGAATCAGATGTCATGATGCAGTCATGTGTAATACCTGTTGGTTCATGAATGGCTCTCTCTGAGACAGACAAGCAGAGAGAGAGACAAGCAGACAGACAGAAAGACAGATAAGCAGAGACAGAGAGACAAGCAGACAGACAAAGACAGATAAGCAGAGAGCTAGACAGACGGACAGGCAGAGCTAGACAGAGCGTCAGTCAGCCAGCCTGCCTGCTGAACATGTACTGTGCCTTCCAGAATTGTTTCTCTTTACTTAGGCCATAGATTATATGACATTCTGGCAGGATGACACTACCAGTGGTACCAAAATTAAAAGGGTATTGCACAAATGTTGCACATGGGTTATTATTGAGCTTTTTGATATTTCCTCGAACCCTTTTGACCACATCCACCTCAAAGCCACTAAACTCAGGGTCAACATCACCTTTATCTTAAAATGGGAGTGTTAATACTACATGACATCAGTGAATTCCAGGTGTTTTCTGCGCTGTTTGCTCTAGCTAGCGCTCAATTGAAATGGTGCTCCCACAAAGTCCTAAGTGGTCCCAGATTTTTTTAATACCATGCACACTGAGTGTTAAGACCCATTCTATGCTGACCAGGCATCTCAGGCCAATCATACCAAATTTGGAGGCAGGAAAAATAAAACGTAGATCTACGTTTGGAGCGCTAGCGGTAAGAATGTGCGATATCTACGTTTGGACAGTTCAGAGGTTAAGGGTAATGTGTGGTGTAAATATTATGCAGAGAATTCATAGTGTGGAAATTAAGAAGAGGTGTGGAGTTACTAAAAGTATTATTCAGAAGACTGAAGAGGGGTTGTTGAGGTCTTTTCATTATTTAGAGAGGATGGAGCAAAATAGGATGACTTGGAGGGAGAATAAATCTGTAATGGAGGGGAAGAGGGATAGGGGTCATCCTAGGAAAGGATGGAGGGAAGGGGTAAAAGAAGTTTTTGTGTGCAAGGGGACTGGACATGCAGCAGGCATGTGTGTGAGTGTTAGAGAGAAGTAAATGGAGACAAATGGTTTCTGGGATCTGACAAGCTGTTGGAGTGTGAGCAGGGTAAGATTTTGAGAAGGGATTCAGGGAAACCGGTTAGTCGGACTCGAGTCCTGAAGGTAGGAAGTACAATGCCTGCGCTTTAAAGGAGGGGTTTGGGATACTGACTGTTGGGAGTGACATCTAAACTGTCATATCTGGGCACCTCTGCAAAGACAGTAATTATATATCACTGGTCAACAACCAAAATGCTTCTGAGACCAGAGTAGCAATTTCCAACTAATTTTAGGTCACTAAAAATGAATATCATGGTTAAAATTGTTTGTTAGCTCCACTTTTCAATATACACCTATGTGTCACAACAGGCTCCAACAGGTTTGCAGCAGTGTGTTTCTTACCACACTCACAATCTCACTGCCCTTCATTATTGTTCCAGCAGCCTTAGAAGATGGTTGTGCTGTGCAAGTTTATATCTTGAGGTGAAAGATAGGTGATTTTAAACTTATAATTTCATGCACAGGCCAGGGAGGTATACCATCTTTTAGGAGTGAAGAAGAGCAGGATGTAAGTGTGGGGGAGGTGCGCGAGGCATTACATAGAATGAAAGGGGGTAAAGCAACTGGAACTGATGGGATCATGACAGAAATGTTAAAAGCAGGGGAGGGGGATATAGTGTTGGAGTGCTTGGTAATTTTTGTTTAATAAATGTATGAAAGAGGGGAAGGTACCTAAGGATTGGCAGAGAGCATGTATAGTCCCTTTATATAAAGGAAAGGGGGACAAAATACATTGTAAAAATTATAGAGGAATAAGTTTACTGAGTATACCAGGAAAAGTGTACGGTAGGGTTATTATTGAAAGAATTAGAGGCAAGACAGAATGTAGGATTGCGGATGAGCAAGGAGGTTTTAGAGTGGGTAGGGGATATGTAGATCAGGTGTTTACATTGAAGCATATATGTGAACAGTATTTAGATAAAGGTAGGGAAGTTTTTATTGCATTTATGGATTTAGAAATGGCATATGATAGAGTGGATAGGGGAGCAATGTGGCAGATGTTGCAAGTATATGGAAAAGGTGGTTTATATTATTATTATTATTATTATTATCACACTGGCCGATTCCCACCAAGGCAGGGTGGCCCGAAAATGAAAAACTTTCACCATCATTCACTCCATCACTGTCTTGCCAGAAGAGTGCTCTATACTACAGTTTTTGAACTGCAACATTAACACCCCTCCTTCAGAGTGCAGGCACTGTACTTCCCATCTCCAGGACTCAAGTCCGGCCTGCCGGTTTCCCTGAACCCCTTCATAAATGTTACTTTGCTCACACTCCAACAGCACGTCAAGTATTAAAAACCATTTGTCTCCATTCACTCCTATCAAACACGCTCACGCATGCCTGCTGGAAGTCCAAGCCCCTCGCACACAAAACCTCCTTTACCCCCTCCCTCCAACCATTCCTAGGCAGACCCCTACCCTGCCTTCCTTCCACTACAGACTGATACACTCTTGAAGTCATTCTGTTTCGCTCCATTCTCTCTACATGTCCGAACCACCTCAACAACCCTTCCTCAGCCCTCTGGACAACAGGTTTGGTAATCCCACACCTCCTCCTAACTTCCAAACTACGAATTCTCTGCATTATATTCACACCACACATTGCCCTCAGACATGACATCTCCACTGCCTCCAGCCTTCTCCTCGCTGCAACATTCATCACCCATGCTTCACAACCATATAAGAGCGTTGGTAAAACTATACTCTCATACATTCCCCTCTTTGCCTCCAAGGACAAAGTTCTTTGTCTCCACAGACTCATAAGTGCACCACTTTTCCCCTCATCAATTTTATGATTCACCTCATCTTTCATAGACCCATCCGATGACACGTCCACTCCCAAATATCTGAATACATTCACCTCCTCCAAACTCTCTCCCTCCAATCTGATATCCAATCTTTCATCACCTAATCTTTTTGTTATCCTCATAACCTTACTCTTTCCTGTATTCACTTTTAATTTTCTTCTTTTGCATACCCTACCAAATTCATCCACCATCCTCTGCAACTTCTCTTCAGAATCTCCCAAGAGCACAGTGTCATCAGCAAAGAGCAACTGTGACAACTCCCACTTTATGTGTGATTCTTTATCTTTTAACTCCACACCTCTTGCCAAGACCCTCGCATTTACTTCTCTTACAACCCCATCTATAAATATATTAAACAACCACGGTGACATCACACATCCTTGTCTAAGGCCTACTTTTACTGCGAAATAATTTCCCTCTTCCTACATACTCTAACTTGAGCCTCACTATCCTCGTTAAAAACTCTTCACTGCTTTCAGTAACCTACCTCCTACACCATACACCTACAACATCTGCCACATTGCCCCCCTATCCACCCTGTCATACACCTTTTCCAAATCCATAAATGCCACAAAGACCTCTTTAGCCTTATCTAAATACTGTTCACTTATGTGTTTCACTGTAAACACCTGGTCCACACACCCCCGACCTTTACTAAAGCCTCCTTGTTCATCTGCTATCCCATTCTCGTCTTACTCTTAATTCTTTCAATAATAACTCTACCATACACTTTACCAGGTTATACTCAACAAACTTATCCCCCTATAATTTTTTGCACCTCTTTTGTCCCTTTGCTTTTTACAAAGGAACTATGCATGTTCTCTGCCAATCCCTAGGTACCTTACCCTTTTTTCCTCATTATTAAAAAATTTAACCACAACCCTCCGCTCCTACACACACACACAAACACTATCCAGTTCTACACGCCCACACACCAACACCGACAACCACACACGACCCCTAAACACCACCCACAGACCCCCACCCACTCTCCCCAAAACGCATACAAACACCCCAAACCTCGACCAACAAAAGCCTCGCCCCACCATACCCACAACACCAACCCAAGCTCCAACACGCCCTTAACCACCCGATCACACGAATCAACACCCCACCACCCCCCGACCCGCACACCATACACCCACTACCGAACTCCTGCCACACTAATCACGCCCTACAACCACACACACCACCTCCCCTCAACCGCCCAACTAAACTCATCACCCCGGCCAACCACCAGAACAACCCCGAGCAAACCACCTCACAACTAAAACACCAACCCACTCCTGACCGCACCCCACCCGCAAACCCCAACATGCACACCCACAACCCCGCCTACACACTACTAAAACGCCACACTACGACAGAACCCACGAAAACACCCACCACACCTCACGAACCATCCCAACCCCCACCCCACCCCTACCTACACCCAAACCTCCACACCACCCTACTCCAACACTTACCCGACCGCTCGTACCCACACCTCCCGACCCGCCATCACCATAACCCCTTGAACACAAGGACCTACAACACCAACAACAACACACCCCCCAAACACCCCACAAACGCTAACAAAACACACACCCCCCATACACACACGCACCAGTCCCCCCAACAACCCCCTCTACCAACAACAAACCTCAACCACAACGCCTTCTCCTAGAACCACGACCCAACAACCATTCCCCAACTCCCCCCACCACTTACAACTACTACCCCCTCATCACGCACATCACCCCACCTACCACCCCCACCCGGACACTCCCACCACCAACACACCCCAAACAAACACACCGCCAACACCACTAAACCACGACTTCACAAACACCCACATTAACCCACCAACCTCCCACCACCTGCTCCCTTACGTTCCCAACCCAACTCCATCAAACCAAAAACTCAACGTCAACCGACCACCTGACACATAACGCAACTTAAACGACACACCCCCCTCCTCACAACAACCTACTGCCCACCAACACACCGCAACCAACCGACCAGCCAACCTATTACCAACACCCGCCACCATCAACCAACCACCCATCGCCTCCACCCACTCACCCCCTCAACCTGGTATACTTAACTCACCCCCCCAACAGATACGAGGGAACCCCAAAACACCACCAAAGCTCCACACACCAGCCCAACATCCCCCCCTCCACTACCGAAAACAAAACTACCCAACCCGGCACTAACGCCCACACCTAAACACCCAGGCTCATGTCAGCCACACCAATCCAACCGCAAATCCAAAGCCTCGACCAACGCAACTCACACCCACCAGACGACAACCACCCCAACAACACCCAACCCCACCACAGGCTCCTCACACCGCCTCCACGCAACCGCACCACCATCCCCACAAAACCAAAACAACCACCTACACACTCACACCCACACCAAAGACCAACCAACAAACACCCAAACACTGCCATCACCAACACCCACCACTGCACTATGTACGGTCACAACTCCCGTAACACACACCCACCAACACCACAACCACTACACCAACCCAGGCAACTAGACTCCAAACCACTACCTACACAACCATCCCACTTATACACACACCCACCAGAACCACGTTCCACCACCAACATCCAAAACAACAAACCCCAACACCCCACGCATCTCCCCACCAACATCCCCACACACAGCCATACCACCCGCACCCAAAAACCCACCCCCCCCCCCAGCACACGTTACTACAAAACCCATACAACAACAAACTCGTGCAACACCCCGAACCAACAAACACACAACTACCACACACCAACACACCACCAAACCGCCTCTCCCCTTACCAATATCCGCCAACGCCCCACCAACCAGCGCCCACAGAACCTGCCACACAACCCCAAACACCCAAACACAACTAAACCCCCTACAAAACTCATGCACGCACCATTACACCGCCACCACGCCCACACACACTACTCGCCCCGCCCACCACTACCCCGCTTGCCGCCTAACCCGCCCACCCCAAGACACCTAAGACCAAACCAACCATGCATACGAAATCGCCAACAAGCACCCCTACCAAACCCAGGAACCCCAAACAACTACGCACACCAAACCCCACTACCCAAAACTCGGCTCCCCCACCCCCCCCCCCCCCAGCATCTGCACCAAACCTACGAACCCCTTGGTAACAACACACCTTAACCGACGCCACAGCACCCTTCGCCCACCCAGCCATCTCACACGCCACGAACCAGGCACCCACCTCCCTACGTCAACGCCACCACCGACACAAACCCAAACCAACACGCTCCCCACACCAACACGACCTCTCAACCTCTAACACCCCCCACTCCACCAACCAACCTACACCAACCCACCAACCGGTTCCTAAAACCGAGGTTAAATACCCACCCCCGTTCACAACCCTAACCACGTACAACGACCGCACCCCATCCAACACTACACCACCGCGCACTACCCCACCACCACACGCATCCAAACGACACAACCCACAACTACACCCACACAGCACTAACTCGGGTACCCTTCCCGCACCGACTACCCATACCACCACCTCAACCCACTGCTCACCACCACTTAACCACCACTCCGCGACACCAACCCGCCACCACACTATACAAACACATAACACCCAACCCCCACCACTGTAAACATAAGCACCTACACCCCCCATCCACACCCAACACCACCGACCGCACAACCCCCAATCCACACCCCTACTAGCACGCAGCACCACTACAAAAGACCCCTACTTCTCCAACAAAACTCGAACCCTACCCCCACCGTGTCACCCCACCCTTTACCCCACGTGACAACAACTTTACCCTAAAAACTAACCACTAACCCTACACGAGCTAAACGCTGGCACCACAACCACACTACAACCCCAAACTACACCCACAACCCCAACCCCCCCATCCCCCACACAAACCCAAAACTCACCGTTCCTCCCCCCCGAGAAGCCAACCACGACGCCCCGAATCACCCAAACACACACTAGATACCGGACCAAACGCACCCTCCAACTACTTCCAACTAACTCAATCCACACAACAACCTAACCCCCACAACCCAACTCCCCTCTCCACACCCAACCACCTAACACCTAACACACAGAAATACTACCACACACACACACCCCATATACACACCCCACCTTACACCCAAAAACCTCACCTAAAACCTACCCGACAAACAACACTAACCCTACTCAACCCACCTTCCCACCCCCAAAACACACACCACCTCTCACGCCACTACTGCCCACACACCAACCACCCTAACCCGACCAACAACCCACCTCCCCGCACAAACCCCCCGAACTATACCCACCCAACCACAAAACGACAAACCTAACCCACCACACACCCTCACCCAACGGCCCACACAACCAACACTTCACACCCCGGTACCCAACCCGACTAACACTCCAACTCCCCAAACAAACCTCAAGAACCCACAAAATCACAACCCTCAACCAACAACCTCCACCATCACCAAACCTGAAGCAACACCCAACCCAACCCAAAACACCCCAATAGCCCACACTCCCACTCCCCCTAACTAACCACAACACCAACACGAGTCCAACCACACAACACCTAAACAACTTCATCCCAACACCCCGAACACCGAACTACACCAAACCAACACACACCCCCACCACCTCGACAAGAACACTGAATCCCACGCACCCCCAACACACCCCACTACCACTAACGACCCACAAACACACCCAACAACAAACCACCAACCCCACCAAACATTACAACCACCGCAAACACCACCAACCACAAGAGCTTACACACATAAACCCCCGGGCCACACCCGTACCAACCAACAACACTCCCACTCAAACCACATAGAATAACGACCCACACACAAACTCACCATCTAACAACCACCTGACACCCTAACCCAAAACCCATTAACCCACCCACTGACACCACAACCAGCACAACACCATCCACTACCGGAACACCACCACCACCGAAAAAACCACACACAAACACCACCACCCCGCACCCACACAACATTCCCCCACTACCACCCCCCAATAAAAATACAATAAATAAATATACCCCCCCCTATACACCCGCCCCCCACCACTATCACCCTAAATAGACCAAACAATATAATACCCACCATCTATACACTAATCCCCCATCCCCAACCCAATTACAACCCTCTGCCGCCCACCTAAACCCATTCCCCTCCCCCACCAATCCCCCAATCCCTCCCCCAAATCCAACTCACCCACCCCTCCACCCTTTATTTCTTCCTACATCATCCATAATTCCTACCTGCCCTACCCAAAACAGTCCCCCAATCTTCACACACACACCGACATAACATCATTCCCCCCAAAAAAAACTTCAACCCCCCCCACGACCCCCACAACTCACCCCAATAAACAACCTCCACCAACCAAAAAAAAAAAAAACCTCCACAAATGTCTCCCACTCCTGACATTACCGCGCAGGTGCCATCCACCGACCAAATTTTACATACTCATACATAGCATAATTAGTGGGCAATATTGACAAATAGTTATCTATTCAGGATCAACCCATCCTCATGGTGAACAGCAGATGTGTTTAAAAAAAAATTACTCAAAAAAATCAAAAAAAAAAACCTATACAATCATATTTTCATTCTTAACAAGTCGGCCATTATTTTCCCACCAAGGAGGGTGACCCAAACCTAAAGAAAAAACTTTCGATCATCATCAACATTTCACCATCACTTAATACAATCTCTTCTGTCTTTTTTGCAGAGCACTCACAGAAAGTGACAGTTTAGATATGCCTCCAAACTGCATATACCCAAAATCCCTCCTTAAAGTGCACAGGCAATTTCCTTCCGACCATTTCCATACTCAAGGGTTTTTCCCCCCACCCGGGCAAATAGTTTCCCGTAAACCCATCACAAAAAAATTACCTCTGCTCACCCTTCACCCGCTAGTCAGGTCCCAAAACCATTCATCTCCATTCACATTTCTCTCTGCTAACACACTCACAAAATGTTTTGCTAGGAAGGTCCAAGCCCCTCGCCTACAAAACATCCTCTACCCCTCCCTCCAACCTTTTTTCGTGGAACGACCCCTACCTTGTGCCATCTTCCTTTCACAAGATTTTATTAACCCTTAGAACTGTTCAGTCATATATATACTTCTTACGAAGCCACCGTGTTTGACATATATATACTCATAAATTCTAGCGGCATCAAAACAAGCAGAGTAGAAAGCTGGTAGGCCCACATTTGAGAGAATGGGTCTGTGTGTCAGAGTGCACCATATAAAAAAAAATCCTGCAGCATGCAGTGCAATAATGAGAGAAAAAAAAAAAACTGTCTTTTTTAAAATTAAAAAGTAATCCGACTGTGTGTCTATTGTTCGTGTAGTATTTATATTGAAATTACTCAATTTCTTCGTCACATTATAGAATTTAAAAACATATTATAGAAATAGAGGTGATTTTGACTGGTTTTACTAATAAAAACAACCTATAAAAGGAGCTCAAGTATGGGAACTGCTTGATTTTAGCCGGATTCAAAAGTAACAAATGATGTCATTGTCCAATAAATTGTCCAACTAGCCATTCTTATATGCAGTCATTGATGGGCTGACATTATTTAATAACAATTATTACAAATTGCTAGTAGTCTGTAAAACATTAAAATCTTCTATTTTTTGTTTGTGCAAGACAGTATACAATACCGAAAGATGGAAAGTTAAGACACTTGTGCAAAATCTGGTTACCTTTATTGTAGACCTTCGCCTTTCATGTTTTAGCATGCAGATTCTAGTACATAATTAAAACACAGAAGAACTATACACAAAATATGAGGTAATCAGTCCCTCACCCTTGGAGTGGTGTTTACAGCACCGTGGTTGAAGAGATTCCTGAAGCACAGGTAAGTAGACTGTTGCTTTAATAATAGCATCATTGGAATATTGTAAGTTTAGCAGACGAGGTCAAAGTGACTGGTATCGGTGATTCCTCAGTGGAAGGTAGGTCTTATTTATTACCTTCTTGCACAACTTGTACAGACACTGCAACTCATGGGAATCTTTGGTACAGGGGATATCTACATGGCCCATACTTCACGGCTCTACAACTAACCCATCAATTTGGGAAGGACCCTACTTTCACCGCGGGGGGGGGGGGGGGGGGGGTGGGGGAATGCCCGCCTACCAGTGGGACGTATGCTTGGACCGGGCCGCGCGGCCGCCATCATAAGGTGGACCCCCACCTTACAAGTTGGTCATCACGTTAACTTAATTCCCACCATACAATACATTTTAACGCAAAAATTTTGCCTCGCCTCATGCTAAAAAAACTCACCTCACGCGGATTCTGCCGAGACGCTTCCCATGCGTGGCCAGAGCGCGGGGCTGGTGCCTCAGCTGCTACCGTGGAAGCCAGTGTTTACAAGCCAGCCATATGCGGGGTCGCACCGCCCACATATAATCGGAACATTTTCATATTAACACAGCTTTTTTAGTGATTTACCTTCAAAATAATTCACGTGCCCTTGGGCCCCAAAAAAGCTTCTAGTTCCAACTTGTGCAGTAAAAAAGGTGAAAAATAAAAATGGAAATGAAGAAAGAGATAATTGCTAAGTACGGAAATGATTATGTGCGGAGTCTCGGAGCTGCCAGTTGTATACCAAACCCCAATCAACAAACGCTACTATTGCGGCCAACAAAACGGCAATCAAGGAAGCTGTTCTTGCAAAAGGTGACACAGGTTTTTTTTTCGAAAACAGAGATCGCAATACTCGCAGATGTTGAGAGACTGTTATTGGGTGATGATAAACCGAAAAACAGATAGCAGGAGATACCATCTCTCAAGCGATCAAATGTAAAAAGGGTGTGAAATACGTACTATCATACCACGGGACAGGCTGTTGCTGCACCACCGTCAGCTGTTGCTGCACCACAGTCAGCTGTTGCTGCACCACAGTCAGCTGCTGCCTGCACCAGATGTCAGCTGCACCTGCACCACGAGCAGCTAGCTCCTGCACCACGAGCACTGCTCCTGCACCACGGTCAGCTGCTCCTTCACCACACGGTTCACTGCGTGGCTGCACCACGGTCAGCTGCTGCTGCAGGGACAACCACCGTCAGCTGCTGCTGCACCAACCATCAGCTGCTGCAGCATTCCACTGTCAGCTGCCAGCAGCACACCACCATCAGCAGCGTCCACACTGTCAGCTGCTGCTGCAGCAGCAGACCACTGTCATGCTGCTGCGTGCACCACATACCAGCTGGTGCAGCTAACCACAATCATCTGTTTGCTGAACCAACCACGGTCAGCTGCTGCGAGCACCCACAGCATCTGCAGCTTCACACAGTCAGCTGATGCCTGCACCAAACAGTAGCTGCTGCTGTCACTCACCATCAGCTGTTTCTGACCACATGACTCGTCCCGAACCTGTCCATCCAGCCTGATGCCTCAGCTGCCCTGCCCTCATTGTTTACGAGGCCATGTGGTTGCCCGGTTGCATGCATACATTCGATACATTTTGTATTATTCCAATGTATATAGTGCTTGTAACTGCTATAAGCCACCATGGGTCCCAAAGAAAGCTTCTAGTGCCAACCCTGTGGTAAAGGGTGAGAATACAATGTATGTACTATCGTAACCACAGGTCAGAGGGAGCCGTTGCTGCACCACCGTCAGCTGTTGCTGCACCACATTCGGCTGTTGCTGCAACCAGGGTCATCTGTTGCTGAACCACGGTCAGCAGCTGATTGCCCCACGGTCACTGCTGGCTGCACCCCGGTCAGCTGCTGCTGGCTTCGACCACAGTCTACTGCTGCTCCACCACCGTTATCTTAAGCTGCACTGCGGTCACTGTTGCTGCCCAGACAGCTTTTGCTGAACCACGGTGAGCTGCGTTGCAGAACTATCGGTGAGCTGCTGCTGACCCACCGTCACTGCTGCTTGCTTGTGCACCACCGCCACTGTTGCCTGCACCACGTCCCAGTCTGCTGCTGCAAACCAAATTCAGCTTGTTGCTGGCACCACGGTCAGCTGGTCCTATTGGCATAAAAGAAGAAGGGAAGTAACCCCGGAAAGGACATGCTACCTAAAGTCTAATTGGAAGGGATTCCCCTCTAAACAAGTAACAACTTCCACCTCTCTCCCCTCCTCCATCCCTCGCAATCACACCAAATCTTCAATGAAGGTAAGTGTCAGATATCTTGTATTAAAATAATATTTCAGAGGTAAAAATTTTTTTTATTTTATAACTTTGTGTGTCTTGCACGATTAAATTTGGATTTCCTTCCATTATTCTTAGGGGAAAATTAAATTCACCTTATGATAATTTGGGACATATGACATTGAGCTCTCAGAACGGATTAATATCGTAAGGTTGGGTCCCACTGTATCATGTTCCCTCATTACTTACCTTAAAATATTTGTTGTCTTAATGTAGGGTCAGAGGTGAGTAAGGCAGATAAAACGAATAATAGAGAGATAGAGAGAGAGAGAAGAGAGAGAGAGAGAGATAGAGAGAATATGAGTAAACAAGAGAGGGACACTCACAAGAGTTATGTAAACAAACCAGGCGAACGCAGTTTTGTAAACAACTCAGTCCGAACATACTGGTTTATGTACAAGTTACATTGTGTTCAGTTTGTCTCTACGTCGATATGGTATAATAAATTAAGAGAACACTCCCATCTCATTACAACCGTTTTAAGAAATGGACGCTCTTGAGTGAACTTGCATACAAAAGGAATAATTTTCTAACAGTTATGCCCAGTAACACATTTATTTCCTCATTATTTTAACTAGAAGAAAAAGTTATTCTTGCCATCACTCCGTACAAGTTGTCTGGCTACCACACACATATTTATGATCATTTATTCTACTGTTGGGCGTATTTACATCTTAAATGTTATGTATAGTGTTTATTAATAATTTTGAAAAAAAATATCATAGATCGATTAATGAAAATGTGGATACAGTTGGACCCCCGTTTTACGATTTTAATCCGTGCAGATAGGGTCATCGTTTATGCGAAATAATCGTTATGCCGAATTAATTTTCCCCTACATAAGAAATAATGGAAATAAAATTTAATTCCGTGCAAGACGCCCAAAATTATGAAAAAAAATTTTTTTTTACCACAGTAAATGTTAATTTTTAATACACACAAATGAAAGAAAGTCATCCACAAATACATGACACTACTTTTAATGAAGATCAGGTGATGATTGATGGGAATGGGAGGATGGGAAGCATTATCTTCTTACTGTTTAGAAGGGGAATCCCCTTCCATTAGGAACTATGAGGTAGCAAGTCTTTTCTGGGGGTTACTTCCTTCTTCCTTTTAAAGCCACTAGGACCAGCTCAGAGTCACGGACCCTGTCGCACAACATATCTGTCCATAGAGTTCTCTGTACCTCCCGATTCTTCAAGACTTTCCTAAAATGGGCCTACAACCTTGTCATTGAAAGTAGTCACAAGCACGGCTTGCAACAGCATTGGTCAGGGTGAATTTCATCTATAAAGGTTGTGCATGTTCAAACCCCTCTGCACACATTTCCTTAATCTGAAGTAGGCACAATGGATTCCACAACTGGCATAGCTTCTCAGGGTTAGCCCCCAAACCCTTTCAAAAAATCTTTCTATAGATTTCCATACTAATTCTAACCCTTTTACCACAGGGTTGGCACTAGAATCTTTCTGGGCCCCTGTCACTTATTTTCCAGAAACACCACCGAAAACAACTGTAAAATACAAATATTCCGAGTGTATGCTTGTATTTTACCCGCGGAGGCTGTGCTGGTAAACAATGGGACGGCCGGCACATGTGGATGGGCACATTGGACGCGCTTCGGACGAAAATCGGTAAGCGGGTTTTTATATCGGTAAGCTGGAAAAAATTTTGCGATAAAAGTAATCGTTCTGCGGTAAAAATCGCTATTGCGATGCCACATCGTTTATGCGGGGTCCACTGTATTAACGTAATAACGACATTTAAATGAGACTCCAGTGATTATACATCATTACTAATGTGGCATCACTCGTACAAGGTCGTCTGGCTACCACATCCCATATTTTTATGTTTATTTATTCTACTAAGGGTGTATTTAATAAACTTTATATGTTATATCACGTTTATTATAAATTTTGAAAAAAAACATAGATGGAATTAACCCCTTAAGCGTCCAAAATGTATATATAAAAACTTATTTTTCAACATCTGAAAGTATGTAAAAAAAATGTAGATCTTTTTTGTTTTACCATTTGAAAACGTATAAAAAAAACTTTTATGTACATTTTTTTTTATATTAATTGAAAATGATGTAAAAAAAAAGAAGACTAACTTATTGGAGCACTACGAATTTGAACTCTGATCTGTTTGGAACCGTTAAGGGTTAATGAAAATGTGTATATTAAACGTAATATACGACATTTAATGGGACTCTGTGATTATTATTTGATTATTAATCACTACTATATGGCATCATCTAGACACAATACACTCTACTGTAGTTTAATGTTTACGCTGCGAACCAGCACCGTGTTGTAAGTTTATTTAGGTACAAGTATACATTAGTATATTATCAGAGCACATATAAAATAAGAAATAACTTAAAAATCCTTGAATTTTGGAGTTATCCAAACCTATTGGAGCGACGTAGTGCTTACGGAGCCCACAGAGAATGTAACCAAACCGTGTGGGGCGCGGTGACAAGTATTAGATTTTGGTCATAATTTGAAATGACCGTGACTGGTGGAACGCATAAATCGGTCTCTACTGTACTTTCATTACATGCTATATCATATCTTATTATACTTAATATATCCTCTTTTTCATAAAATAATGTAATTAATTAATGGCTCCGGCCATTTTTTCCATTTACCCTTGGCACCCCAAATTTCCTACTGACTCCTCTGACATTTTTATTACCCACTTAGCATTGAGATCCTCAACCACAAGTACTCTCTCACTTTGGTATTCAAAACTCCCCCATGCACTCACTCTCTACATTTTCGCAAAATCTCTCTCCTCTATACCTGCATACCCAGTGATAAACACTTGCTATAAAGATCCCCACATTTTTACATCCAACACCTTTTTACTCTCAGTAAAATCCTTGAATTTATACATTTATATTCCTTCTTTTTCTGCCAAACTTATCCTTCAACCTTATTGCAACTCCTTCTATAGCTCTAACTCTATTTGAAACCTCTGACATAATCCCATTTAATTTCTCCCCACTGAAGCTCTCCTCCCCCTTCAGCATTGTTTCACGATTGGGGCCAGGACCTCCACTTCTTTCTTTCATAACATCCACAATCATTAGAGGGAGGTTCATTCGCACTACAGCCACGCACATTTCAAACATTCCACTTTGATGGTTTTCTTCTTTTTCTTTTTAGTTGGCTTGTACGGGAAAAGAGTTACTAGCCCATTTGTTTCCTGACTTTTAGTTTGTACTATTACAACACACAAGTTTATGGAGGAAATGAGTCTATTTTCCACTTCCCCATGTATATGAAAGGAAAAGTAATAAGAACAAGAACTCTTTAGAAAAAAAAAAATTCAAATAAAACTCATTTGAGTGTGTAGACATAAATGTGTACAAGCATTTGTAGTGTGACTAATGTGTAAGTATACGTAGCCAGACATACCTTAAATCTGCGATGTAATGAACAGAAAAAAAACACCGAGCAATCCTACCATAATGTAAAACAAATACAGGCTTCCGGTTTTACACTCCCCTGGCAGTACGCAGTAACCTCTCCCTGGTGCGGCCGCTGTTCCTATACCAACCTACTACACAACAAAATTATACCTAATATCGATAACTAATAATAGAGGACTGCAAATGTAAAGCTAAAAAATTAAGTTTTGAATATCAGGCAACCATTACGTTGAACTTCACAATTAACATGCTCATACTCACCGGTTCTACGTAGCTCGTACAAGATCAGAAGTTTGGCTTTGATAGTCCGTGGGACTGTTACGAACTTCTAAATTCTTGTTTGAAGAAAGATTGTAAACAAAAATTAATTCCTGCAAGCGTGGAAAAGCTTGAGTGCCTTGCACACTCCAGTAACCCACTGTGGCTTGGACAAGCTATCAAAGACAGTTACAACACTAAACCAAAAATGCACAATAGTGAATCATTGCATACTGGTACTCTTTCTATCCCTCCTTTAATGATCTGGATCATATATTCAATCCAGGTGAATTTTAAATATTTTATGGGGAAGGAATATAGAGAGAAAGCTATTTCGAAAAATACAGTATTTCCACGTTTTAGAATGGGTCAAGAGTTGTTACCCTGCTTGTGCTGGACTTGTGTATTACTGAATTGGGTAAGAATACAATGCAGTGTGTCAATATGACAAAAAACACATAGAGCAAAACCCTTTAACTGTTAAACTGTGTCCAGTGAACTGGCACCAACTATGATTAAATTTACAATGTACTAGCTTGCAACAATTTTTTTTATCTTTCAAGTCTGCACCTGCCAATAATTTTGACCCTCAGCAATAATTCTTTGTCTTCCTACAATATTCTTCATAACATTGAAAAACTAAGTCCAGGAGGGTCCAAAAACTTGCTCATTGGTTTAACTATACAAGTGCTGATTGTGTCCTGATATACAATGAAATCCAGGAGCTTTTGTTCCACCACCACCACCTTGCCCTACCAACAAAGTGTGAAAAGACTTTACTCATTCCAATTTATTAATATCTCATGATATTAACAGTGAATTCCAGTCACAGAGCACACTAAGCAAATTTAACCCAGGATAACCCAATTATGCAAACAAATCGACTTTTTTCCATAATCTGATGATTTTACACCTTGAAACAATAGTTAATATCATTGTATTTTGTTGTAAATATATGATTTAACAATAGTCTTGGAAGCAACACATGTTGTTAAGAACTGTTTAAATAACAGCAGTGAAAGAGATATTGAGTTCAAGAGTCATTGCAAAGCAGTTCTAAGTGACAGTGAGAGTGAATATTCCCCATTGAAGCACCATTATGTACGACGTAGCATGCGGTACTGGTAGTGTTTCCAAAATGTTGTTACCAAAGGGAAGGGAGAAACTCTGGGAGCACATCCCCGTGGACCCAACACCCTACGACCTGCTAGTGAAGATGACGATATTGTAACGATGGTATTGAATGGTGACAGTGAGGGAAGGAGTAATGGTGTGATAGTGAGGGTGGCACGGCCCATGTGGCACCATCACCGGCCACGCTACTACCTCACACGTCAGACTCACAGAACAACCCAGCCTCACCCAAACCCACTACTCACCACAACCGCACACCACAACCTACACCACCACAACCTGCACCACCACAACCTGCCGATCCACCACAACCGTACAAGTACAAACCAGACACCACCAGCAGATCTGCAATCTGGGATTTGACAGGACGGTGATCGCAGTATAGTTCCCAGTCCAACCATGACTTAGATGCGAAACGCGCAAAGTGGAATAAAGCCATCTTGTCACACTTTTGGGAACAACAGCCATGGACACTGGCACTTTACGCTTTGAGTAATTCTTCGATGAACCCCCTAAGGACATCATTGACCTTGGAAATAAACACATACTCTGATTACACCATGGCAAAATACACTCTCTCGACAACCAAAATCACCGGGCTACCCAAGTGGAAGGAGACAACTGTGCAGAGATTACCTGTTTTTTGCCACAATAATGCTTATGCCACTGTGTATAATCACACTGATCAGCCACAAACTGGAGCAACAGATCACCAGATTTCAACTCCATTTTAGTGACATTATAGGTGTCAATCGTTTACCTGATACTGTAACGTAATTTACACTTTTCAGACAAAACCAGGCCTGACTGGAAGCGACAGGTTATATAATATAAGAAAGTGTGTTTAATGTACCTCGAAACACAATTGCTGCATGTAATTTTAATCCCTTCATGACTAGTACTTGTAATTGATGATCCTTGCTTTTATTCAAAGGAAGACTCTCATTCAAGCAATATAAACCAACAAGAAGGAAACGCTTTGTGGTATAAAGCTATTTGTCCTGTGTGAATGCAGAAGTGTCTTGTTGTATAGATATTATTGTTTCACCAGGCATTTAATACTTTGAGAGAGATACCATGAAGTTAGGGTATCACTGGTGATGTGGTACGAACAATGATGGAACCATACTTGGTAAGGGCAATGTTATTTTACTGATAACTGGTACAGCAATCCCCCTTACTCAGTGGACATTTCTTGCGAGTGAACCTTGACAGGACGGTGTGGGCACAGTGCGCGGAAAGTCGCAAACATATGCCAAGTTTCGACGCTGGCACTCGCAGAGGTGAGGTGCAAGCCTTTGCTGCCAATGACATCATGGCAATTTTTCGGTGGGCATGGACAAACATGAATGTCACAATTTTGACAATCCAGTTCACAGAAATGAAATGGTACCAACGTGTCAGGGACAACAGAGGAGAACCATGAAACCAATCTAAAGCCTGCAGCTGTCATTGACTACAAGCGCCTCAATATAGCGCTTAGAGTACTAATGTGACATGCAGCATGATGGGTTTGCAGACTGTGTACGCAAACAGTTATAAGTGGTACATAATCCACCTTTTTTCCAATCTTGTTGATATCTCTAATGACTACAATGCTATAAAACATATACAATTTGAAGACCAACACAACACCAAAATGGTGTATTAAAGCCTTCAGTAATCAACAAATAATTGTCAAGTACCAAGGAGCAACTCCTGCAAAGACCAGCCCCACAGACTTCATCACGTATGAGGCCCAGGTGATTCACCACCCCTTACTACACCAGCCCCTACTATACTTACTACTGCCTAGCTAATAAAAAGCCAGAAGAGGTGTTATTATGTATGCAATTCTCTCACAAAACCGCCCACAAACACGCAAGAGACACTCGTTTTGTGTGTGAGAGTGTGAAGTGCCCCACTGCTATAACCGCATTAGTTTCAAAGAGTTTCCACAAGCTGTCAACAGTCTAGTGAACGTGGTGTAGTGCACACTGACATATGTATATATATATAATTATAGCTTAATCAAATAATACTATATAAAAAAAAGAAAAATTAATGTATGATTTAAATTAAAAGTTTAAATATAGTATTATATTAAAAAAATAATAAATAAATAAATGTATATACATAATTATATTTATAAATTATGATTTATTATAAAATATTATAAAAAAATTATAGTATTAATTAAATAAAGATTATTAATATTATAAAATTTACACAATTTAATGAAAAAGTAATTATATATTTGAACTTAATTGTAATACAAAAATAAAATCTTAATTAAATAATCGACATTTTACTATAAAAATAATTCAACTACCAATATAGTTAAAATAGTAATTTTAAAGATATATAAACTAATGGTCTTATATCAAAAAATTAAAATATAAGATAATATTCCCAAAAAAAACCCCTAAAAACAAACACAGACCCACTTCTCACGAACCACCTCACACCAATCTCTCCACCATCCGCCTCCGTACCACACAACATACTCCTCCACCCCCCCACCCAAACCTTCCCTGCCACCACCAAACCACCCCCACACATCCCCCACCCCCCCCCAAACTCCACAACTTGACCCACACACCGGGCGGACACCCATACCACCAAACCCTACGACCACACCACAACAATCGAAACACTGGTGAAAAAACACCACACACCTCGATAACCCCTACCCACTTCAACCAACACAACCGATACTCCACGACATCGGCCCCCCAAAAAAACTAATCATTTCTCCCAACATCCTCCGAACACACCCACCTCTATCCACCCGCCTCCCCAAGCCCCACACACACGACCACCTAACACTCCACATGACCAGAAAACCAACCCACACCTACAACCCCCACACCAACCACACCCGACCCCGCCAACTTGTCACCACCTACACCCCCTGACCCCCCACCCAACAACCAACAAACAACGTAACACCAACCACCACTCTTCCACCCAACCCACTCTTGCTCATAAACAGATCCACCCCACCTTTCAGAAATGTCTGAACTGCATATCCACTACACCTAACCTTCGCCCCTAACGATCACTAACCACTAACACACTTCCACTCCACGAAAAAACCCTTTCCACACCACTACTCGACCCACAACACATCTAAACACCCTACACCCCCAAAAACCGCCACACCAAACCAACAACTGCTATCATCCACCAACCCCTAACAAGCTACGCAAACACCACGCCAAATCCACAACCCTCCGCTCCTACACACACACACAAACACTATCCAGTTCTACACGCCCACACACCAACACCGACAACCACACACGACCCCTAAACACCACCCACAGACCCCCACCCACTCTCCCCAAAACGCATACAAACACCCCAAACCTCGACCAACAAAAGCCTCGCCCCACCATACCCACAACACCAACCCAAGCTCCAACACGCCCTTAACCACCCGATCACACGAATCAACACCCCACCACCCCCCGACCCGCACACCATACACCCACTACCGAACTCCTGCCACACTAATCACGCCCTACAACCACACACACCACCTCCCCTCAACCGCCCAACTAAACTCATCACCCCGGCCAACCACCAGAACAACCCCGAGCAAACCACCTCACAACTAAAACACCAACCCACTCCTGACCGCACCCCACCCGCAAACCCCAACATGCACACCCACAACCCCGCCTACACACTACTAAAACGCCACACTACGACAGAACCCACGAAAACACCCACCACACCTCACGAACCATCCCAACCCCCACCCCACCCCTACCTACACCCAAACCTCCACACCACCCTACTCCAACACTTACCCGACCGCTCGTACCCACACCTCCCGACCCGCCATCACCATAACCCCTTGAACACAAGGACCTACAACACCAACAACAACACACCCCCCAAACACCCCACAAACGCTAACAAAACACACACCCCCCATACACACACGCACCAGTCCCCCCAACAACCCCCTCTACCAACAACAAACCTCAACCACAACGCCTTCTCCTAGAACCACGACCCAACAACCATTCCCCAACTCCCCCCACCACTTACAACTACTACCCCCTCATCACGCACATCACCCCACCTACCACCCCCACCCGGACACTCCCACCACCAACACACCCCAAACAAACACACCGCCAACACCACTAAACCACGACTTCACAAACACCCACATTAACCCACCAACCTCCCACCACCTGCTCCCTTACGTTCCCAACCCAACTCCATCAAACCAAAAACTCAACGTCAACCGACCACCTGACACATAACGCAACTTAAACGACACACCCCCCTCCTCACAACAACCTACTGCCCACCAACACACCGCAACCAACCGACCAGCCAACCTATTACCAACACCCGCCACCATCAACCAACCACCCATCGCCTCCACCCACTCACCCCCTCAACCTGGTATACTTAACTCACCCCCCCAACAGATACGAGGGAACCCCAAAACACCACCAAAGCTCCACACACCAGCCCAACATCCCCCCCTCCACTACCGAAAACAAAACTACCCAACCCGGCACTAACGCCCACACCTAAACACCCAGGCTCATGTCAGCCACACCAATCCAACCGCAAATCCAAAGCCTCGACCAACGCAACTCACACCCACCAGACGACAACCACCCCAACAACACCCAACCCCACCACAGGCTCCTCACACCGCCTCCACGCAACCGCACCACCATCCCCACAAAACCAAAACAACCACCTACACACTCACACCCACACCAAAGACCAACCAACAAACACCCAAACACTGCCATCACCAACACCCACCACTGCACTATGTACGGTCACAACTCCCGTAACACACACCCACCAACACCACAACCACTACACCAACCCAGGCAACTAGACTCCAAACCACTACCTACACAACCATCCCACTTATACACACACCCACCAGAACCACGTTCCACCACCAACATCCAAAACAACAAACCCCAACACCCCACGCATCTCCCCACCAACATCCCCACACACAGCCATACCACCCGCACCCAAAAACCCACCCCCCCCCCCAGCACACGTTACTACAAAACCCATACAACAACAAACTCGTGCAACACCCCGAACCAACAAACACACAACTACCACACACCAACACACCACCAAACCGCCTCTCCCCTTACCAATATCCGCCAACGCCCCACCAACCAGCGCCCACAGAACCTGCCACACAACCCCAAACACCCAAACACAACTAAACCCCCTACAAAACTCATGCACGCACCATTACACCGCCACCACGCCCACACACACTACTCGCCCCGCCCACCACTACCCCGCTTGCCGCCTAACCCGCCCACCCCAAGACACCTAAGACCAAACCAACCATGCATACGAAATCGCCAACAAGCACCCCTACCAAACCCAGGAACCCCAAACAACTACGCACACCAAACCCCACTACCCAAAACTCGGCTCCCCCACCCCCCCCCCCCCCAGCATCTGCACCAAACCTACGAACCCCTTGGTAACAACACACCTTAACCGACGCCACAGCACCCTTCGCCCACCCAGCCATCTCACACGCCACGAACCAGGCACCCACCTCCCTACGTCAACGCCACCACCGACACAAACCCAAACCAACACGCTCCCCACACCAACACGACCTCTCAACCTCTAACACCCCCCACTCCACCAACCAACCTACACCAACCCACCAACCGGTTCCTAAAACCGAGGTTAAATACCCACCCCCGTTCACAACCCTAACCACGTACAACGACCGCACCCCATCCAACACTACACCACCGCGCACTACCCCACCACCACACGCATCCAAACGACACAACCCACAACTACACCCACACAGCACTAACTCGGGTACCCTTCCCGCACCGACTACCCATACCACCACCTCAACCCACTGCTCACCACCACTTAACCACCACTCCGCGACACCAACCCGCCACCACACTATACAAACACATAACACCCAACCCCCACCACTGTAAACATAAGCACCTACACCCCCCATCCACACCCAACACCACCGACCGCACAACCCCCAATCCACACCCCTACTAGCACGCAGCACCACTACAAAAGACCCCTACTTCTCCAACAAAACTCGAACCCTACCCCCACCGTGTCACCCCACCCTTTACCCCACGTGACAACAACTTTACCCTAAAAACTAACCACTAACCCTACACGAGCTAAACGCTGGCACCACAACCACACTACAACCCCAAACTACACCCACAACCCCAACCCCCCCATCCCCCACACAAACCCAAAACTCACCGTTCCTCCCCCCCGAGAAGCCAACCACGACGCCCCGAATCACCCAAACACACACTAGATACCGGACCAAACGCACCCTCCAACTACTTCCAACTAACTCAATCCACACAACAACCTAACCCCCACAACCCAACTCCCCTCTCCACACCCAACCACCTAACACCTAACACACAGAAATACTACCACACACACACACCCCATATACACACCCCACCTTACACCCAAAAACCTCACCTAAAACCTACCCGACAAACAACACTAACCCTACTCAACCCACCTTCCCACCCCCAAAACACACACCACCTCTCACGCCACTACTGCCCACACACCAACCACCCTAACCCGACCAACAACCCACCTCCCCGCACAAACCCCCCGAACTATACCCACCCAACCACAAAACGACAAACCTAACCCACCACACACCCTCACCCAACGGCCCACACAACCAACACTTCACACCCCGGTACCCAACCCGACTAACACTCCAACTCCCCAAACAAACCTCAAGAACCCACAAAATCACAACCCTCAACCAACAACCTCCACCATCACCAAACCTGAAGCAACACCCAACCCAACCCAAAACACCCCAATAGCCCACACTCCCACTCCCCCTAACTAACCACAACACCAACACGAGTCCAACCACACAACACCTAAACAACTTCATCCCAACACCCCGAACACCGAACTACACCAAACCAACACACACCCCCACCACCTCGACAAGAACACTGAATCCCACGCACCCCCAACACACCCCACTACCACTAACGACCCACAAACACACCCAACAACAAACCACCAACCCCACCAAACATTACAACCACCGCAAACACCACCAACCACAAGAGCTTACACACATAAACCCCCGGGCCACACCCGTACCAACCAACAACACTCCCACTCAAACCACATAGAATAACGACCCACACACAAACTCACCATCTAACAACCACCTGACACCCTAACCCAAAACCCATTAACCCACCCACTGACACCACAACCAGCACAACACCATCCACTACCGGAACACCACCACCACCGAAAAAACCACACACAAACACCACCACCCCGCACCCACACAACATTCCCCCACTACCACCCCCCAATAAAAATACAATAAATAAATATACCCCCCCCTATACACCCGCCCCCCACCACTATCACCCTAAATAGACCAAACAATATAATACCCACCATCTATACACTAATCCCCCATCCCCAACCCAATTACAACCCTCTGCCGCCCACCTAAACCCATTCCCCTCCCCCACCAATCCCCCAATCCCTCCCCCAAATCCAACTCACCCACCCCTCCACCCTTTATTTCTTCCTACATCATCCATAATTCCTACCTGCCCTACCCAAAACAGTCCCCCAATCTTCACACACACACCGACATAACATCATTCCCCCCAAAAAAAACTTCAACCCCCCCCACGACCCCCACAACTCACCCCAATAAACAACCTCCACCAACCAAAAAAAAAAAAAACCTCCACAAATGTCTCCCACTCCTGACATTACCGCGCAGGTGCCATCCACCGACCAAATTTTACATACTCATACATAGCATAATTAGTGGGCAATATTGACAAATAGTTATCTATTCAGGATCAACCCATCCTCATGGTGAACAGCAGATGTGTTTAAAAAAAAATTACTCAAAAAAATCAAAAAAAAAAACCTATACAATCATATTTTCATTCTTAACAAGTCGGCCATTATTTTCCCACCAAGGAGGGTGACCCAAACCTAAAGAAAAAACTTTCGATCATCATCAACATTTCACCATCACTTAATACAATCTCTTCTGTCTTTTTTGCAGAGCACTCACAGAAAGTGACAGTTTAGATATGCCTCCAAACTGCATATACCCAAAATCCCTCCTTAAAGTGCACAGGCAATTTCCTTCCGACCATTTCCATACTCAAGGGTTTTTCCCCCCACCCGGGCAAATAGTTTCCCGTAAACCCATCACAAAAAAATTACCTCTGCTCACCCTTCACCCGCTAGTCAGGTCCCAAAACCATTCATCTCCATTCACATTTCTCTCTGCTAACACACTCACAAAATGTTTTGCTAGGAAGGTCCAAGCCCCTCGCCTACAAAACATCCTCTACCCCTCCCTCCAACCTTTTTTCGTGGAACGACCCCTACCTTGTGCCATCTTCCTTTCACAAGATTTTATTAACCCTTAGAACTGTTCAGTCATATATATACTTCTTACGAAGCCACCGTGTTTGACATATATATACTCATAAATTCTAGCGGCATCAAAACAAGCAGAGTAGAAAGCTGGTAGGCCCACATTTGAGAGAATGGGTCTGTGTGTCAGAGTGCACCATATAAAAAAAAATCCTGCAGCATGCAGTGCAATAATGAGAGAAAAAAAAAAAACTGTCTTTTTTAAAATTAAAAAGTAATCCGACTGTGTGTCTATTGTTCGTGTAGTATTTATATTGAAATTACTCAATTTCTTCGTCACATTATAGAATTTAAAAACATATTATAGAAATAGAGGTGATTTTGACTGGTTTTACTAATAAAAACAACCTATAAAAGGAGCTCAAGTATGGGAACTGCTTGATTTTAGCCGGATTCAAAAGTAACAAATGATGTCATTGTCCAATAAATTGTCCAACTAGCCATTCTTATATGCAGTCATTGATGGGCTGACATTATTTAATAACAATTATTACAAATTGCTAGTAGTCTGTAAAACATTAAAATCTTCTATTTTTTGTTTGTGCAAGACAGTATACAATACCGAAAGATGGAAAGTTAAGACACTTGTGCAAAATCTGGTTACCTTTATTGTAGACCTTCGCCTTTCATGTTTTAGCATGCAGATTCTAGTACATAATTAAAACACAGAAGAACTATACACAAAATATGAGGTAATCAGTCCCTCACCCTTGGAGTGGTGTTTACAGCACCGTGGTTGAAGAGATTCCTGAAGCACAGGTAAGTAGACTGTTGCTTTAATAATAGCATCATTGGAATATTGTAAGTTTAGCAGACGAGGTCAAAGTGACTGGTATCGGTGATTCCTCAGTGGAAGGTAGGTCTTATTTATTACCTTCTTGCACAACTTGTACAGACACTGCAACTCATGGGAATCTTTGGTACAGGGGATATCTACATGGCCCATACTTCACGGCTCTACAACTAACCCATCAATTTGGGAAGGACCCTACTTTCACCGCGGGGGGGGGGGGGGGGGGGGTGGGGGAATGCCCGCCTACCAGTGGGACGTATGCTTGGACCGGGCCGCGCGGCCGCCATCATAAGGTGGACCCCCACCTTACAAGTTGGTCATCACGTTAACTTAATTCCCACCATACAATACATTTTAACGCAAAAATTTTGCCTCGCCTCATGCTAAAAAAACTCACCTCACGCGGATTCTGCCGAGACGCTTCCCATGCGTGGCCAGAGCGCGGGGCTGGTGCCTCAGCTGCTACCGTGGAAGCCAGTGTTTACAAGCCAGCCATATGCGGGGTCGCACCGCCCACATATAATCGGAACATTTTCATATTAACACAGCTTTTTTAGTGATTTACCTTCAAAATAATTCACGTGCCCTTGGGCCCCAAAAAAGCTTCTAGTTCCAACTTGTGCAGTAAAAAAGGTGAAAAATAAAAATGGAAATGAAGAAAGAGATAATTGCTAAGTACGGAAATGATTATGTGCGGAGTCTCGGAGCTGCCAGTTGTATACCAAACCCCAATCAACAAACGCTACTATTGCGGCCAACAAAACGGCAATCAAGGAAGCTGTTCTTGCAAAAGGTGACACAGGTTTTTTTTTCGAAAACAGAGATCGCAATACTCGCAGATGTTGAGAGACTGTTATTGGGTGATGATAAACCGAAAAACAGATAGCAGGAGATACCATCTCTCAAGCGATCAAATGTAAAAAGGGTGTGAAATACGTACTATCATACCACGGGACAGGCTGTTGCTGCACCACCGTCAGCTGTTGCTGCACCACAGTCAGCTGTTGCTGCACCACAGTCAGCTGCTGCCTGCACCAGATGTCAGCTGCACCTGCACCACGAGCAGCTAGCTCCTGCACCACGAGCACTGCTCCTGCACCACGGTCAGCTGCTCCTTCACCACACGGTTCACTGCGTGGCTGCACCACGGTCAGCTGCTGCTGCAGGGACAACCACCGTCAGCTGCTGCTGCACCAACCATCAGCTGCTGCAGCATTCCACTGTCAGCTGCCAGCAGCACACCACCATCAGCAGCGTCCACACTGTCAGCTGCTGCTGCAGCAGCAGACCACTGTCATGCTGCTGCGTGCACCACATACCAGCTGGTGCAGCTAACCACAATCATCTGTTTGCTGAACCAACCACGGTCAGCTGCTGCGAGCACCCACAGCATCTGCAGCTTCACACAGTCAGCTGATGCCTGCACCAAACAGTAGCTGCTGCTGTCACTCACCATCAGCTGTTTCTGACCACATGACTCGTCCCGAACCTGTCCATCCAGCCTGATGCCTCAGCTGCCCTGCCCTCATTGTTTACGAGGCCATGTGGTTGCCCGGTTGCATGCATACATTCGATACATTTTGTATTATTCCAATGTATATAGTGCTTGTAACTGCTATAAGCCACCATGGGTCCCAAAGAAAGCTTCTAGTGCCAACCCTGTGGTAAAGGGTGAGAATACAATGTATGTACTATCGTAACCACAGGTCAGAGGGAGCCGTTGCTGCACCACCGTCAGCTGTTGCTGCACCACATTCGGCTGTTGCTGCAACCAGGGTCATCTGTTGCTGAACCACGGTCAGCAGCTGATTGCCCCACGGTCACTGCTGGCTGCACCCCGGTCAGCTGCTGCTGGCTTCGACCACAGTCTACTGCTGCTCCACCACCGTTATCTTAAGCTGCACTGCGGTCACTGTTGCTGCCCAGACAGCTTTTGCTGAACCACGGTGAGCTGCGTTGCAGAACTATCGGTGAGCTGCTGCTGACCCACCGTCACTGCTGCTTGCTTGTGCACCACCGCCACTGTTGCCTGCACCACGTCCCAGTCTGCTGCTGCAAACCAAATTCAGCTTGTTGCTGGCACCACGGTCAGCTGGTCCTATTGGCATAAAAGAAGAAGGGAAGTAACCCCGGAAAGGACATGCTACCTAAAGTCTAATTGGAAGGGATTCCCCTCTAAACAAGTAACAACTTCCACCTCTCTCCCCTCCTCCATCCCTCGCAATCACACCAAATCTTCAATGAAGGTAAGTGTCAGATATCTTGTATTAAAATAATATTTCAGAGGTAAAAATTTTTTTTATTTTATAACTTTGTGTGTCTTGCACGATTAAATTTGGATTTCCTTCCATTATTCTTAGGGGAAAATTAAATTCACCTTATGATAATTTGGGACATATGACATTGAGCTCTCAGAACGGATTAATATCGTAAGGTTGGGTCCCACTGTATCATGTTCCCTCATTACTTACCTTAAAATATTTGTTGTCTTAATGTAGGGTCAGAGGTGAGTAAGGCAGATAAAACGAATAATAGAGAGATAGAGAGAGAGAGAAGAGAGAGAGAGAGAGATAGAGAGAATATGAGTAAACAAGAGAGGGACACTCACAAGAGTTATGTAAACAAACCAGGCGAACGCAGTTTTGTAAACAACTCAGTCCGAACATACTGGTTTATGTACAAGTTACATTGTGTTCAGTTTGTCTCTACGTCGATATGGTATAATAAATTAAGAGAACACTCCCATCTCATTACAACCGTTTTAAGAAATGGACGCTCTTGAGTGAACTTGCATACAAAAGGAATAATTTTCTAACAGTTATGCCCAGTAACACATTTATTTCCTCATTATTTTAACTAGAAGAAAAAGTTATTCTTGCCATCACTCCGTACAAGTTGTCTGGCTACCACACACATATTTATGATCATTTATTCTACTGTTGGGCGTATTTACATCTTAAATGTTATGTATAGTGTTTATTAATAATTTTGAAAAAAAATATCATAGATCGATTAATGAAAATGTGGATACAGTTGGACCCCCGTTTTACGATTTTAATCCGTGCAGATAGGGTCATCGTTTATGCGAAATAATCGTTATGCCGAATTAATTTTCCCCTACATAAGAAATAATGGAAATAAAATTTAATTCCGTGCAAGACGCCCAAAATTATGAAAAAAAATTTTTTTTTACCACAGTAAATGTTAATTTTTAATACACACAAATGAAAGAAAGTCATCCACAAATACATGACACTACTTTTAATGAAGATCAGGTGATGATTGATGGGAATGGGAGGATGGGAAGCATTATCTTCTTACTGTTTAGAAGGGGAATCCCCTTCCATTAGGAACTATGAGGTAGCAAGTCTTTTCTGGGGGTTACTTCCTTCTTCCTTTTAAAGCCACTAGGACCAGCTCAGAGTCACGGACCCTGTCGCACAACATATCTGTCCATAGAGTTCTCTGTACCTCCCGATTCTTCAAGACTTTCCTAAAATGGGCCTACAACCTTGTCATTGAAAGTAGTCACAAGCACGGCTTGCAACAGCATTGGTCAGGGTGAATTTCATCTATAAAGGTTGTGCATGTTCAAACCCCTCTGCACACATTTCCTTAATCTGAAGTAGGCACAATGGATTCCACAACTGGCATAGCTTCTCAGGGTTAGCCCCCAAACCCTTTCAAAAAATCTTTCTATAGATTTCCATACTAATTCTAACCCTTTTACCACAGGGTTGGCACTAGAATCTTTCTGGGCCCCTGTCACTTATTTTCCAGAAACACCACCGAAAACAACTGTAAAATACAAATATTCCGAGTGTATGCTTGTATTTTACCCGCGGAGGCTGTGCTGGTAAACAATGGGACGGCCGGCACATGTGGATGGGCACATTGGACGCGCTTCGGACGAAAATCGGTAAGCGGGTTTTTATATCGGTAAGCTGGAAAAAATTTTGCGATAAAAGTAATCGTTCTGCGGTAAAAATCGCTATTGCGATGCCACATCGTTTATGCGGGGTCCACTGTATTAACGTAATAACGACATTTAAATGAGACTCCAGTGATTATACATCATTACTAATGTGGCATCACTCGTACAAGGTCGTCTGGCTACCACATCCCATATTTTTATGTTTATTTATTCTACTAAGGGTGTATTTAATAAACTTTATATGTTATATCACGTTTATTATAAATTTTGAAAAAAAACATAGATGGAATTAACCCCTTAAGCGTCCAAAATGTATATATAAAAACTTATTTTTCAACATCTGAAAGTATGTAAAAAAAATGTAGATCTTTTTTGTTTTACCATTTGAAAACGTATAAAAAAAACTTTTATGTACATTTTTTTTTATATTAATTGAAAATGATGTAAAAAAAAAGAAGACTAACTTATTGGAGCACTACGAATTTGAACTCTGATCTGTTTGGAACCGTTAAGGGTTAATGAAAATGTGTATATTAAACGTAATATACGACATTTAATGGGACTCTGTGATTATTATTTGATTATTAATCACTACTATATGGCATCATCTAGACACAATACACTCTACTGTAGTTTAATGTTTACGCTGCGAACCAGCACCGTGTTGTAAGTTTATTTAGGTACAAGTATACATTAGTATATTATCAGAGCACATATAAAATAAGAAATAACTTAAAAATCCTTGAATTTTGGAGTTATCCAAACCTATTGGAGCGACGTAGTGCTTACGGAGCCCACAGAGAATGTAACCAAACCGTGTGGGGCGCGGTGACAAGTATTAGATTTTGGTCATAATTTGAAATGACCGTGACTGGTGGAACGCATAAATCGGTCTCTACTGTACTTTCATTACATGCTATATCATATCTTATTATACTTAATATATCCTCTTTTTCATAAAATAATGTAATTAATTAATGGCTCCGGCCATTTTTTCCATTTACCCTTGGCACCCCAAATTTCCTACTGACTCCTCTGACATTTTTATTACCCACTTAGCATTGAGATCCTCAACCACAAGTACTCTCTCACTTTGGTATTCAAAACTCCCCCATGCACTCACTCTCTACATTTTCGCAAAATCTCTCTCCTCTATACCTGCATACCCAGTGATAAACACTTGCTATAAAGATCCCCACATTTTTACATCCAACACCTTTTTACTCTCAGTAAAATCCTTGAATTTATACATTTATATTCCTTCTTTTTCTGCCAAACTTATCCTTCAACCTTATTGCAACTCCTTCTATAGCTCTAACTCTATTTGAAACCTCTGACATAATCCCATTTAATTTCTCCCCACTGAAGCTCTCCTCCCCCTTCAGCATTGTTTCACGATTGGGGCCAGGACCTCCACTTCTTTCTTTCATAACATCCACAATCATTAGAGGGAGGTTCATTCGCACTACAGCCACGCACATTTCAAACATTCCACTTTGATGGTTTTCTTCTTTTTCTTTTTAGTTGGCTTGTACGGGAAAAGAGTTACTAGCCCATTTGTTTCCTGACTTTTAGTTTGTACTATTACAACACACAAGTTTATGGAGGAAATGAGTCTATTTTCCACTTCCCCATGTATATGAAAGGAAAAGTAATAAGAACAAGAACTCTTTAGAAAAAAAAAAATTCAAATAAAACTCATTTGAGTGTGTAGACATAAATGTGTACAAGCATTTGTAGTGTGACTAATGTGTAAGTATACGTAGCCAGACATACCTTAAATCTGCGATGTAATGAACAGAAAAAAAACACCGAGCAATCCTACCATAATGTAAAACAAATACAGGCTTCCGGTTTTACACTCCCCTGGCAGTACGCAGTAACCTCTCCCTGGTGCGGCCGCTGTTCCTATACCAACCTACTACACAACAAAATTATACCTAATATCGATAACTAATAATAGAGGACTGCAAATGTAAAGCTAAAAAATTAAGTTTTGAATATCAGGCAACCATTACGTTGAACTTCACAATTAACATGCTCATACTCACCGGTTCTACGTAGCTCGTACAAGATCAGAAGTTTGGCTTTGATAGTCCGTGGGACTGTTACGAACTTCTAAATTCTTGTTTGAAGAAAGATTGTAAACAAAAATTAATTCCTGCAAGCGTGGAAAAGCTTGAGTGCCTTGCACACTCCAGTAACCCACTGTGGCTTGGACAAGCTATCAAAGACAGTTACAACACTAAACCAAAAATGCACAATAGTGAATCATTGCATACTGGTACTCTTTCTATCCCTCCTTTAATGATCTGGATCATATATTCAATCCAGGTGAATTTTAAATATTTTATGGGGAAGGAATATAGAGAGAAAGCTATTTCGAAAAATACAGTATTTCCACGTTTTAGAATGGGTCAAGAGTTGTTACCCTGCTTGTGCTGGACTTGTGTATTACTGAATTGGGTAAGAATACAATGCAGTGTGTCAATATGACAAAAAACACATAGAGCAAAACCCTTTAACTGTTAAACTGTGTCCAGTGAACTGGCACCAACTATGATTAAATTTACAATGTACTAGCTTGCAACAATTTTTTTTATCTTTCAAGTCTGCACCTGCCAATAATTTTGACCCTCAGCAATAATTCTTTGTCTTCCTACAATATTCTTCATAACATTGAAAAACTAAGTCCAGGAGGGTCCAAAAACTTGCTCATTGGTTTAACTATACAAGTGCTGATTGTGTCCTGATATACAATGAAATCCAGGAGCTTTTGTTCCACCACCACCACCTTGCCCTACCAACAAAGTGTGAAAAGACTTTACTCATTCCAATTTATTAATATCTCATGATATTAACAGTGAATTCCAGTCACAGAGCACACTAAGCAAATTTAACCCAGGATAACCCAATTATGCAAACAAATCGACTTTTTTCCATAATCTGATGATTTTACACCTTGAAACAATAGTTAATATCATTGTATTTTGTTGTAAATATATGATTTAACAATAGTCTTGGAAGCAACACATGTTGTTAAGAACTGTTTAAATAACAGGCCACATAATTTACCTGGAAAAGAAAAATATTGAAAAATGCAAGAAACCTTTGAATTAGAGTAAATAAAAGAATACCGGGTGGGCGGCAGTCGCTGCTGTTGCCGTACGCACGTCAATTTCTGCAAACTTTGCGGCTCTATATCTCAGTAAGTACTGATGGCAAAAATTTTTTTTAGGCTTAAAACACTAGTAAAAATATTCCTAACATTTTCATAAGAAAAAATAATTTTTTTTTTTTTCGAATATTTGGCGACATAGAATGACAGTTTCAGAGAGGGGCCTGAAACAGTCAAAGGGTTAAGAAGCATACAGTGAATTATGTGTGAATGATGGTCAAAGTGTTTCTTTTCTGGGTCACCCTGCCTCAGTGGGAAACAGCTGAGGTGTTGAAAAAAAAAGTTACAAAAATTATAAATAATAAAATCAGTGAAAATCTTTTTTTTCTTTCTTTAACAAGTCGGCCATTTCCCACCAAGGCAGGGTGACCCAAAAAGAAAGAAAAAACTTTCATCATCATTCAACATTTCACCATCACTTATACATTATCTCTGTCTTTGCAGAGGCACTCAGATGTGACAGTTTAGATATGCCTCCAAACTGCCAATATCCCAAATCCCTCCTTTAAAGTGCAGGCATTTTACTTCCCATTTCCAGTACTCAGGTCGGGCTAAATAGTTTCCCGTAATCCCTTCACAAAATATTACCCTGCTCACACTTCAACAGCTTGTCAGGTCCCAAAAACCATTCATCTCCATTCACTTCTCGCTAACACACTCACAAATGTTTGCTGGAAGTCCAAGCCCCTCGCCTACAAAACATCCTCTACCCCTCCCTCCAACCTTTTCGGGGACGACCCCTACCTTGCCTTCCTTCCTTCACAGATTTTATTAACCCTTTGACTGTTTCAGTCATATATATACGTCTTACGAGCCACCGTGTTTGACATATATATACTCATAAATTCTAGCGGCTTCAAATCAAGCAGGAGAAAGCTGGTAGGCCCACATGTGAGAGAATGGGTCTGTGTGGGCAGTGTGCACCATATAAAAAAAATCCTGCAGCATGCAGTGCATAATGAGAGAAAAAAAAACTTTTTTTTTAATTAAAATGCCGACTGTGTGGTCTATTTTCGTATAGTATTTATATTTGTATTCTCATTTTCTTCGTCTCATTTGATAGAATGGAAAACATATTATAGAAATAGAGGTGATTTTGACTGGTTTTACTATAAAAACAACCTATAAATGGAGCTCAAAGTAGGGGAACTGCTTGATTTTTGCCGATGTTCAAAAGTAAACAAATGATGTCATTGTCCAATAAATGTCCAACTAGCCATTCTTATATGCAGTCATGAATGGGCTGACATTATTTATACAATTATTACAATATTGCAGTAGTCTGTATAACAGTAAATCTTCTATTTTTTGTTTGTGCAAGACAGGTATACAATACCGACAAGATGAAAGTTAAGACACTTGTGCAACATCTGGTTACCTTTATTGTAGACACTTCGCCATTCAGTGGTTTTATCAATGCAGATTCTTGTACATAATTAGAAAACAGAAGAACTATACACAAAATATGAGGTAATCAGTCCCTCAGCCTTGGAGGTGGTGTTTACAGCACCGTGGTTGTAGAGATTCTGAAGCACAGGTAAGGAGACTGGTGCTTATATAGGCATCAGTGAATAGGGATGTGTAGCAGACGAGGGCATAGTGACTGGTAGGCGGGATTCCTCAGTGGAAGTAGGTCGGTATTGTATACCTGTCTTGCACAACTTGTCAGACACTGCAACATCATGGAATCTTGGTACAGGGGATATCTACATGGCCGTCTTCACGGCTTCTACAACTAACCCATTAATTTGGGTAGGACCTACTTCCACTGGGGAATCCCGCCTACCAGTGACTATGCTTGGACCCCCATCATAAGGTGGACCCCCACCTTACAATGGCATCACGTTACATTAAATCCACCATACAATACATTTTAACGCAAAAATTTTGCCTCGCCTCATGCTAAAAAACTCACCTCACGCGATTCGTCCGAGACGCGTCCCATGCGTGGCCTGAGCGCGCCTCAGCTGCTCCGTGGGTGCCAGTGTTTACAAGCCAGCCAGTGCGGTCGCATCCACACATATAATCGGTACATTTCATATTATCACAGCGTTTTTAGTGATTGTACCTGCAAAATAAGTCACCCTGGGCCCCAAGAAAGCTTCTAGTGCCAACTGTGCAGTAAAAAAGGTGAAAATTACTATGGAAATGAAGAAAGAGATAATTGCTAAGTACGAAAGTGGAGTGCGTGTCTCGGAGCTGGCCAGGTTGTATACCAAACCCCAATCAACAATCGCTACTATTGCGGCCAACAAAACGGCAATCAAGGAAGCTGTTCTTGCAAAAGGTGCAGGTTTTTTTTCGAAACAGAGATCGCAAGTACTCGAAGATGTTGAGAGACTGTTATTGGTGTGGATAAACGAAAAACAGATAGCAGGAGATACCATCTCTCAAGCGATCATATGTAAAAAGGGTGGGAAATACGTACTATCATACCACGGTCAGCTGTTGCTGCACCACCGTCAGCTGTTGCTGCACCACAGTCAGCTGTTGCTGCACCACAGTCAGCTGCTGCTGCACCAGTGTCAGCTGCTCCTGCACCACGAGCAGCTGCTCCTGCACCACGAGCAGCTGCTCCTGCACCACGGTCAGCTGCTCCTGCACCACGGTCAGCTGCTGCTGCACCACGGTCAGCTGCTGCTGCACCACCGTCAGCTGCTGCTGCACCACCATCAGCTGCTGCTGCACCACTGTCAGCTGCAGCTGCACCACCATCAGCTGCGGCAACACTGTCAGCTGCTGCTGCTGCACCACTGTCAGCTGCTGCTGCACCACAGTCAGCTGGTGCTGCACCACAATCAGCTGTTGCTGAACCACGGTCAGCTGCTGCTGCACCACAGTCAGCTGCTGCTGCACCACAGTCAGCTGATGCTGCACCACAGTCAGCTGCTGCTGCACCACCATCAGCTGTTTCTGACCAACATGACTCGTCCCGAACCTGTCCATCCAGCCTGAGTGCCTCAGCTGCCCTGCCCTCATTGTTTACGAGCCAGGGTGGCCGGTTGCATGCATACATTCGATACATTTTGTATTATTCCATTGTTTATAGTGCTTGTAACTGCTAAATAAGCCACCATGGGCCCAAAGAAAGCTTCTAGTGCCAACCCTGTGGTAAAAAGGGTGAGAAATACATGTATGTACTATCGTACCACGGTCAGCCGTTGCTGCACCACCGTCAGCTGTTGCTGCACCACAGTCGGCTGTTGCTGCACCAGGGTCAGCTGTTGCTGAACCACGGTCAGCAGCTGTTGCCCCACGGTCAGCTGATGCTGCACCACGGTCAGCTGCTGCTGCTGCACCACAGTCAGCTGCTGCTACACCACCGTTAGCTGTTGCTGCACTGCGGTCAGCTGTTGCTGCACCAGTCAGCTGTTGCTGAACCACGGTGAGCTGCTGTTGCTGAACTACGGTGAGCTGCTGCTGCACCACCGTCAGCTGCTGCTGCACCACCGCCATCTGTTGCTGCACCACGGTCAGCTGCTGCTGCACCAAAGTCAGCTGTTGCTGCACCACGGTCAGCTGGTCCTAGTGGCATTAAAAGAAGAAGGGAAGTAACCCCGGAAAAGGACATGCTACCTAAAGTCCTAATGGAAGGGGATTCCCCTTCTAAACATTAACAACTTCCACACTCTCCCCTCCTCCCATCCCATCAATCATCACCAAATCTTCAATGAAGGTAAGTGTCAGATTCTGTGTATTAAAATTAATATTTCATGTGGTAAAAATTTTTTTTTTTTATACTTTGTGGTGTCTTGCACGGATTAATTTGATTTCCATTATTTCTTATGGGGAAAATTAATTCACCTTATGATAATTTGGGCATACATTGAGCTCTCAGGAACGGATTAATATCGTAAGGTGGGGGTCCACTGTACAGTTCACTCATTACTTACCTTAAAATATTTGTTGTCTTAATGTAGGGTCAGAGGTGAGTAAGCGAGATAAAACGAATAATTGAGAGAGAGAGAGAGAGAGAGGAGAGAGAGAGAGAGAAGAAGAGAGAGAGAGAGAATATGAGTAAACAAGAGAGGACACTCACAGAGTTATGTAAACAAACCAGGCGTACGCAAGTTTTGTAAACAAACCAGGCGAACATGTCTGGTTTATGTACAAGTTACATTGTGTACAAGTTGTCTCTACGTCGATATGGTAGAATAAATTAAGAGGAACACTCCCATTCTCATGTAACACCGTTTTTAGAAGAAATGACGCTCTGAGTGACGGCATACAAAAGGAATAATTTTCTACAGTTATGCCCAGTAACACATTTTTCTCTTATGTTGAACTAGAGAAAATGTTATTCTTGCCATCACTCGTACAAGTTGTCTGGCTACCACATCTCATATTTATGATCATTTATTCTACTGTGGGGCGTATTTATCATCTTTATATGTTATGTATAGTGTTTATTATATAATTTTGAAAAAATATCATAGATCGATTAATGAAAATGTGTATACAGTGGACCCCCGGTTAACGATTTTAATCCGTGCAAGAGGGCTCATCGTTATGCGAAATAATCGTTATGCGAATTAATTTTCCCCATAAGAAATAATGGAAATAAAATTAATCCGTGCAAGACGCCCAAAAGTATGAAAAAAAATTTTTTTTACCACATGAAATGTTAATTTTAATACACACAAACTGAAAAAGGCATGCACAATTACATGACACTTACTTTTATTGAAGATCTGGTGATGATTGATGGGATGGGAGGAGGGGAGAGCATTATCTTCTTACTGTTTAGAAGGGGAATCCCCTTCCATTAGGACTTGAGGTAGCAAGTCCTTTTCTGGGGTTACTTCCCTTCTTCTTTTAATGCCACTAGGACCAGCTTCAGAGTCACTGGACCTCTGTCGCACAACAAATCTGTCCATAGAGCTCTGTACCTCCCGTTTCTTCAAGACTTTCCTAAAATGGGCCATAACATTGTCATTGAAATAGTCACAAGCACGGCTTGCAACAGCTGTGTCAGGGTGATTTTCATCTATAAAGGTTTGCAGTTCAAACCACTCTGCACACATTTCCTTAATCTTTGAAGTAGGCACAATGGATTCCACAACTGGCATAGGCTTCTCAGGGTTAGCCCCAAACCCTTCAAAATCTTTCTTAATTTCCATACTAATTCTCACCCTTTTTACCACAGGGTTGGCACTAGAAGCTTTCTTGGGGCCCATGGTCACTTATTTTCCAGAAACACCACCGAAAACACTGTAATAATACGAAATATTCCGAGTGTATGCTTGGATGTTACCGCGGAGGCTGGCTGGTAAACAATGGGACGGCCGGCACATGTGAGGGCACATTGGACGCGTCTCGGACGAAAATCGGTATGCGGGTTTTTAATCGGTATGCGGGGCAAAAATTTTGCGATAAAAGTAATCGTTATGCGGAAAAATCGCTATGCGATGCCATCGTTATGCGGGGGTCCACTGTATTAACGTAATATACGACATTTAATGAGACTCAGTGATTATCATCATTACTAATGTGGCATCACTCGTACAAGTCGTCTGGCTACCACATCTCATATTTATGTTTATTTATTCTACTATGGGGTGTATTTATAATCTTTATATGTTATGTATCACGTTTATTATATAATTTTGAAAAAATATCATAGATGGATTAACCCTTAAGCGGTCCAAATGTATATATACGTTTTTTCAACATCTGAAAGTATGTAAAAAAAATGTAGATCTTTTTTGTTTTACATTTGAAAACGTGTTAAAAAAAACTTTTATGTACATTTTTTTTTTTATAATTGAAAATATGTAAAAAAAAAGTAGATCTACTTTTGGAGCACTACGAATTTGAACGTCGATCTGTTTGGACCGTTTAAGGGTTAATGAAAATGTGTATATTAACGTAATATACGACATTTAATGGGACTCTGTGATTATTATTGAGTATTATCACTACTAATATGGCATCTCGAGACACAAGACACTCTTACTGATTTTAATGTGTACCTGCAAGCCAGCACAGTGTGTAAGTTTATTTAGGTACAAGTATACATTAGTATAATTATCAGAGCACATATAAAATATGAAATAACTTAAAAATACTTGAAATTTTGGAGTTTCCAAACATATTGGAGCGACGTAGTGCTTACGGAGCCCACAGAGAATGTAAACAAACCGGGTGGGGCGCGGTGACAGTATTAGAGTTTTGGTCATAATTTGAAATGACCGTACTGGTGGAACGCCATAAAGCGGGGCTCTACTGTACTTTCATTACATGCTATATCATATCTTGTATACTTATTTATCCTCTTTTTCATAAAATATGTAGTTTAATTAATGGCTCCCCATTTTCATTTACCCTTGGCACCCCAAATTTACCTACTACTCCCTCTACATTTTTACCCACTTTAGCATTGAGATCCCCAACCACAAGTACTCTCTCACTTGGTTCAAAACTCCCCATGCACTCACTCTACATTTCGCAAAATCTCTCTCCTCTATACCTCATACTCCAGGTGCATAAACACTTGCTATAACCCACTTTTTACATCCAACCCTTATTTTACTCCATATAATCCTTGAATTTATACATTTATATTCCTTCTTTTTCTGCCATAACTTATCCTTCAACATTATTGCTACTCCTTCTTTAGCTCTAACTCTATTTGAAACCTCTGACATAATCCCATTTATTTCTCCCCACTGAAGCTCTCCTGCCCCCTTCAGCTTTGTTTCACTTGGGGCCAGGACATCCAGCTTCTTTTCATTCATAACATCCACAATCATCTCTTTCTTATCATTCGCACTACAGCCACGCACATTCAAACATTCCACTTTGATGGTTTTCTTCTTTTTCTTTTTAGTTGGCTGTACGGGAAAAGGAGTTACTAGCCCATTGTTCCTGACATTTTAGTTGACTATTACAACACACATGGTTTATGGAGGAATGAGTCTTATTCCACTTCCCCATGGATATGAAAGGAAAAGTAATAAGAACAAGAACTCTTAAGATAAAATCAAATAAAACTCATTTGAGTGTGTATACATAAATGTGTACAAGCATTTGTAGTGTGACCTAAGTGTAAGTAGACGTAGCAAGACATACCTGAAATCTTGCATGTTTATGAGACAGAAAAAACACCAGCAATCCTACCATAATGTAAAACAAATACAGGCTTCCGTTTTACACTCACCTGGCAGTACGCAGTACCTCCCTGGGCGGCTGCTGTCTACCAACCTACTACCAACATAATTATACCTAATTATGATAACTATAATAGAGACTTGCAAATGTAAAGATAAAAAATTTAGTTTTGAATATCAGGCAACCATTACTGTTGAACTTCACATGATCATGCTTCATACTCACCGGTGTCTACGTAAGCTCGTACAAGATCAGGAAGTTTGGCTTTGAGGAGTGCTGTGGACTGGTTACGAACTTCTAAATTCGTTGTTTGAAGAAGATGTAAACAAAAAGTAATTTCCTGCAAGCGGGAAAGCTTGAGTGCCTTGCACACTCCAGTAACCCACTGTGGCTTGACAAGCTGCAAAAGACAGTTACAACATCAAAACCATAAATGCACTATAGTGAATCATTGCATACTGGGTACCTTTTCTATCCCTCTTTAATGATCTGGATCATATATTCAATCTCAGGTGAATTTTTAAATATTTATGGGGAAGGAATATAGAGAGCAAGCTATTTCGAAAAATACAGTATTTCCACGTTTTAGAATGGTCAAGAGTTGTTACCTGCTTGTGCTGGACTTGTGTATTTACTGAATGGGGAAGGAAGACAATGCAGTGTGTCAATATGACAAAAACACTTAGAGCAAGAACCCTTAACTGTTAAACTGTGTCCAGTGTACTGGCACGCAACTGATGATTAAATTTACAATGTACTAGCTTGCACAATTTTTTTATCTTTCAAGTCTGTCACCTGCCAATATTTTTGACCTCAGCATAATTCTTTGGGTCTTCTACAATTTCTTCATAACATTGAAAAATCTAAGTCCAGGAGGGTCCAAAAACGTGCATCATGGTTAACTATACAAGTGCTGATTGTGTCTGATATACAATGAAATCAGGAGCTGTTGTTCCACCACCACCTGCCCTACCAACAAAGTGTGGAAAATGACTTACTCATTCCAAATTTATTAATATCTCATGATATTAACAGTGGAATTCAGTCACAGAGCACACTAAGCAAATTTAACCCAGGATAACCCAATGAGGTCAAACAAATCGACTTATTTCCATAATCTGATGATTTTACACCTTGAAACAATAGTAATATCATTGGATTTTGTTGTAAATATATGTTTTACAATAGTCTGGAAGGCACACAGGTGTTATGAACGTTTATATAACCCATGATTTAAAGGACACTCAGACAATCCCAGCCCCCCATCAGTCCATTATATCAGGAGTTTACTGAACTGGGTAATTAACCTTTAATTATCTGAACGTTGATCTACGTTTTACTGCTAGCACTCGTGGTGTCAATCAACACACTTTTGTCCGCCTTAAAATTTGGCACAATAGGCATGAGAGGCCTGGACAGGACAGAACGGGCCTGCGCCCTTCACGTGTACAGTATTAAACAATCAGAGATCCCGCAGTACAACATGGGAGCACCAGTTTGTTTCAGCACCAGCTGGGTCAACATTGAGGAAAACCCTGGGGATTCACTCACAGCCCATCGTATCACTCTCTCTTATTCGAGGAAAGTGATACAGAACCAGAGTTTGGTGGATTTGAGATGGATGTGGCCACAAATGACATGAAATACAGACGCTACCCTACTTACGAACATTTGAGTTACGAACATTTGGACATACAAACAGACATCACCTCAAGTTTATTGTACCAAATAAAAAGGTAAAAAGATTTTTATTACAGTATTTATTATTAAAATATTCTTTAGTATTACTGATACTGTACAGTATTGGCTAAGTTTCCAACAAACAATGGCACAGAGAGAGGGAACAATAATAATAATATTAAAAACAATAATAATAATCATAACAATAGAAAAATGGCAAAATAACAACTTACGAACAATTCAAGATACGAACAGCCTTCTGGAACATAACTTGTTCGTAAGTTGGGGGAGTCTGTAGTATAAATATCAATGATAACCCAGATGACCCTCAACTTATCACATCTGGGGGTGGCCAACGTGGGCAGTGTGGCCATGCCAGGCCCTCAGCCCAGCACATCTGAGTAAGCGAAAATTATAATTTTCCCACAGTTTTGGCGATGATAGTAAAAGTGACGTCAGTGACAACAAGATTGATTTTACGCCCTTAAGAGGATTCTATGAGCGAGTGATATACTTTATTCCCCAGAGAAGCATATCTAAAGGTGTCATCACCTACGTTCAGGCAGTGTGCCATATGGAATCCCCAAGAGTTGTGGGAGGTTATGCTTGAGGCAGTGGGTAGAATGAAAGGGGGTAAGGCAGCTAGGTTCATTGGATAAAGATAGAAATGTTAAAAGCAGGAGGGGATATAGTTTTGGAGTGGTTGGTGCTATTATTTAATAAATGTATGGAAGAGGGTAAGGTACCTAGGAATTGGCAGAGAGCAAGCATAGTTCCTTTGTATAAAGGCAAAGGGGATAAAAGAGAGTGAAAAAATTATAGGGGAATAAGTTTGAATTTTAACCTGGTAAAGTTATGGTAAGTTATTTTTGAAAAAATTAAGAGAAGACAGAGGTAGATAGCAATGAACAAGGAGGCTTTGGGAAAAGGAGGGGGTGTGAGACCAAGTTTTTACAGTGACAATATGGGTGAACAGTATTTGATAAGAGTGAGAGGTTTTTTGGCATTTATGGATGATTTGGAAAAGGCGTTTGGAGGGATATTTGTGTATCTCTATCGTATTGCTTCAAAAATGTTTATTCTGAGCACCTCTGCAAAAGCAGTGATATGTGTGGTGTGGTGAAAGTGTTGAATGATGATGAAAAGTATTTTCTTTTTGGGGTTTTTCTTTTTTTTTTTTGGGTCACCCTGCCTGGGGTGGGAGACGACCGACTTGTTGGAAAAAAAAAAAAAAAAAAAAAAATATGACAGGGGGATGGGGGGGCAATGTGGCAATGTTCAGGGTAGGTTAGGAGGTTTTACTGAAAGCAGTGAAGAGTTTTTACAAGGATAGTGAGGCTCAGGGTTTGGTATGTAGGAGAAGGGGGGATTATTTCCCAGTAAAAAAAAAGGCCTTAGACAAGGATTGGGGGTGACCGGGGCAATATATTTATAGAGGGGTTGTGAGAGAAGTGAATGCTAGGGTTTGGCAAGAGGGGTGGGGAAAATTAAAAGATAAAGAATCACACACGGGGTTGGGAGTTGTCACAGCTGCTCTTTGCTGATGACACTGTGCTTGGGAGATTTCTAAAGAGAAGCTGCAGAGGTTGGGGATAAATTTGGGTTTTGGGGTGCAAAAAAAAAAAAATTAAAGGTGAATACGGAAGAGAAGGTTATGAGGAAACAAAAAGATTAGGTGATGAAAGATGAAATCAGATTGGAGGGAAGAGTAGGAGGAGGTAAACGTTTTCGAATTTGGGAGGGGGACGTGCGCGGATGGGTCTATGAAAGATGGGGGTAATCTAGAATTGATGGGGGAAAAAAGAGTGGGGGGCACTTAGAGTCTGTGGAGACAGAGAACTTTGCCCTTTTGGAGGAAAAGGGGGGGAAATGTATAGAGTATAGTTTTTCCAACGCTTTTATAGGGTGTGAAGCATGGGGATGAAGTTGCAGCGGGGAGAAGGCTGGGGGCAGGGGGGGGGTTTCATTTCTGAGGGAAAATGTGGGTGTGAATATAATGCAGAAAAAATTTCGTATTTGGGAAATTTAGGGGGGAGGTGCGGGATTACCAAAACTGTTGCCAGGGGCTGAGGAGGGTTGTTGAGGGGGTTCGGACATTAGAGAAAAATGGAGCGAAACAGAATAACTTCAAGAGTGTATCAGTCTGTGGGAAAGGGAAGGGGGGGTGGGGGTGGGCCTGGGAAGGGTTGGGGGAGGGGGTAAAGGAGGTTTTGTGTGCGAGGGGCTTGGACTTCCAGCAGGCATGCGTGGCGTGTTTGATAGGGGGGAATGGAGACAAAATGGTTTTTAATACTTGACGTGCTGTTGGAGTGTGAGCAAAGTAACATTTATGAAGGGATTCAGGGAAACCGGCAGGCCGGACTTGAGTCCCGGGATGGGAAGTACAGTGCCTGACCTTTAAGGAGGGGGTGTTAATTTTCAGTTTAAAAACGTAGTGTAAAGACCCTTTGGAAGAAGTGATGGAGTGAAGATGGTAAAAATTTTTTTTTTTTCGGGCCACCCTGCCTTTGTGGGAATCGGCCAGTGTGATAATAAATAAAAAATAAAAGAAGAAAATTAAAAGTGAATGAGGATAACAAAAAGATTATGCAACGAAAGACTGGTTATCAGACTGGAGGGAGAGAGTATGGAGGAGGTGAATGTATTCAGATATTAAGGAGTGGATGTGTCAGTAGATGGGTCTATGAAGGATGAAGTGAATCACAGAAATGATGAGGGGAAAAGGGTGAGTGGTGCACTTAGGAGTCTGTGGAGACAAAGAACTCTGCCCGTGGAAGCAAAGAGGGAAATGTATAAGAGTATAGTTGTACCAACACTCATGTGTGGGTGTGAATCATGGGTGATGAATGTTGCAACGAGAAGGCTGGAGGCAGTGGAGATGTCATGTCTGAGGGCAATGTGTGGTGTGAATATAATACAGAGAATTCGTAGTTTGGAAATTAGGAGAAGGTGTGGGTTTACCAAAACTATTATCCAGAGAGCTGAGGAGGGGCTGTTGAGGTGGTTCGGACATGCAGAGAGAATGGAACAAAACAGAATGACTTTAAGAGTGTATAAATCTGTAGTGGAGGGAAGGCAGGGTAGGGGTCGGCCTAGGAAGGGTTGGAGGGCGGGGGTAAAGGAGGTTATGTGTGCGAGGGGCTTGGACTTCCAGCAAGTATGCATGAGCATATTTGATAGGAGTGAATGGAGACAAATGGCTTTTAATACTTGACGTGCTGGAGTGTGAGCAAAGTAACATTTATGAAGGGGTTCAGGGAAACCGGCAGGCCGGACTTGAGTCCTGGAGATGGGAACTACAGTGTCTACACTCTGAAAGAGGGGTGTTAATGTTGCAGTTTTATAACTGTAGTGTAAAGCACCCCTCTGGCAAGACAGTGATGAAGTGAATGATGATGAAAGCTTTTCTTTTTTGGGCCACCCTGCCTTGGTGGGAATCAGCCGATGTGTTAACAAAAAAAAAAAAAAAAAAAAAAAAAAAAACTGATTAGGGGAATATGCCGGGATGGAGGAGAGGGGGTGGCATGGTGCTTGGGCCACATAGCATGCTGGGCGGGCATTCAAATGACCACCCAGCACCCACTCCACGATGTGCTGCTTCCACCACACCCCATTCCACACATCCATCATGCACCATCAGACTGCAAATGGAATTATTAAGAATATACAACACTTGTGCCACATCTTTTCAATTTTGATGCCAGTGGAAGTGGCATCCTCTCGGAATGTCTTATCACCAATGAGTCCACAGAGTTTGAGTATTTCCAGCCATACTCTGACGAGCCCATCATGAACTTGATCGTCACCCAGACAAACAATTATTACCGCTATGTAATGGCCAACACAGAAGTTGCAGAATCATCACAGCTGCACAGGTGGAAAGACATTGTCAGGCTTATGCCTTTTAAGCACAAGCACAATATAGCACAGTACTGGGCCACAGACTACTACTTCAGTACCCCAGTCTTCCGTGACCACCTCCCCTGCAAAAGATTCACGCTGTTGCTACGAATGCTGCACTTCTCAGACAGGAACAGGCCCAACAAAAATGACCTACTACATAAAATCCAGGAAGTGTTTATGTATCTGAAACAAAAATTCAGTGCTTACTTTTATCCCTTCAGGAACACTGTCGTCAAGTCCTCGGTTCTTTTCAAGGGACAGCTGCTATTCAAACAACATATACCAATCAAACGTAATTACTTTGTTATAAAATATTTTGTTCGTGTGATTGTGAGACTGGTATGGTGTTCGATGTCTTTGTTTACACTGGGGCAAACACACTCGACGATACCAGGCAGATGTTGGGCAGATGTTGTGTGTTCATGAAATGATGGAACCATACCTTTGCAATGGTCATACATTGTTCACAGACAAATGGCATACAAGCCCTATGCTCCTCTGTGTGAACAATACCAATATGTGTGGAACAGTGAGAAGAAACAGAAAACATATGCCAAGGTTTACTGGAGGCAGTGCTGATGGTACAGTGCAAGTGTTTCATGCCAGTGACACAACAGCACTGATATAGCATGATGAACAGAATGTTATGTTGCTGTCAACCATCTACAGAAATAAAATGGTACAAAGTGAACAGGGACACCAATGATCCCACTGTTAAACCAGCTGCTGTCATCAAATACAAATACAAATTTTTATTTCCTTTCAAGTTTACATTGAGATTATGTAATGACAATAATGAGTTACAGTGCAAAGAGAGCTACTATCATGCCATGGCATTACAGGCAGACTATATTTAATGGCTTACAAACTACTTAATACTAGAGAAATTGATCATAGTTTAAGTTGTACATCTGTTTTTATTTATAGCAGACAGTAAGTTTACTCAAAATACATCTAGGGATATTACATTGGGACAAGTTGGAAGTATTTTGTAGGTTGTGTATTTTTTTTTTTTTTCAACAAGTCGGCCGTCTCCCACCAAGGCAGGGTGACCCAAAAAAGAAAGAAAATCCCCAAAAAGAAAATACTTTCATCATCATTCAACACTTTCACCACACTTGCACATTATCACTGTTTTTGCAGAGGTGCTCAGAATACAACAGTTTAGAAGCACACACATATAAAGATACACAACATATCCCTCCAAACTGCCAATATCCCAAACTCCTCCTTTAACCCTTTGACTGTTTCCGACGTATAAATACGTCTTACGAGCCAATGTTTCTGACGTATTTATACGCATAAATTCTAGCAGCTTCAAATCAAGCAGGAGAAAGCTGCTAGGCCCACATGTGAGAGAATGGGTCTCCATGGTCAGTGTGCACCATATAAAAAAAATCGGGGAGCCAGTGGTGCATTGTGGGAATGCCATTTCAGTTGTCATTTTTCAGCATGTCTAGTGGTAAGAAATATGTGATTCCCCAGCAAATCTGGGACTCTTCTCTTCCCAAGTGATGCTCTAACACAGATGGAAGTGTCAGTGAAGATCAATTTCATGATTTGGAGGAGTTTGAGACCAAAAGCAATGGAGGAGGAGGAGGGGGAGGAGGGGAGGAAGAGGAGGAGGAGGAGGAGGGAAGGAAGAGGAGGAGGAGGAGGAGGAGAAGAGGAGGAGGAGGAGGAGGAAGAAGAAGATGTAATAATATTGTTCCCTTGAAGCAAGAAAAAAAAAAGTCCACCCCATGACAGTGACAAGATAAGGGGAGATAACATCTGATAAGAGCTGACTTTGATGAGCGTAAAGGAGGGTAATATTACATGACCATCGCCTCCCTTTGTTTTTGCTGGTACACAAACATTTCTGTCTGTCTATTTGTCTGTCTGTCAAGCTCCCTGTCTGTCCATCTAGCTCTCTGTCTCAGAGAGAGCCACAAGACTGTGTCATCACGTTTACTCACATCTTCAAGCAGAGTATAGCACTTTGTCTGGATTTCTTGGGTTATCCTAGGTAATTTACACTATGTATACTTGTATTTATGTGTACCTGTGAGACAGAGATAGGCAGACAGAAAGAGACACAGATTGAAAGATATAGAATGAGGGGGAAAGATAATTAGATAGAATGGAGGAGGGGAAGCAGCATCCGACCCCATTGTTTTGACAGGGGTAGGGGTAGTGACTAATGAGATAATATGTCACTTTGACAGCTGCCGACTTCTGACTCAAAACAATTATAAGCCACACACTCGCACACAAGGAGGAGAGGAGAAGAGGAGAAGGAGGGAGAAGGAGAGAAGGAGGAGGAGGAGGAAGAGGAGGAGAAGGAGGAGAAGGAGGAGGAGAAGAGGAGGAGAGAAGGAGGAGAAGAAGGAGAAGAAGGAGGAGAAGAAGGAGAGAAGGAGGAGGAGAAGGAGGAGAGAAGGAGGAGGAGAAGAAGGAGAAGAAGAAGAAGGAGAAGAAGAAGGAGAAGAAGAAGGAGAAGAAGAGGAGAAGAAGAAGGAGAAGAAGAAGGAGAAGAAGAAGGAGAAGAAGAAGGAGAAGAAGAAGGAGAAGAAGAAGGAGAAGAAGAAGGAGAAGAAGGAAGAAGAAGAAGAAGAAGAAGAAGAGAAGGAGAAGGAGAAGAAAGGAGAAGAAGGAGAAGAGGAGAAGAAGGAGAAGAAGAAGGAGAAGAAGAAGGAGAAGAAGAAGAAGGAGAAGAAGAAGAAGGAGAAGAAGAAGAAGGAGAAGAAGAAGAAGGAGAAGAAGAAGAAGGAGAAGAAGAAGAAGGAGAAGAAGAAGGAGAAGAAGAAGAAGGAGAAGAAGAAGAAGGAGAAGAAGAAGAAGGAGAAGAAGAAGAAGGAGAAGAAGAAGAAGGAGAAGAAGAAGAAGGAGAAGAAGAAGAAGGAGAAGAAGAAGAAGGAGAAGAAGAAGAAGGAGAAGAAGAAGAAGGAGAAGAAGAAGAAGGAGAAGAAGGAGAAGAAGAAGAAGGAGAAGAAGAAGAAGGAGAAGAAGAAGAAGGAGAAGAAGAAGGAAGAAGAAGAAGAAGAAGAAGAAGAAGAAGAAGAAGAAGAAGAAGAAGAAGAAGAAGAAGAATTGTTTGTTTGTTTGTTTGTTTGTTTGTTTGTGTAAACAAGTTTTGTAAACAATATATTGATAATTATGTTTGTGTGCTTATTGTGTTGTATACAACGAGTGTATATATATACATTGCACCTTACTTTGATCTCATAGGCCACATAAGTTATGTGAAAAAATAAAATAGTGAAAAAAACAACAAACCTTCAAATACAAGTAAACTAAAGTTTACCGGGTGAGCGGCAGTCGCCGCTGTTGCCATACGCGGCTCATTTTCTGCAAACTTCACGGCTCTATATCTCGGTAAGTACCAATGGCAAAAATTTTTTTTTTGGACTAAAACACTCAGAAAAATAATCTTAACATTTTCATAAGAAAAAATAATTTTTTTTTTTTTTGAATATTTGGCGACATAGAATGACAGTTTCAGAGAGGGGCCTGAAACAGTCAAAGGGTTAAAGTGCAGGCATTGTACTTCCCATTTCCAGGACTCAAGTCCGACTATATGAAAATAACCGGTTTCCCTGAATCCCTTCACTAAATATTACCCTGCTCACACTCCAACAGATCGTCAGGTCCCAAGTACCATTCGTCTCCATTCACTCCTATCTAACACGCTCACGCATGCTTGCTGGAAGTCCAAGCCCCTTGCCCACAAAACCTCCTTTACCCCCTCTCTCCAACCCTTTTGAGGACGACCCCTACCCCACCTTCCTTCCCCTATAGATTTATATGCTTTCCATGTCATTCTACTTTGATCCATTCTCTCTAAATGACCAAAACACCTCAACAACCCCTCTTCTGCCCTCTGACTAATACTTTTATTAACTCCACACCTTTTCCTAATTTCCACACTCCGAATTTTCTGCAAAATATTTACACCACACATTGCCCTTAAACAGGACATCTCCACTGCCTCCAACCGTCTCCTCGCTGCTGCATTTACCACCCAAGCTTCACACCCATATAAGAGTGTTGGTACTACTATACTTTCATACATTCCCTTCTTTGCCTCCATAGATAACGTTTTTTGACTCCACATATACCTCAACGCACCACTCACCTTTTTTCCCTCATCAATTCTATGATTAACCTCATCCTTCATAAACCCATCTGCTGACACGTCAACTCCCAAGCATCTGAAAACAGCCGATTCCCACCACCATTTGGAATTTTTATTCACACAAAAAATAGAAGATATACTGTTATGCAGACTACTGCATTATTGTAATAATTGTATAAATAATGTCAACCTATTCATATTATATTATTATATTCATATTATATTGGCAGTTTGGAGGGATATGTTGTGTATCTTTATATGTGTATGCTTCTAGACTGTTGTATTCTGAGCACCTCTGCAAAAACAGTGATAATGTGTGAGTGTGGTAAAAGTGTTGAATGATGATGAAAGTATTTTCTTTTTGGGGATTTTCTTTTTTGGGTCACCCTGCCTCGGTGGGAGACGACCGACTTGTTGAAAAAAAAAAAAAAAAAAAAAAATTCATGACTGCATATTGGAATGGCGAATCAGACATCGCCAAAGAATCAAACATTTCTGCTACTTTGAGCTCAATTTCAAGGTACTTTTTGTCATGAAATCAATCAAAATCATATCTATTTCTGTATATCTATTTCTTCCATTCTATCAAATGAGACCAAAAAAACGAGAATACAACCATAAAAACCACACAAAAATACAGTATACCGCTAAGGGGCGGCTAATGGCTGAGAAGTGAACTCCGTTATTTGTGGTCCGATTTCTTTCAATTTTGGTGAACGTTAAGAAGCATCTTTCCATCGTACATTGCCCAAGTTTCAATAAGATAGTCTAACAAACAAATGAGATCCAATTCCCGAGATCAAGAGCAAGAGCCCCTCACCAGCGTCAAGGAACCTCCCTTGAAGCCTGATCGCATCTTGAAATTTCGCTCGTGTCTGGAAGCAAAAAATCAACCAAGCAACTGCTCATATCTGGAAAAACTCGCAAGCAGGTGCACTCGTAAGTAGAGGTTTCAATGTATTTGTAGACAATAATATGTGACTGAGGCAGGTGTATAGTCACCCGTCAGTGTGTACATGTGTGTGTCAAAATGATTACTATTTCTGTACCTAATATTTGTCAGAACAGCAATTGGCAATGAAATCAAAAGAACTACTATAAATCATAATTATCATACCATGAAAACTAAGAAAATAAAAAAAATGGAAAAAAAAAAAAAAAAAATATATCTGCAACATTTCTGCAAGTGGCAGGACTCCATGTTGCCATCACGTGAGCATCCAGTGCCAACTTCGTGGCCTTATATCTCTTTAAGTACTGACCTAAAAACAATTTTATGTCTTATTACACACAAAAAATTGCCCTCTGTTTAAAAGAAAAATCAAAATACTCAGAGCACTAGCAGTAAAATGTAGATCAATGGTCTGACATTTAAAGGATTAATAAACCTGAAATGAATTTTTAAAATTACCTTGCTTGGATTGTATGGATATGCAGTGGCAAATGCAAGATTTGCAAAAAGAGATGTCGGAGGAAGTGTAGCAGTGAAGTGTTGTAAAAGAGCACTAGCTCCACCGCTAGTGGATGACCACGTAAGAGTGGCTACACCAACACCAGTTGTAACTTCCTTGTCCTGAAAATATATGTAAATGTTACTCCTTATCCTCTTTTAAAGCAAAACAAAACTTACAAAAACAAATTAATATGAGACACCATGGTTGCTCAATATATTAATAGATGGGATTGTAAGATAAGTGAATGCTTGGGTGTTAGGAAGAGGTGTGGGATTAAAAGCTAAAGAATCTAACACAAAGTGGAAGTTGTCACAGTTGCTTTTTGCTGATGATACTGCTTTTCGGAGATTCTGAAGAGAAGTTCGAAAGGTTGGTGGACAAGTTTGGGAGGGTATGTAAAAGAAGGAAGTTAAAAGTGAACGAAGTAAAGAGCAGAGTGACTAGGATAACAAAAAATTTAGGTAATGAAAGACTGGATATCAGATTGGAGGCAGGGAGTATGAAGGAAGTGAATGTCTTCAGATACATGGGAGTAGACTTTTCAGCAGATGGGTCTATGAAAGACAAGGTGAGCCACTGAACTGACAAGGGAAAAAAGATGAGTGGTGCACTTAGGAGTCTATGGAGACAAAGAACATTGTCCATGAAAGCAAAGAAGGGAATGTATGGAAGTACAGTGGTACCAACGCTCTAATATATGGGTGAAGAACAGGGGGTGAATGTTACAACAAGGAGAAGGCTGGAGGCAGCGATATCATGTCTGAGGGAAAATGTGGTGTGAATATTATGCACAAAATTCATAACATGGAGATTAGGAGTAGGCGTGGGGTTATTAAAGTATTATCCAGAGGGCTGAGGAAGGGTTGATGAGATAGATGGTTTGAACTTCAGAGAGGCAGGAACGAAGCAGAATGACTTGGTAGTTGTATAAATCTGTAGTGGAAGGAAGGAAGGTGGGGGTAAGGGTTCAGCCTAGGAAAGGATGGAGGGTAGGTAAAGAAAGTTTTGTGTGCGAGGGGGCTTAGACTTCCAGCAACCATGCGTGAGCGTATTAGATAGGAGTGGAGACGAATGTTTTTTATGACTAGATGTGCTGTTGGAGTGTGAGGAGAGAAACATTTTTTGGAAAGGTTTCGGGAAAAACCATTTTAAGCTGGATTTTGAGTCCGGGATGTGGAGAGTACGGGGCCTGCACTCTGAAGAGGGGGAGTTTTGATGCAGTTTTGAACCTTGTATTGGCAGGGCCTCGGGCACAAAAAGTGGGGTGATGAAAATAAAAGGGGTTTCCCTTTTTCTTTTTCGGGGTAAACCCTTTCCTTGTGGGGAAGGGCCCCAATGGTTATAAAAAAAAAAAACCTGTTTTTATATTATTTAACCCCCCCCCAGCAGGTAGTGTTTTAAATGCCAGTGACAGTGAAAATTTTACAAAGTCAGTATAAATAAAAAAAAAAAACTAAGGGGCCCAAAATGGGGGGCCACATAAACGTTTTTTTGCATGTCTTTTGTCAAAAAAAAATTTAATGAAAATTACAGTGGCCCCCGATTTATCGAATTAATCCTTTCCTGAGAGAGTGATAAACCCAAATCTAAACGTTTTCCCGGGAATTCATTTGAAAGGAAAAAAAAGGGGGGGGGGGGGGGGGGGGGGGAATAGGGGGGGGAAATTTTGGAAGGGGAGAGGAGGGGGAAGGGGAGGAGAAATCATGGTTTTAGGGGGGAATGTGGCCCAGTTAGAGTATGTAGGAAAAGGGAGATTATTCCCCAATAAAAGTAGGCCTTGGGCAAAGGGTGTTGATTTTAAAACCCTGGGTTTTTCAATATATTTATAGATGGGGGTTTTTAAAAAAGTGAATGGGTAGCGTTTTTGGAAGGGTTTTGGAAATTAAAGAATTTAAACAAAAAATGGGAGTTGTCACAGTTCTCTTTGCTCAGAACGGTGCTTTGGGGATTTGAAAGAATTTTCCAGAGGTTGGTGGATGAATTTTGGGAGGAAAATGGGAAAAAAAGAAAAAAAATTTTTAAAAAAGGGAAAAAAGAAAAAAGTAAAAGGGTTTTGAGGGGTAAAAAAAAGGGTTTGGGACGAAAGGGAAATGGATATCAAAATTGGGGGGGAGAGAGTTTTGGAGGAGGTGAATGTATTCAGATATTTAAAGGGGTGGGGTTTTCAGCAAAATGGGTTCCCATAAGGAAAAGAAGTGAAATTTCCCAAATTTATGAGGGGGGGGGAAAAAGGGGGAGTGGTTTCACTAAGGATTTTGGGAGACAAAGAAAATTTGTCCCTGGAACAAAAAAGGGGGGGAAAGTATGAGATAAAGTTGTAAACCCAAAACCCTTTTTTATGGGGGTGAAGCCTGGGTGATGAATGTTTGGGAACGAGGAGAAGGCTGGAGGCATTTAGATTCATGGGCTGAGAAAACGTTTTGGGTGAATTTAAAAAGCAGGGAATTCGTAGTTTGGAAAATTTGGGGAAGATGTGGGATTACCAAAAAAAAAATTTTCCCGGGGTGAGGAGGGGTTGTTGAGGTTGGTTTTGGAAAATGCAGAGAGAATGGGGCAAAAAAAAGAATGACTTCGAGAGTGTATAAATCGTATGGAGGGAAGGCAGGGGAAGGGGGCAGCCCAGGAAAAGTTGGAGGGGGGGGGGTAAAGGTTTTTGTGTTCGAGGGGCTTGGGGCTTCCAGCCAAAGGTTTCAAAGACGATTTGATAGGATGAAGGAGAAAAAATGGCTTTTTTAAAACCTGACGGGGGTGGTTTTGTGTGTGGCAAAGTAATATTTATTTAAGGGAATTTAGGGAAACCGGGAGGCCGGACTTGAGTCCCGGAAAAAGGGGGAAAAACAGTTTTCTACACTTGAAGGAGGGGGTTTTTTAATGTTTGGGAGTTTTTATAACTGTAGTGTAAAGCCCCCTCTGGGAAGACCCGTTTATAGTTTAAAAGATTTATTTAAAGTTTTTCTTTTTCAGGTCATACCCTTGGGGGGAATCAGCCGATTGTTAAAAAAAAAAAAAAAATTAAAACCGTTCCCGGGGAAACCCCCAAAAAATTTTAAAAAAAAAAAATTTTTTTTTAAAGAAAAAAAAAATTTACCTACACAGGAAAAAAAATGAGACATACAAATAAAACAAAAAAAGACCCCTTACCTTTAAATTTAAAACTTGTCGAGAGGATGAGATGGGGGGAGGGAGAGGATGGAGGGTGTACTATTTCCCGTGGTTTCCCCGGGTACAAAAATTAAATTTTGTTCCAGGTTTTTTTTGGGGCCCAAAACCCAAAAAATTTAATTCCCCTAAAGGGAAAAATTTTATAAGTTAATTAATCCATTTCAAAAACCCCCCAAAAATATACTTACAAAAGCAAATTACATAAATTTCCCCTTTCATAACTGTTTGAGTTTTTTGGGGCCGTTCGTATCCCAAGGTATCACTGTATTTGGAAGGGGGAAACCCCCTCCATAATGACCCTTTAGGTAAAAAGTCCCTTTCCGGGCTACTCCCCTTCTTTGTTTTTTAAAGCCACTAGGGCCCGATTGGGAAAAAATGGCCCATCGCACAAAAACTTGTTCCAGAGAGGGCCCGTATCGCGTTTTTTTTCAAAAATTTTCCCCAAAAAGGGGCACAAAAATTGGGACTTTTACAAAGTTCCAAAAATGGCCCGCAACAGCTTTGTCAGAGTGATGTTTGCACCTCACTCCACTTTGCACAAATGTCCTTCATCTTTGAAGAAGGCACCTTCCTCCATCTCTCATCTTCCTCCTTTGAGGCAATTTCCTGAGCTGTGGTCTGTTGCTGTTGCAGATGAAGGCCTTGCAGCTCTTCAGTGGTTAGTTCTTCATTGTGGTCCTCCACCAACTCTTCCACATCCTCGCTACTCACATCCAACCCCATGGAAGTCCCTAATGCCACAATACTTTCCACAACTGCCATAGGCTCATCAGGGTCAGTCCCAAACCCTTCAAAATCCCTCTCTTGGACACATTCTGGACACAATTTTCTCCAAGGAGAGTTCTAAGTCCTGGAAGTCACTCCCTCCCAAGCTTTACCTATTAGGTTTATGCAGTGGAGGATATTGAAGTGATCTTTCCAAAACTCTTTTAGGGTCAAGTTGTCTGAGGTCACATCAAATCACCTTTGAAACACTGCTGGAACAAGTGTTGAAGCCTTCAAGAGGAAACTAGACAAGTATTTTCACCAGGTGCCAGATCAACCAGGCTGTGATGGATATGTGGGGCAGCGGGCCTCCAGCAGCAACAGCCTGGTTGACCAGGCGAGCACCAGACGAGCCTGGCCCATGGCCGGGCTCAGAGAGTAGATATACTCTCGAAATTCTTCAAAGGTATATCAAAGGTACAGTTTTTTGAAGTTTGAAATGACCTGCTGGTCCGGGCTGGATGAGAGGAATGGTATTAGGGGGCAAGAACTTCACTGTGATGAAATGAAACTCCTTCACCATTTGCTCTTCCAAGTCTGGAGGATGAGCAGGTGCATTGTCCATTACCAGGAGGCACTCGAGTTCCAATTTATTTTCCAGGAGGTATTTCTTCACACTGGGGCCAAACACTTCATTGAACCAATCAAGGAAAATGTCCCTCGTGACCCATGCCTTACTGTTTGCCTTCCACATCACACAATTTACTCTTGGCAGCACTGTTTTTCTTTAACACACTGGGATTTTCAGTGAGATACACCAGTAAAAACTTCACTTTGAAATCCCCACTAGTATTTCTACAGAACATAAGTATTAGCCTGTCTTTCATAGGCTCGTGTCCCGGGAGGCCTTTTCCTCCTGCGTGATGTAGGTCCTTTTTGGGATTTTTTTCCAAAAGAGGCCTGTTTCATGACAAATGAACACTTGTTGGGGTTTGAATTTTTTCAGCCTCTATGTACCTCTTGAATTTCCCTTTAACATATTTTTCAGCCAAATATTTTTCAGAACTTTCAGCTTCGCCATGCCTTACAACTGTGTATGCCACTACGCTTCTAAAAATCTCGAAAACCAGCCTTTGCTGGCCTTAAATTCACTTAGATCAGCACTAGTTCCAGGCATTTTCTTTACGAGATCTGCATGCAACTGCCTTGCCTTTTCACAAATACTGACTGCATGACACTACCCTCCTGAAAAATTGGTTCTCCGTTGATCCCTACCAATAACAAAGTCCCCATATCTTCCAGTATTTGCGATCTCTTTTTAGTGAGCATATTTGCACCTTTCGCAGGAACAGCTTCCTCGATTTCCTTTTTCTTGGCCACTTTAAAAGCGATGGTTTTAGGGGTTTGTTATACAACCTGGCCAGCTCTGCTACACATACTCCACTTTCAATTTTGAATTCTATAGTGTTTCTCACCTTCTTTACCCAAAAGGGGTGGCACTAGAAGCTTCCTTTGGGCCCATGGTGCGTTATTTAGCAGTTACGAGCACTAAAAAGAATGGAATAAAACAAAATGTATCGTATGAAAGCATGAGATTGTCCTCACTGGCTGATAAACAATGGCACACTGGCTGTAAATGGTGTGCTGGGCCACTCGAGCAACGCAGACACGTCCGGGACAAATGACTATTTCCGAGCTGAATGACAATCACCGAGCCAATACAGTGGACCCCCAACTTACGATGACCCCAACCTATGATAAAACCGACCTACGATGCTTGTCAGCGTAAAAATTTGACCCTGACCTACATTGAAAAACTCGACTTACATCATTCATCCCATACGCATCCACCATCTGGCTGGCCTGAATGCACCTTAGCTGGCCTGCTTTCAGATAGTGCGCCAATGTTTACAAGCCAGTGCAATCGCTCCCACGCATACATTCGGAACATTTTGTATTATTCCAGTGTTTTTAGTGTTGTAACTGCTAAATAAGCCACCATTGGCCCAAAGAAAGCTTCTAGTGCCAACCCTGTGGTAAAAGGGTGAAAATTACTATTGAAATGAAGAGAGAGATAATTTATAAGTCTGAAAGTGGAGTGCGTGCGTCTGAAGCTGGCCAGGTTGTACAACAAAACCCAGTCAACCATCGCTACTACCCTGGCCAACTAAAAGGCAGTCAAGGAAGCTGTTTTTTGTGAAAGGTGCAAGTATCTTTACGAAACACAGATCGCAAGAACTCGAAGATGTTGAGAGACTGTTTATTGGTGTGGATAAACGAAAAACAGATATCAGGCCCTAGCATCTCTCAAGTGATCATATGTAAAAAAGGCAAGGCAGTGCATGATGATTTAATTAAAAAAATGCCTGCAAACTAGGGGTGATGTGAGTAAATTTTAAAGGGCCCACAAAAGGTTGGTTTAAGAGATTTAACCCTTTCAGGTCCAGAGGCAAAATTTCAAAGTGTGCACCAGTGTCCAAGAATTTTCAAAAATAATTTTAATTTTTTCTTATAAAAAGTACGAAATTTGATGGAAAATTGACGAAATTATGCTCTCACGAATTTTGATGTGTCAGTGATATTTATGCATAGGCGATTTTGCCGACTTTGACTCCCATTTTAGGCCAATTACCTTATTCCAATCAAATTCTTAGCTATTTCACTAGTATTACTTCTATTCTATCGACTGAGCACAAGATATCGCCAACTCAGCTGTTTCAACTACAAAATCAAGTGACTGGAAATTGGTAATTTGGCCAATTTAATGCAAAGTTCAAAATATTCCAATTTCAAAATAGGGTCCAGAATAAACAATGCAGGCATTCCTGGCACTAAACTAACGTTTCCTCTGTTCATCAGTTATGTTTTCAGGCTTTACAAATGAATTCCATTTTGATTTTTAATTCACATAATGAATTTTTATTCAAACCAAAAAATTGAAGATTTAGTCATGCAATATTGTAATAATTGTATAAATAATATCAGCACATTTGTGAACATATATTAGACCCACCAGCTGGCGTGTATTAGAGGTTATTTGTTTACTCTTGAACATCGGCAAAAATTTAACATTTCTGCTACTTTGAGCTCAGTTTCACACCACCATTTTCAATACTAAAACCAACCAAAATCATCTCTATTTCTGTAATATACGTGTACCTTCCATTCTATCAAATGAGACCAAGAAACTGCAAATACAACTATAAAAGACATACAAAAAAACACTGCAAAGTTGCTGTTTTAATCGAAAATTACGGTCTCAGATTTTTTTCTCTCATTATGCACTGTGTGCTGCAGGATTTTTTATGTGGTGCACACATACCACACAGATGTATTCTCTCATATCTAGGCCCAAATTTACCGCTCACAGCTTATCAGTGTGAGCTGAGCTCATGGCGTAGATCTACGGTTTGGACCCTCAACGTAAAGCCATAGATCTACGGCACGGACCCAGAAAGGGTTAAAAATCATAGTGGCATACATAGTGTGATAAGGCATGGTGAGCCTGCCAGTTCAGACCAAAAAGCAGCTGAAAAATATGTGCAGGAATTGAAACTCCAACAAGTGTTTAATTGTAACGAAACAGGCCTGATTTGGAAGAAAATGCCAAACAGGACCTACATTACACAGGAGGAAAAAGCACTGCCAGGACACAAGCCTATGAAAGACAGGCTAACCTTAATGCTGTGTAGTAATGCTAGTGGTGATTGCAGAGTGAAGTCTCTACTCGTGTATCACTCTGAAACTCCCAGGGTGTTCAAGAAAAACAATGTCATCAAGGCTAATTTGTGTGTGATGTGGAGGGCAAACAGTAAGGCATGGGTCACTAGGGACTTTTTCTATGACTGGATTTTCCATGTGTTTGGCCCCACTGTGAAAAATTACCTCCTGGAAAATAAATTGGAGCTTAAGTGCCTCCTGGTATTAGACAATGCTCCTGGTCATCCTTCAGACTTGGCAGAGGAAATTTCGGGGGACCTGAGTTTTATCAAAGTCAAGTTCTTGCCTCCTAATACCACTCCTCTCCTCCAGCCCATGGACCAGCAGGTCCTTTCAAATTTCAAAAAACTGTACACCAAAGCAACGTTTCAAAAGTGCTTTGAAGTGACCTCAGACACTCGACTGACCCTCAAGAGTTTTTGGAAAGATCACTTTAGTATCCTCATTTTGTGTAAACCTTATGGGTAAGGCTTGGGAGGGAGTGACTAAGAGGACCTTGAACTCTTCTTGGAGGAAACTGTGGCCAAATGTGTAGATGAGGGGGATTTTGAAGGGTTTGGGGCTAACCCTTAGGAGCCTATGCCAGTTGTGGAATCTATTGTGGCATTTGGAAAAGTCCAGGGGGTTAGAGGTTAGTGGGGAGGAAGTGGAAGAGTTGGTGGAGGACAATGATGAAGAACTAACCACTGATGAGCTGCAAGAGCATGTGCAACAGCAAGAGGCCACAACTGAGGAAATTGCTTCAGAGGAGGGAGAGAGAAACTGAAGAAGTTGCCTTCTTCAAAGATTAAGTATGTGTGTGCAAAGTGGGTTTGAACTGCAAACCTTTATGGAAGAAAATCACCCTGACACAGCTATTGCAAGCCGTGCTGGTGACTTTTACAATGACAATGTTGTGAACCACTTTAGAAAAATCTTAAAAGGAACGTGAGGTACAGAGCTCTATGGACAGATTTTTGGTGCGACAGAGGCCCCACTGACTCAAGTTGTTCCCAGTGGCATTAAAAGAAGGGAAGTAACCCCAGAAAAGGACTTGCTACCTAAAGTCCTTATGGAAGGGGATTCCCCTTCCAAAAAATAACACCTCCATCATCTCCCCTCCTCCCATCCCATCACTCATCACCACATCTGCAATAAAGGTAAATGTCATTTATTCTTCATTACACAACATTATATACTGTGCATGTATCCTCCTTTTTGTGTGTAGGAAAATGTATATGTATTTCATGTGGGAATTTTTTGTTTTCATACTCTGGGGTGTCTGGAACGGATTAATTTGATTTCCATTACGTATTTCTTATGGGGAAAATTAATTCGACTTACAATAATTTCGTCTTATGACGTGCTCTCAGGAACAGATTAATAACGTAAGTCAGGGGTCCACTGTATTTTGACGAAAAAACATTACTACAGTGGTCCCTCAATAATCGTAAGGCTCGATAGTCGTAATTTTCGAAAATTGTAATGTTATTTTCGTCAAAACATTGACTCGCTAATCATAGTTTGACTCGCTAATAGTCATTCGTCTGGGACGCGTACTCACGCTCTGAGCCGCCTCGGCCTCCCTTCCCAGTCAGTGTGCCACTGTTTACCAGTGAGCAACGGTCCCCTCACTTGCTCATATGAAATTTTTTTTTTATTATTTTTTATTATCACACTGGCCGATTCCCACCAAGGCAGGGTGGCCCGAAAAAGAAAAACTTTCACCATCATTCACTCCATCACTGTCTTGCCAGAAGGGTGCTTTACACTACAGTTTTTAAACTGCAACATTAACACCCCTCCTCATATGAAATATTTCATAATATTCCATTCATTTTAGTGCTTGCAACTACTAAATAAGCTACCATGGCTCCAAAGAAAGCTCCTAGTGCCAAGCCTTTGGTAAAGAAGGTGAGAAATACACGACTGAATTTAAGAAAAACATCATTGAACAATATGAAAGTGGCATACGTGTGGCCGAACTGGCCAGGATGTATAACAAACCACATACAACCATAGCTTCCATCGTGGCCAAGAAAAAGGAAATCAAGAAAGCTCTTGTTGCAAAGGGGGTAAATATGCTGACAAAAATGAGATCACCAGTACTCGAAGATGTTGAGAAGTTATTATTGGTGTGGATAAACAAGAAACAATTAGCAGGAGATAGTCTTATGACGTCGATTATTTGTGAAAAGGCTAGGCAGTTGCACGACGATCTGGTAAAGAAATTGCCTGCAAAAAGTACTGATATTTGTGAATTTAAGGCCAGCAAAGGTTGGTGTGAGAGATTTAAGAACCATAGTGGCATACACAGTGTGGTAAGGCATGGTGAGGCTGCCAGTTCAGACAAAATTGCAGCTACAAAATTCTTAAGTGAATTCAAGGAGTACATAGAGGCTGAAGGACTGAAACCTGAACAAGTGTTCAATTGTGACGAAACAGGCCTCTTTTGGAAGAAAATGCCAAAGAGGACCTACATTACTCAGGAAGAAAAGGGACTGCCAGGACACAAGCCTATAAAAGACAGGCTGACGCTCATGTTCTGTGCTAATGCTAGTGGGGATTTCAGAGTGAAGCCGTTACTAGTGTACCATTCTGAAAATCCCAGTGTTCAGGAAAAACAATGTTATTTATTTTTTTTATTATCACACTGGCCGATTCCCACCAAGGCAGGGTGGCCCGAAAAGAAAAAACTTTCACCATCATTCACTCCATCACTGTCTTGCCAGAAGGGTGCTTTACACTACAGTTTTTAAACTGCAACATTAACACCCCTCCTTCAGAGTGCAGGCACTGTACTTCCCATCTCCAGGACTCAAGTCCGGCCTGCCGGTTTCCCTGAACCCCTTCATAAATGTTACTTTGCTCACACTCCAACAGCACGTCAAGTATTAAAAACCATTTGTCTCCATTCACTCCTATCAAACACGCTCACGCATACCTGCTGGAAGTCCAAGCCCCTCGCACACAAAACCTCCTTTACCCCCTCCCTCCAACCTTTCCTAGGCCGACCCCTACCCCGCCTTCCTTCCACTACAGACTGATACACTCTTGAAGTCATTCTGTTTCGCTCCATTCTCTCTACATGTCCGAACCACCTCAACAACCCTTCCTCAGCCCTCTGGACAACAGTTTTGGTAATCCCGCACCTCCTCCTAACTTCCAAACTACCAATTCTCTGCATTATATTCACACCACACATTGCCCTCAGACATGACATCTCCACTGCCTCCAGCCTTCTCCTCGCTGCAACATTCATCACCCATGCTTCACACCCATATAAGAGCGTTGGTAAAACTATACTCTCATACATTCCCCTCTTTGCCTCCAAGGACAAAGTTCTTTGTCTCCACAGACTCCTAAGTGCACCACTCACTCTTTTTCCCTCATCAATTCTATGATTCACCTCATCTTTCATAGACCCATCCGCTGACACGTCCACTCCCAAATATCTGAATACATTCACCTCCTCCATACACTCTCCCTCCAATCTGATATTCAATCTTTCATCACCTAATCATTTTGTTATCCTCATAACCTTACTCTTTCCTGTATTCACCTTTAATTTTCTTCTTTTGCACACCCTACCAAATTCATCCACCAATCTCTGCAACTTCTCTTCAGAATCTCCCAAGAGCACAGTGTCATCAGCAAAGAGCAGCTGTGACAACTCCCACTTTGTGTGTGATTCTTTATCTTTTAATTCCACGCCTCTTGTCAAGACCCTCACATTTACTTCTCTTACAACCCCATCTATAAATATATTAAACAACCACGGTGACATCACACATCCTTGTCTAAGGCCTACTTTTACTGGGAAATAATTTCCCTCTTTCCTACATACTCTAACTTGAGCCTCACTATCCTCGTAAAAACTCTTCACTGCTTTCAGTAACCTACCTCCTACACCATACACTTGCAACATCTGCCACATTGCCCCCCTATCCACCCTGTCATACACCTTTTCCAAATCCATAAATGCCACAAAGACCTCTTTAGCCTTATCTAAATACTGTTCACTTATATGTTTCACTGTAAACACCTGGTCCACACACCCCCTACCTTTCCTAAAGCCTCCTTGTTCATCTGCTATCCTATTCTCCGTCTTACTCTTAATTCTTTCAATAATAACTCTACCATACACTTTACCAGGTATACTCAGCAGACTTATCCCCCTATAATTTTTGCACTCTCTTTTATCCCCTTTGCCTTTATACAAAGGAACTATGCATGCTCTCTGCCAATCCCTAGGTACCTTACCCTCTTCCATACATTTATTAAATAATGCACCAACCACTCCAAAACTATATCCCCACCTGCTTTTAACATTTCTATCTTTATCCCATCAATCCCGGCTGCCTTACCCCGTTTCATTTTACCTACTGCCTCACGAACTTCCCCCACACTCACAACTGGCTCTTCCTCACTCCTACAAGATGTTATTCCTCCTTGTCCTATACACGAAATCACAGCTTCCCTGTCTTCATCAACATTTAACAATTCCTCAAAATATTCCCTCCATCTTTCCAATACCTCTAACTCTCCATTTAATAACTCTCCTCTTCTATTTTTAACTGACAAATCCATTTGTTCTCTAGGCTTTCTTAACTTGTTAATCTCACTCCAAAACTTTTTCTTATTTTCAACAAAATTTGTTGATAACATCTCACCCACTCTCTCATTTGCTCTCTTTTTACATTGCTTCACCACTCTCTTAACCTCTCTCTTTTTCTCCATATACTCTTCCCTCCTTGCATCACTTCTACTTTGTAAAAACTTCTCATATGCTAACTTTTTCTCCCTTACTACTCTCTTTACATCATCATTCCACCAATCGCTCCTCTTCCCTCCCGCACCCACTTTCCTGTAACCACAAACTTCTGCTGAACACTCTAACACTACATTTTTAAACCTACCCCATACCTCTTCGACCCCATTGCCTATGCTCTCATTAGCCCATCTATCCTCCAATAGCTGTTTATATCTTACCCTAACTGCCTCCTCTTTTAGTTTATAAACCTTCACCTCTCTCTTCCTGATGCTTCTATTCTCCTTGTATCCCATCTACTTTTACTCTCAGTGTAGCTACAACTAGAAAGTGATCTGATATATCTGTGGCCCCTCTATAAAAAATGTCATCCTGAAGTCTACTCAACATCTTTATCTACCAATACATAATCCAACAAACTACTGTCATTTCGCCCAACATCATATCTTGTATACTTATTTATCCTTTTTTTCTTAAAATATGTATACCTATAACTAAACCCCTTTCTATACAAAGTTCAATCAAAGGCTCCCATTATCATTTAAAACCTGGCACCCCAAACTTACCTACCACACCCTCTCTAAAAGTTTCTCCTACTTTAGCATTCGGTCCCCTACCACAATTACTCTCTCATTTGGTTCAAAGGCTCCTATACATTCACTTAACATCTCCCAAAATCTCTCTTCTCCTCTGCATTCCTCTCTTCCCCAGGTGCATACACGCTTATTATGACCCATTTTCTCGCATCCAACCTTTACTTTAATCCACATAATTCTTGAATTTACACATTCATATTCTCTTTTCTCCTTCCATAACTGATCTTTTAACATTACTGGGTACCCCTTCCTTTGCTCTAACTCTCTCAGATACTCCAGATTTAATCCCATTTATTTCCCCCCACTGAAACTCTCCTACCCCCTTCAGCTTTGTTTCGCTTAGGGCCAGGACATCCAACTTCTTTTCATTCATAACATCAGCAATCATCTGTTTCTTGTCATCCGCACTACATCCACGCACATTAAGCATCCCCGTTTTATAAAGTTTTTCTTCTTCTCTTTTTTAGTAAGTGTCTACAGGAGAAGGGGTTACTAGCCCATTGCTCCCGGCATTTTAGTCGCCTCATACGCCTCATTGTGTGTGTTTTGGAAATCTAATAGTAAGGCATGGGTCACAAGGGAAATTTCGTTGATGGTTTTCAATGAATTTTTTGCCCTAGGGAAAAATTTACCTCCGGGAAAGAAACGGGATTCATCCCTCCTAGTAATAGACAATGCCCTGCTTACCCTAAAATTTGGGATGACCTAATTTTGGGGGGGTTTAGTTTCATCACAGTAAAGTTCTTGCCCCCAATACCCCTCCTCCCTCCACCCAGGACCACGGGTCATTAAAAATTTTAAAAAAACCCCCCCCAAAGCATGTTTGAAAGGGTTTTAATTGACCTCGACACTCACTTGCCCCTAAAAATTTTTTGGAAAAAGAACATTTCACTCTTCCACGCAAAAAGCCTTAAGTAAGGTTTGGGAGGGGTGACTACCAGGACTTTGAACCTGCTTGGAGAAAATTGTGGCCAGTTTGTGTCCCAAGGGGGATTTGAAGGGTTGGGGTGACCCGAGACCTATGTCAGTTTTTAAATTATTGGGGCACTGGGGATTCCAGGGGTTTGGTGTGAGTTTGGAGGACGTGGAAGAGTTGGTGGGGGACCCCCCAAAGAAGAGCCACCCCTGAGGAGCGCAGAGCTTCATAGGAACAGGAAAAGTCGCAGTCAGAATCTTGCTGCAAGGAGGAGGAAGTAGATAAAAGAGTTGCCTTCTTCAGAAATTAGGAGATTTTTGAAATGTGGGGTAAATGGGAAAAATTTTTTGAGAAACATACCCCGACAAGGCTGTTACAACCATGGGGCAAATGTACGTGAAAATCTTGCCCATTTTAGGAGGTGTTAAAGAGATGCCAAAACAGAGCTCCCCAATTTTTTTTGCTAGACAGGACTCCGTGACTCTCAAGTGGTCCTAGGGGATTAAGAAAAGGAAAAAAAAGTAACCCCAGAAAAGCATTGGGACCTGGGTGTTGTGGAAGGGTTCCCCCTTCCAAAAAGTAACGAAGCAATCTTCTCCTCCCCAGTCTTCCAAAAACATAAGAAAAATCACAATAAAGGAAAATTTTTGCTGTTAAAGTTCCATTCATCATTCCCCCTTGTATTATTTTTTGTACTACATCTATATTTCTGTAAAAAAAAATTTTTGTTTTGTACTTCGGGGGTCAGGAAAAGGATTAATTGTATTTACATTAAATTTCTTATGGGAAAATTGTTCGAAAACATAAATTTTGAAAAGTCACACTTCCGGAAAAAATTATTACAAAAAAGGGGACCCTGTACTATTTTCCCAACATTTCAATGCGACGACTACAAAATCCCCGGGTCCCCCGTTTTAAAATTTAAAGGAAGATGCTAAAAAAATTGTATTACTAAAATATTAAAAAAAAAAAAAAAAAAAAAAAAAAAGGCAAATTTAGAGATGTCTGGAACAAAACTGTATTTCCTCTTCATTTTATGCAACACAATTTTAAGTAAGTGTCAATTCTCAGGAGTATAACCTGTGCATTACTTGACAGCTTACTGCAAAGTTTAAAACATTAAATTGAAAAGTGCATTTACACAAGAACAAAGATTTGAAGTCAAACCTGAACATGCAAGGATCAAAAGATGTAGAAATCTTTAGAAACTGTGATCTCATTCTGCATTTATATCTAGGTTAACCAGTAATGTAAAGGCACAATGTAAAGATAGGAGAAGAGAGGTAGGTGTGGGTGGTAACATAATTATAGTTAAACTTGAGTTCATTTTTTTCAACCAATGTATATTCATTTGTAGCTGGTAAAGCTAAAAAAGACTGCAACCATAAGAAAATACAATACCTTATTATTATTATTATTATTATTATTATTGTTATTATTATTATTATTGTTGTTTGGTGAGGGTCGATGACTTTCTCCTCCCTGAGGTCCAGACCACTCCAGGTGACCAATCAGTACCCGGTACAAATGTCGCTCTGCCTCTCCACCAAACTGACGAACCACCTGTTAAAAATTACAGTCATTAAAACTCCAATGTTTGTAAACTTTTACCAAGGTCATACAAATGAATGTAATATATACAGTACTAATTGTACTGCAGAATGACTGTGCAGCTTGCAGTCAAAAAGTTATAGGTTTGAATCTCACACCAACTTGCATTCCTGCTGCTTCTGCCCACCTGTTTGAAAAAATGAGTAGAGTACTCTATTTTTGTTTAAATTTTTTTTTAAATACTGCATGGTTATATACTAGATGTACTACAGCATTCAACTTCCTAGTACTGTAGAGCATGTACAAAACATTATTGTACCCTATCAGAAATTAATATCAGAGACATACAATGTCAAAAATATGCCCGCACATAAACAGATCACAGATAACGAGAACATTAAATACTGAAATATTTATGGGCGTGTCACCTAAATTAGTATTTAGTAGGATTACCTTCTACTTGATGCACTCCTTGGCACTTACAAGGGTAGTTTTTGGAGGGTTGAAGAGTCAATACCCTCCCACACCTGCTTTATGGCACTTGAGATTTTGGGGTTAGAGGAGAGGTCCATATCCCAAAGCTTAGACTTAATAAGGGTCCACATGTTCTCTTTTGGATTATAGTCCACTAGTAAGTTACTAGGCCAGTCTTTAAAATATGAAATTTCACAATCATTTCACCAATCTTTTATGTCTCTGGCAGTATGACAAGAGGCACCATCTTCCATACAAAACCTGCTGTGGCACTCCTTAACCCTTTCAGGGTTTCGGCAGTACTAGTACGGCTTACGAGCCAGGGTTTTCGACGTACTAGTATGCCTAAATTCTAGCGCCCTCAAATCTAGTGAGAGAAAGCTGGTAGGCCTACATATGAAAGAATGGGTCTATGTGGTCAGTGTGCGTGGTATAAAAAAAATCTTGCAGCACACAGTGTGAAATGAGAAAAAAAAAAAGTTGACCGTGTTTTTGGATTAAAACAGCGAATTTGCACTGCATTTTCGTATGGTATTTATTGTTGTATTCTAGTTTTCCTGGTCTCATTTTATAGAATGGAAGACATATTACAGAAATTGGGATGATTTTGACTGGTTTTACAAAGAAAAGTACCTTGAAATTGAGCTCAAAGTAGCAGAAATGTTCGATTTTTACCAAAGTTCAAAAGTAAACAAATCATGCTATCTTCTGTTTTTTTTGTGAGAATAAAAATTCAAAGTGGAAAGCAAAAGAATGTAAGAGGGGCATGAGGACGTGACTAATGAACAGAGAAAATGTTATTTTAGTGCCAGGAATGTCTTTCTTGTTTATTCTGGACCCTATTTGAAAATATGCATCTTTTGAAATTTGTGTGAAATTGGCAAAATTGCTAAATTCTGACCACTGTATTGGATAGTTGAAATCGGTAAATGGGTGGTTTCTTGTACTCATTCGATAGAAAAAATGGAGTTCTAGCGAAATAGTTATGATTTTTGTTGACAAGTACACTGAACTGGCCGAAAATAGGGCTCAAAGTGGGCAAAATCGCCGATGTGTAAACATCATCGAGACCGCTAACTTCGTGAGAGCATAATTCCCTAAGTTTTCCATCAAATTTCATATTTTTGGTGTCATTATGATCGGGAAAAGATTCTCTATCTTTTCATAAGAAAAAATAATTTTTTTTTTTTTAAATTTGGCCGACCTTGAGAACAAGTCTCTGAGAGGGCCTGTCGACCCTGAAAGGGTTAAAACCCAAGCAAATTGTTTATGGGTGGGGATTTGAACCCATGACGAGCGAGTCTTTCAACTCCAGGCCAATGCATCAGCCACTTGGCCAGCTGGCTACAATAGAATTCATCCAACTAGGTAAATTTCTATACACCATAGGGAGGACAGCATGCCCCCCCCCCCCGTGACCACAAATGCAAGTTTTCACCTTAAAGCCATCATCATGACTCATGCAATTTTAACACAGTTGCAAATAAACCACAGAATGGGTGGGGTTTGAACCTAAGGCAAGTGAGTCCAAAAACTCCAAGCCAGTGTCTAACCCAGTTGGGAGTCAAACCTGTCTACTAATAGCATACTTATGTGCATGCATATTTATGACACCTACTGTAAGCAATGCATAAAATAGCATGGAATGGGAGAGGAAACTTCTATCATCAAACTAATAAGTACAACACACTAACACGTATGAACATAAAATTTAGCTCTAATCTCATCTTAATTCTTACAATAAAACACTAACTGGGTCCATTGTACGACTGTAGCGCTCCTGGAATGCCAATGTGTTCAGCATACTAATAAACACAATTTTTCGTGCCTTCAAATACACCACCTGCCAATATTTTTGCCCTCAGCAGAACTCTTTGGGGGCCTCTGTCTCTTCATGTCAACAAAAAAATCTAAGGCCAGTTGAAACCATATAGATCATTATTATTATAATCAAAAAAGAAGCGCTAAGCCACAAGGACTATACAGCTGAAACCATATAGAGCATCATGGTTAACTACATGGGTAATGAACTCGTGTTCAACATACTAGTATGCACAATCTTTTGAACCTTTACCTTTGATAAACTTTTTATGTTTACAAATTTTTTGACGAAAAAAGTTGCCGAAAGTCAAAATTCACAAAGCACGAGGCTCACAAAACTCGGGGTCCACTGTTTGTAATGTAGCATAA
>NC_069424.1:15087766-15111208 GCF_026875155.1 Cherax quadricarinatus
AAAATCGGGAGAGGGGGTTAGGCAAAAAGGGGTAGAGTAATGTTAAATGTCAGTTATGAAGGGAGAAAAGAGAACGAATGTTTTAAATTCAGAATTATGTGGATTAAAGTAAAGGTTGGATGCGAGAAGTGGGTCATAATAAGCGTGTATGCACCTGGAGAAGAGAGGAATGCAGAGGAGAGAGAGAGATTTTGGGAGATGTTTAAGTGAATGTATAGGAGCCTTTGAACCAAGTGAGAGAGTAATTGTGGTAGGGGACTTGAATGCTAAAGTAGGAGAAACTTTTAGAGAGGGTGTGGTAGGTAAGTTTGGGGTGCCAGGTGTAAATGATAATGGGAGCCCTTTGATTGAACTTTGTATAGAAAGGGGTTTAGTTATAGGTAATACATATTTAAAGAAAAAGAGGATAAATAAGTATACACGATATGATGTAGGGCGAATGACAGTAGTTTGTTGGATTATGTATTGGTAGATAAAAGACTGTTGAGTAGACTTCAGGATGACATGTTTATAGAGGGGCCACAGATATATCAGATCACTTTCTAGTTGTAGCTACACTGAGAGTAAAAGGTAGATGGGATACAAGGAGAATAGAAGCATCAGGGAAGAGAGAGGTGAAGGTTTATAAACTAAAGAGGAGGCAGTTAGGGTAAGATATAAACAGCTATTGGAGGATAGATGGGCTAATGAGAGCATAGGCAATGGGGTCGAAGAGGTATGGGGTAGGTTTAAAAATGTAGTGTTAGAGTGTTCAGCAGAAGTTTGTGGTTACAGGAAAGTGGGTGCAGGAGGGAAGAGGAGCGATTGGTGGAATGAATGATGTAAAGAGAGTAGTAAGGGAGAAAAAGTTTAGCATATGAGAAGTTTTTACAAAGTAGAAGTGATGCAAGGAGGGAAGAGTATATGGAGAAAAAGAGAGAAGTTAAGAGAGTGGTGAAGCAATGTAAAAAGAGAGCAAATGAAGAGTGGGTGAGATGTTTATCAACAAATTTTGTTGAAAATAAGAAAAAGTTTTGGAGTGAGATTAACAAGTTAAGAAAGCCTAGAGAACAAATGGATTTGTCAGTTAAAAATAGGAGAGGAGAGTTATTAAATGGAGAGTTAGAGGTATTGGGAAGATGGAAGGAATATTTTTGAGGAATTGTTAAATGTTGATGAAGATAGGGAAGCTGTGATTTCGTGTATAGGGCAAGGAGGAATAACATCTTGTAGGAGTGAGGAAGAGCCAGTTGTGAGTGTGGGGGAAGTTCGTGAGGCAGTAGGTAAAATGAAAGGGGGTAAGGCAGCCGGGATTGATGGGATAAAGATAGAAATGTTAAAAGCAGGTGGGGATATAGTTTTGGAGTGGTTGGTGCAATATTTAATAAATGTATGGAAGAGGGTAAGGTACCTAGGGATTGGCAGAGAGCATGCAAGTTCCTTTGTATAAAGGCAAAGGGGATAAAAGAGAGTGCAAAAATTATAGGGGGATAAGTCTGTTGAGTGTACCTGGTAAAGTGTATGTAGAGTTATAATTGAAAGAATTAAGAGTAAGACGGAGAATAGGATAGCAGATGAACAAGGAGGCTTTAGGAAAGGTAGGGGTGTGTGGCCCAGGTTGTTACAGTGAAAATATAAGTGAACAGTATTTAGATAAGGCTAAAGAGGTCTTTGTGGCATTTATGGATTTGGAAAAGGCGTATGACAGGGTGGATAGGGGGGCAAGTGGCAGATGTTGCAAGTGTATGGTGTAGGAGGTAGGTTACTGAAAGCAGTGAAGAGTTTTTACGAGGATAAATGAGGCTCAAGTTAGAGTATGTAGGAAAGAGGGAAATTTTTTCCCAGTAAAAGTAAAGGCCTTAACAAGGATGTGTGATGTCACCCGTGGTTGTTTAATAATTTATAGATGGGGTTTAAGAGAAGTAAAAAGCGAGGGTCTTGGCAAGAGCGTGGAGTTAAAAGATAAAGAATCACACACAAAGTGGGAGTTGTCACAGCTGCTCTTTGCTGATGACACTGTGCTCTTGGGAGATTCTGAAAAGAATTGCAGAGATTGGTGGTTTAATTTGGTAGGGTGTGCAAAAAAAAAAATTAAAGGTGAATCAGGAAGAAAAAGGTTTAAGAGGATAAAAAAAGATTAGGTGTAAAGATTAAATATCAATTGGAGGGAGAGAGTAGGAGGGGGTGAACGTATTAATATTTGGGTGGCGTGTCGCGGTGGGTCTAGGGAAAGATAGGTGAATCATAGAATTGATGAGGGAAAAAAGTGAGTGGTGCACTTAGGAGTCTGGGGAGACAAAGAATTTTTGTCCTTGGGGGAAAAGAGGGAATGTATGGATAAGTTTTACCAACCCCTTTATATGGGTGTGAAGGGGGGTGATGAATTTTGGGGCCCGGGGGGGAAAGGCTGAGGCATGGAGATTCACTGGGGGAAAATGTTGGTGGAATAAATGAAAGGATTCTGTTTGGAAAGTTGGGGAGGGGTGGGGGATTCCCAAAACTTTGTCCAGGGGGCTGGGAAAGGGGGTTTTTGAGGGGGTTCGGACAGGTAGAGAGAAGGGTCGAAACAAAGACTTCAAGATGTACCGTCGAGTGGAAAAAGGCGGGGTAGGGGTCGGCCTGGGAAGGGTTGGAGGGAGGGGGAAAGGGGAGGTTTTTGTGGGGGGTTTGGGGTTTCCAGCAGGCATGTTTGGAGCGTGTTTAGGAGGAATGGAACAAAGGGTTTTTAAAAATACTTGACGGCTTTTGGATTGGGCCAAAAGTACATTTATAAGGGGTTTCAGGGAAACCGCAGGGCCGGATTTGAGTCCTGGGGGGGAAAAGTACATGCCTGCCCTGAAGGAGGGGGTTAAATGTTGCATTTTAAAAAACTGTAGGTAAACCCCCCCTTTCTGGCAAGACAGTGAGGGTGAATAGGGTGAAAGTTTTTCTTTTTGGGGCCACCCTCCCTTGGGGGGAAGGGCCGGTGTGATAAAAAATAAAAAAAAAAATTGGGCTATTTCAACTGTACTTTTTTTATCTATCACAATCTCTGCTAAAAAATAGCACAGAAAGAATATCTCAGAGTGAATAAAATAGGCCCTAATATGGTGGCAGAGACTGTGGGGAGCGGCAGAAACTTTAGCCGTTCTGACAAATTTCATTATGTACTTTCCCCCGCTTACGTAAGAGAAAAAAGGAAAATTTTTTTGAGGTAACTGTAGTAATCACTGGACCCATGGGTTAAAACAAAGAAATTTGCCCAAATGACTGTAATAAAAGCAAACAACACAAGAGAACCGCCCCCCACTGGGATGTAAACATATTTACTGCTTACCAGCTGTGCCATCAGCTGTTCCAACTAGCAGAAGCAATCCGAATTATTATTACATACGTATTATGTATTATTATTATTATTAATTTGGGTAACTGAAGCTCTATCATTATTATAATAATTATTATTATTAATTAAGGAACTGAAGCTCTATCGTTATTATAACAATATACTAGACCGCCACTGAAGAATTGCTGCAAAATTTTATGTAACATCATGTATAATTAATTAAACATAGTTCAGTTTGTGGGAAGGAAAAAAAATTATCTTTTGCTCAAGCAGCCACCTTGTTATGGAGCAGCCGGGGAGCCTTCCCCTACCACTCCCCGATACCCCCCGCCTATCATCCCAGCATTCGTAATTTCATAGGTGTCCAGTCTTTCTCTGCTACAAGGCAGCTGTGTTTGTCAATTGTGTTATGATATTTTAATCACTATCTTGTGTCTGCCAAGCAATCATGACACCCAGTAGCCATACTATGTTGCTGAAAGTGGTACGAAGAGGTATAAGCGCTTAAGTCTTACAATTAACAAAGATATTAAACAAGAGATAACCTGTAGCCGTAACTGAAGTGTACTTTGTACACAGAAAAGAGGTTAACATGAGTTTGTGTGACTGACTGAATGAATGATTGACTGAATGACTGACTTACTAACTGACTTACTGAATGACTGACTGAATGACTGACTGACTGAATGACTGAACTGACTGACTTACTGAGTGACTTGACTGGCTTACTTAACTGACTTATTGAGTGACTTGACTGACTTACTGAGTGAGTGACTTGACTGACTTACTGAATGACTTGACTGACATACTGAGTGACTTGACTGACATACTGAGTGACTTGACTATAATAATATTATATTATTATTGCTGAGAAGAAAAAGAGAATGATTTCCATGGAATTAAAGCATGAAATCATAGATAAACAAGCCAGGTGTCCAGGTTTTGGGTTGAGGGGAAGAGGAAGGGGGGGAGCTGGGCTCGTATCTCAAAAAACTCCTAAGCTGGGACACTCGTAAGTCAAGGTTCCACTGTACAAGTATGTGTATAAATACCAATCCAAATTTCCTTCTATTTTCTAAATAGTTATTGTTCTCATCTATTTCCTTTCATCTCCATAGCGAAGTGGAAAAGAATCTTTCCTCCGTTAGTGGTGACTAACCCTTTCTCTAGTCTAGGGCTAGTAACCCCTTCTCCTGCATAAATTAATAAAAATAAAAAAAAACTCTTCTATTCTTACATTTTTATGATAGTTTAACAAATATCAAGCAATGACAGTGGTATATATGGCCTTACATCTACCATGGGGTTTGAGAAATCACTATATTTCAATAGCCAAATACACTACCATTCTGAAAATATTTCATACAATACTACAAATTGATGACAGTATTTACCAGTAGGTAAAAAAATACAAAAATAATACATCAGTAACAAGACATAATTAATAACTACTGTACAGGATAATACATTAATAATTATTTGTTGGATAACTTACTGATATAACGTACCTCATACATTACTGTAATAACGACATGTGTACCATAAATATAAACAAAGTGGCCTGGTGGCTAAAGCTCTCGCTTCACGTGGCAAGGGTCTGGGTTCAATTCCTAGCAAGGGTAGAAACACTGGGTGTGTATCTTTACACCGGTTTTTCTACGTTTTCCCCCTCGGTAAAAATGGGTACCTGGGTGTTAGTCAACTGGTGACGGTTGCATCTTGGGACAAAACTGACCTAATTTGCCCTAAAATGCTATGCAGAAACAAGTGGCTTTCTATATAGTAGTAGTCATGGATGTCAGCTATGCCCGTATATCCTTGTATCATGTACTTGTATTAAATAATAATATAAACCCTTTCAGGGTCCATCCCGTAGATCTCCTACGGCTTTTTCGGTGAGTGTCCCAACCGTAGATCTATATCGGCCAAATACTAGCGCCGTCAAATAGGCGCTAAAGCGCACAAAGCCTACATGTGAGAAGAATGGGTCCTGCCGCCGTTGGGTGTGCGCCGTAAACAAAAAATCTAGGGCGCCAGCATATCATTGTATGGAACGCCGGCTCATTCACCCTTTTCACATGCCCCGTCAGCATCCATTCTCACTCCCGCGGAAAATTGGGAACTCTCCTCTTCCTGTCCATTGTATAGTCTGACACTGATGAAGTGGAAAATGAAGACGAATTCCTACGGCTTGATAAGTTAGTGACCGAAAATAATGAACCAGGATATCGATAATAGTGCAGAAAACCCCGATGAACACCTCGACCTTCTAACTCTGGTGTTGGCACGTCGTGACTCACGGTCGGGGTGTTCCTTAAACTAAAGATAAAACTAATATTTCCCCGTGGCCAAGGCCCTGACTTCAGTAATGACTATGATTCGACGTTGATTGTGATTTTATTTCGCTCGACTATCATTCGATTAGTGATAGTGAGGAACATATTCACCAGTGAAGCGTCAGTATGTCGCCTCCACATGCGCTCGGGTAGTGTACCCTATGCTGTGTCCCAGGGTATGAGAGTACATCCCATAGTACATCCGGATACATCCTGTGCCCCTACACCCGATTTGGTAGAGATAGTGAGGATGATGTGCTACACTTGGCTTGGATGGGCCACAGGCATCAGTGATGGTGTTAGTGGTGCTGGTGGTGTATGGCACCGCCATGCGTGACTCAACTGTGCCACGCTGGGACCCACGCTGCTGACCTTTCGTCAGTTCAAGGACGGACAGCGGAGCGTCAGCCACCAGCCCGCCACAGACCACCCGTACAACCAGCCTATGTGTCCAGTATCCACCATCAAACGTAACGGATTGGCAGCAAAATCTCAATTTTTGTTCCCATCCCTCACCACTTTGAATGACTCACAAAGTGAATTCACTACCTGTCCCCTTGGAACCCACGGGCCAATTGAACTGGAAAATTCTTTGAAATATTCATTGACCAGCTATTGATGGAAATTATTGCCGGAGGGAAAGTAATAAGTATTTTCAGTACACCATGGCAAATACGTCTTCTCACACAGTCAAGACTACACAGGTGGAAAGAGGACGACGACATGTTGCAGAAATGTATTTGCTTTTTGGCAACAATAATGCTTATGCCCTCACGTCTATAAGCATAATATAAAAGCATACTGGTCCCCACAGATCGGCTAATTAGTTACCCCATCCTTCAAGTGAAATAATACCAGTGAACAGGTTTATCTTACTGTTTACGTATGTTGCACTTCTCTGACAAAACCCAGGCGCTGACAGAAGTGACAGGTTATAACAAAAGATTAGAAATGTTTTTTCATGTATCCTCATACAAAAGTTCTGATATAACTTTTATTCCATTCAAGAATCTTGAATTGACTATTTTTGATTATGTATCAAAGTAACAGACATTCAGCAGTATATACCCGAGCAATAGGAACCGCTTTGTATAAAATTGTTTGAACTCTGTGATTTGTGACAGAGGCCTGGAGTTGGATATTGTTTGTATTACACGGGTAGTAAAACATTGAAAGATACCAGATGTTATGGGTATCTCAGGTGACGTAGTTAGAAACATGAATGCACCTTATCTTGGTAAGGTCCTACATTATATACCTGATAACTGGTACAACCAGCCCATAACTCAGTGAATTCATGCGAGTGAACAAGACAGATGTGTGTGACACAGTGGCGTTCAAAAGTAAAACATAGCCCAGGCTCAACGCAGTTGTTCTTTGTGATTACTTGCAGGTTGTTGTACTGCCAATGACAATCATGGCATTACGTTGGCATGACAAACGAGATTGTCACATTGTATGACAACCGATCACCGTAATGAAATGCAAGACAGTGGCAAAGTTGATCGAGTGACTAATGAACGTATACGAAAACCATGTCAGGATTGATTTATACACAAAACAAGCGCTTGGATTGACAAGTGGTGCATGCAGAATTGGTATTGTGTGACTGTGTTCATAAGATTACAAAGTGGAACATTAAACTTTTCTTCCATCTCATGGACATTTCAATGCTGAATGCATATAATATTGGGTACCAAATAAAGACTGGTAACAGACCACCGTAAGGTGAATTTGTTTGTCTGTTGTCAGACAAACACATAATGAAGTAACCATGTAACAACACCAGCAATACAACTTGTCCTCGAATTTCACACAATATACCCACGCGTTTGAGGAGAGAAAGGTGAATCATTTCATAATAACAGCTTCCTTCAACTCAAAAGAAATTGCTCGAAGAGAAGCATTGCTGTGCACAAACAAAACGACGGCAACAAAGACGCAAAGACACTCGGTTTTTGTAATGTGTGAGGAATGTAAGGTGCCTCTGTTGCATGTGCCTTGTATTTCAAGGATTTCCACAAGCACCCAGCAGTTCTTAAAACGCATGTCCATTATTGTAAATAATGTATATATATGAATAGAACATTAGTATAATACAATAATTGTGCATGTTTTTATTGTAATAAACACAGTGGTAAACATAATAGAATAAAAACTTTAGTGCGGTTATTTGTTTTCAATTACAGGAGTATAAAAAAATATCCAATTATATACAGTATTGGTCTCTCAGCCCCAAAATGTTAAGTAGGAATAATAAAAACAAATGAAAAGAAAAGAAAAAACAACTAATACAACAAAATAATATAATACGCGTATGTGGAATTCGTCGATAGTTGCCACCACCACATCATTTTCTATAACTTCTATGGCATACAGTATCTCGGTAAAGTACTGATCAGATTTCTAATTTTTTTTTGTTTAATTAACCTTCACCAAAAAATGCTCTTTAATTCAGAAGAAAAAATAATTTTTTATTTTTTTTTCAAAATTTCTTGGACACAGGTGCGTGACTTCAGATTTTGGCCTTGACCCTGAAAGGGATAAAACAAACCACATGGTGCAGAAAAGCACTTTCAGCAAAGATCCAACCTATTAAAAAAATGCTTTCACCCACGGAGCCAATAAAATTACAATACTGTAACATGCAGATAAAAAAAAATAGTAGTAATACAAAGCAAATAGAGAGGCGATGTGGTTGCTGTGTCAGTGTCAGTGCAAGCCCCGTAGAGATCAGAGGCACCTGATCTCTCCCCCTCAAATCTGACCTTATGGAAAATACCTGACAACTCCCAACAGCACCTGACCTTCCTCGCATGTTTTTTAGGGGTTCTGGGGATAAACTTCCTCAGATGTCCTGTTATGAACCACAAAAGGACAGAACAAAGGGATCCTCTATAATCGAAAGGCTTCCGAAAGTCGTAATTTTCGAAATTTTAAACGTTATATTCGTCAAAACATTGACTCACGATCGTCCATTTGACCGCAAATAGTCGGTTATTGTCTCTGTACATGTACACACATCCCGATCCACCTCACACACCATTCCCACCAGCGTGCCATTGTTTATCATTGAAGAGGATATCCCACGAGATCATAGAAAACATTTCCAAATATTCCATTCGTAATTAGAGCTTGCAAAACTGCAAATAAGTCCGCCATGGCTCCAAAGAAAAGCTCTAGTTCCAGCCCTTTGGTACAGAATGTAGAAACACACATAATTTTAAGAAAAAGTTTGTAGAAAAATACAAGGTGGTGGTGGTGTATAGTGGTAGCAGTTGTGATACGGTAGAGGTGGTAGTAAGGTGAGTAATAGTGTGCTAGCAGTTGTGATAGTTGGTAAGGGTGCTAGCAGTTGTGGAACAGTGGTAGAAGTGTGATGATGTTTGTTAGAGGGTGCAAGCATTGTGATAGAGGTAAATGGTGCTAGCAGTTGTGGCTAGCTGGTCCAGTGGCTATACGCGACCGGTCTGGAGTTATGAGACCTTAGAACCGCAGGTTTTCAAATCCCGCCCTGGATGGTTTTGTTTGCAAATCGTGTCATTACAAATTCGTGAGTCATAAATGGGAGAGTGTGGTAGTGATGTTGGTAGAGGGTTGGTACAGCTTGAAAGTGGTAGAGGGTGTTAGCAGCTGTGATAGTGGTAGAGGGTGTTAGTGATGTTGGTAGAGTGTGGTTAGTGGTTGTGATAGTGGTAGATGGTGGTGGTGATAATTGTAGACTTGGTAGTGATAGTGGTAGAACGTGGTAGATGAGTGAGACGGTGGTAGTGATAGAGGTAAGACGGTGGGTGATTCATGTGATAGTGTTAGAACTGTGTATTGATAGTGGTAGACGTGGTAATGATAGTGGTTGTGATGGTGGTAGATGTGCCTTCTTCAGTGATTGAGCCGATTCTACTAACCCGTCCAATGAGTGGAGTTATATAGGCAAAGAAAACACCGCCACCTCACTGCAGCTTGTCACCACCATATGGACAGCTTACTCTCAGTGGCCCATATACACCCAACAACACACCACGTCTCATGCCAAACAATAATGACTTATTTTATTTCATTCTAGAGTATATTCCATGTTTCTATGTTATTAATATTGTTTTAATTATGTCATATAAGTTGAACTGTGATAGATAAATAAGCCTAGAGTGATAGCGTCATAATCTCCAACAACAACTCACCTCCCCAGTCTCGCCCCGTCAGCCATACACAAAAAAACAAAAAAGGTGCTTTACAATATTTTGGCATTCTTTTCTGCAGGTAAATCTATATTTAATCTAGGGAAGTGAACCCCAGAAGTGACCTAGAATCCTTATGGGAGGGGATTTCCCTTCCAAACAATAACCTCTCTTCCTCACTCTCCTCCTCCCTGTCTTCCATTCACCAACAACACCTTAAAAAAAGGTAACTGTCATGTTGAATGTTCATTCTTTATTGTGCATGTAAGCCTATCTATCAGGTAAAAACAAAAATTGGTATTATACTTTCTGTGTCTGGAACGAATTAATTGAATTTACACATATTTCTCATGGGGAAAATGGATTCACAAATCGTCAATTTCGATAATAGTCACGCCTCTCTGTAACGATTAAATACGAAAAACTAGGTTCCACTGTGTACAAGTATACCAAATGTAAGAACTATCTAAAATTCACTTATGTAGGTTCATGAAACTAAGAAAATAATATAATCAATAAGTCCAAAACTTACTGCAAGTTGGCTGCCCAATGATAGTCAGTGACAATCTAACATGTAAGAGATTGTGCTTGACAACAGAACACGCACTCTCACCAAGTGGTGTCAATCGTTACGCCAGCAGCGTCCTCTGAGTGAGATTTTGTCCAATAAGTAGCTTGGAAAAAGTAATCTTATCTCCCAAAGAGAGAAAAAGAAAGATGCTATACGACATAGAGGATCTAAATTAACCCCTTCAGGGTCCAAGGCAAGGCCCAATCTGAAGTGGTGGCCCCAGGGTCCAAGATTTTTTCAAAAAAAAAATTTGTTATTTTTTCCTTATGAAATGGTAGAGAATCTTTTTGTGAAGGAACTAAAACAAAAAGTGACAAAATTTTGATGGAAAAAATTGCAAAATTATGCCTCTCGCGAATTTGATGTGTCAGCGATATTTACGAATCGGCATTTTGCCGACTTTGACTCCATTTAGGCCAATACAATTATTCCATGTCACAAAATTCTATAGCTATTTTCACTAGTATTAACTTCTATTCTATCGATTGAGCACAAGAAAATCACCAAGTCAACTGTTTCAAACTACAAATAAAAGTGATCGGAAATTTGTTAAATTGGCCAATTGAACACAAAGTTCAAAATATTCCAATTCAAAATAGGGTCCAGAATAAACAATGTAGGTATTCTGAACTTAAACTAACAATCCTCTGTTCATTAGTTAAGTTTAGAGGCTTTACAAATAAATTTCGCATTTTGATTTTTTAATCACATAATAAATGAATTTTTATTCACATAAACCAAAAAATAAAGATTACTGTTTTGCAATACTGTAATATGTATAAATATCATCACCAAATTTGTGAATGCATATTATACCCACCAGTCTGGCGTGTATAGATAGTTTGAGGTCGTTTGTTTACTCTTGAATTATCGCAAAAATTTAACAATTCCTCTACTTTGTAATGCACAGTATCAAGCCATATCCAGTGCTAAAACCAATCAAAATTATCTCTATTTTCTGTAATATGTCCTTCCCATTTCTAGTCAAATGAGACCAAGAAATCGCAAATAGAACTAATAGAATACATTACGAAAAAACACTGCAAAGTCGCTGTTTTAATCGAAAAATCATGATTTCAGTTTTTTTCTCATTATACACAGCGTGCTACAGGATCTGTTTTATGTGGTGCACACATACCACATAGATGTATTCTCTCATATCTAGGCCCAAATGTACCACTCAGTTTATCAGAGTGAGCTGAGCTCATGACGTAGATCTACGGTTTGGACCCTGAACGTAAAGCCGTAGATCTACGGGACGGACCCTCAAAGGGTTAAAAGAAACCAATACAGTGGAACCTTGGCTTACAAACACCCAACCATGTGAACTTTTCCGGATACGAATCGTCATCAGGTCGATTTTTTCCTTCTGGATATGAACGAAATTTCAGGATGCGTACTTCCCCCTCAAGGAAGGTTCCTTAACCCTTTCAAGGTCCCCAGGCCCTCTCCCAGACTTGTTCTCAGGCTCCCCCAAATTTAAAAAAAAAAATTATTTTTTCTTATGAAAAGATAGAGAATCTTTTCCCGATCATAATGACACCAAAAGTATGAAATCTGATGGAAAACTTACGGAATTATGCTTTCGCGAAGTTAGCGGTCTCGACTATGTTTACACATCGGCGATTTTGCCCACTTTGAGCCCTATTTTCGGCCAATTCCAGTGTACTAGTAGACAAAAACCATAACTATTTCGCTAGAACTCCATTTTTTCTATCAAATGAGTACAAGAAACCACCTAGTTACCGATTTCAACTCTCCAATACAGTGGTCAGAATTTAGCAATTTTGTCAATTTCACACAAATTTCAAAAGATGCCAATTTCAAAATAGGGTCCAGAATAAACAAGAAAGACATTCCTGGCAGTAATATAACATTTCCTCTGTTCATTAGTCATGTCCCCACGCCCCTCTTACATTCTTTTGCTTTCCACTTTGAATTTTTATTCTCACAAAAAACAGAAGATTTACTGTTATGCAGACTACTGCATGTGTGTAGAAATGGTATGAATAATACCAGCGCACTTGTGAAAGAACATCAGACTCACCAGTTGACGTGTATTGGATGCTTAGCATAATTTGTTTACTTTTGAACTTTGGTAAAAATCGAACATTTCTGCTACTTTGAGCTCAATTTCAAGGTACAGTGGAACCTCTACTTGCGAGTTTAATCCGTTCCATGATCTTGCCCGCAACTGGATTTGCTCGTTTGCAGGGTCAATTTTCCTTATTTAGATTAATTGAAATGCAATTAATCCATTCCAGTGGAATTCTGTACTTCAATAATTTCGCTAATATCAACTCTACGGCTTATTTATCTATCTCACTTCATCTAATATGACATAACAAACAATATAAATAACATAGAAACCTGATATATACTCTAGAATGAATAAAATATGTCATTCATGTAGTGGTATGGGCAGTGTCGGCAGTGGACGAGAGTTTGTCTGGACACCGGGCAAAATTCTTCATGAATAATTTCGCTAATATCATCTATACTACTTATTTATATATCACAGCTCATCTAATGACATAACAGACAATATAAATAACACAAACACGATATATACTCTAGAATGAATAAAATATGTATGTCATTATGTAACAGGTGGAGGCGGCCACAACCACTCCCTCTTTGCTGTGGTAAACACTGCCATCTAGTGACGGCCTTTTGAAGCCGTCTATTATAATTATATGTAGTACATTATTATTATAATGTATTATTATTATATATATTATATTATTATTATTGTATTATACTATTATTATTATTATTATTATTATTATTATACATATTGTTATTATTCATATTATTATTATACATATTATTATTGTTATTATTATTATTATTATTATATAAATTTGTAATTTTTATTCACACAAAAAAATATAAGATTTACTGTTATTCCTTATTGCAATAACTGTATAAACATGTCAACCCATTCACGACTGCATATTGGAATGGACAGTGACGTCATTTGTTTACACTGAAACAGCCAAGCAATGGACCATTTCTCCTAGGTTGAGCTCAATTTCAAGGCACTTCATCGTGAAAGCAATCAAAATCATATCTATTTCTGTAATATATTTTCCATTCTATCAAATGAGACCCAAAAAACGAGAATACAACCATAAAAACCATACGAAAATACCACTACCATTAAGGGGTGGCTAATTGCTGAGAAGTGAACTCCATTATTTATGCTTAGATTTCTTTCATTTTTGGTGTATGTTAACCCTTTGAGGGTTTTGGTCGTACTAGTACGTCTTACGCGTAGGGGTTTTTGACGTACTAGTACGCATAAATTCTAGCGGCCTCAAATCTAGTGGGAGAAAGCTGGTAGGCCTTCATATGAAAGAATGGGTCTATGTGGTCAGTGTGCACAATCTAAAAAAAATCCTGCAGCACACAGTGCATAATGAGAAAAAAAAAACTTTGACCATTTTTTTGGAATAAATCAGCGACTTTGCAGTGTATTTTCATATGGTATTTATTGTTGTATTCTAGTTTTCTTGGTCTCATTTTATAGAATGGAAGACATATTACAGAAATTGAGATGATTTTGACTGGTTTTACAATGAAAGGTGCCTTGAAATTGAGCTCAAAGTAGCAGAAATGTTCGATTTTTACCAAACTTCAAAAGTAAACAAATCGTGCCAAGCATGCAATACACGTCAACTGGTGAGTCTAATATTCTTTCACAAGTGCACCAATAATATTTATACCATTTTTTACACTAATGCAGTAGTCTGCATAACAGTAAATCTTATATTTTTTGTGAGAATAAAAATTCAAAGTGGAAAGCACAAGAATATAAGAGGGGCCTTGAGACGTGACTAATGACTAGAGGAAATGTCATTTTAGTGCCAGGAATGTCTTTCTTGTTTATTCTGGACCCTATTCGGAAATTGGCATCTTTTGAAATTTGTGTGAAATTGGCAAAATTGCTAAATTCTGACCACTGTACTGGATAGTTGAATTTCATAAATTTCTTGCACCCATTCGATAGAAAAAATGGAGTTCTAGCGAAATATTCATGTTTTTTGTCGACTAGTACAGTGAAATTGGCCGAAAATGGGGCTCAAAGTGGGCAAAATCGCCGATGCGTAAACATCGCCAAGACCGCTAACTTTGCAAGAGCATAATTCCGTAAGTTTTCTATCAAATTTCAAACTTTTGGTGTCTTTGTGATCGGGAAAAGATTCTCTATCTTTTCATAAGAGAAAATAATTTTTTTTTTTTTTAATTTGGCCGACCCTGAGAACGAGTTTCGGAGAGGGCCTGTCGACCCTCAAAGGGTTAAGAAGCATCATACATTGCCCAAGTTTCAATAAGATAGTCCAACAAACAAATGAGTTACAATTCCCAAGATCAAGAGCAAGAGCCCCTCACCAGTGTCAAGGAACCTACCTTGAGGTCCGCTCGCTTGTGGAAATTTTGCTCACGTATGGAAGCAAAAAATCGACCCATCAACTGCTCGTATTTGAAAAAAACTCACATGTGGACACGCTCGCAAGTAGAGGTTCCACTGTACTTTTCATTGTAAAACCAGTCAAAATCATCTCAATTTCTGTAATATGTCTTCCATTCTATAAAATGAGACCAGGAAAACTAGAATACAACAATAAATACCATACGAAAATACAGTGCAAAGTTGCTGTTTTAATCCAAAAACACGGTTCAAGTTTTTTTTTCTCATTACGCACTGTGTGCTGCAGGATTTTTTTATACTGCGCACACTGACCACATAGATGCATTCTTTCATATGTAGGCCTACCAGCTTTCTCTCACTAGATCTGAGGGCGTTAGAATTTAGGCGTACTAGTACGTCAAAAACCCTGGTGCCTAAGCCGTACTAGTACATCCGAAACCCTGAAAGAGTTAAAATACAGATAAGTTGTGTGTGTATAAATGCATTAATTTTTCCAACCCATCCCTTCTTTGGAAACTATTGGTAAGAGTGCTTGGCAATAGTTTCTCAACTTACAGTACTTGAGAACTCTCTCTCAGTGTAAAAATACTGGAGACCTCCCGACTAATCAGTGACTTGAGAAAGCCAGCATTCTTAGTTACTGTCTGGTGAATTGGTAGCAGAAGACTTGCTCATCCATACTACCTGGAACTATACATCATTTTGCATAATGATCAGACTAAAAACTTCCCCTCCCCCATCACAAATAATGGAGGAAAAATTACTTTATTAGGGAATAGGTTATATAATCTACACATGACTTGCATGTGACTCATTCTGTACCAAAAGTGTAAGCACTAATTTCTGAACTCGCCTCATCTCCCAAATCTAAAACACTATACTATACTATCGCCACCATCAACCCAAAATTTGCCAAATTTTATAAGATTATTTCAAAACTAAAATGGTCTCAATCTCATTATGTACAGGTCTCCCTCCATATTCAAGAGGGTTAGGGGATCAAGAACCTTGCAAATGCTGAAAAACTGTGAATGTTTGGTGCACAAATATTTTTTTTTCCCAACATGTCGGCCGTCTCCCACCGAAGCAGGGTGACCCAAAAAGAAAGAAAATCCCCAAAAAGAAAATACTTTAATCATCATTCAACACTTTTACCTCACTCATACATAATCACTGTTTTTGCAGAGGTGCCCAGAATACAACAGTTTAGAAGCATATATAAAGATATATAACATATCCCTCCAAACTGCCAATATCCCAAAACCCCTCCTTTAAAGTGCAGGCACTGTACTTCCCATTTCCAGTACTCAAGTCGGACTATTTAAAAATAACCAGTTTCCCTGAATCCCTTCACTAAATATTACCCTGCTCACACTCCAACAGCTTGTCAGGTCCCAAATACCATTTGTCTCCATTCACTCCTATCTAACACAATCACACACGCTTGCTGGAAGTCCAAGCCTCTCGCCCACAAAACCTCCTTTATCCCCTCCGTCCAACCTTTTTGAGGACAACCCCTACCCCGCCTTCCTTCCCCTACAGATTTATACGCTCTCCATGTCATTCTACTTTGATCCATTCTCTCTAAATGACCAAACCACCTCAACAACCCCTCTTCAGCCCTCTGACTAATATTAACTCCACACCTCCTAATTTCCGCACTCCGAATTCTCTGCATAATACTTACACCACACATTGCCCTTAGACAGGACATCTCCACTGCCTCCAACCGCCTGCTCGCTGCAGCATTTACAACCCAAGCTTCACAGCCATGTAAGTGTTGGTACCACTATACTTTCATACATTCCCTTCTTTGCCTCCATAGATAACGTTTTTTGTCTCCATATATACCTCAATGCACCACTCACCCTTTTTCCTTCATCAATTCTATGGTTAACCTCATCCTTCATAAATCCATCCGCTGACACATCGACTCCCAAATATCTGAAAATATTCACTTCTTCCATACTCTTCTCCAATTTGATATCCAATTTTTCTTTATCTAAATCATTTGATACCCTCATCGCCTTACTCTTTTCTATGTTCACTTTCAACTTTCTACCTTTACACACTAACCTTTGCAACTTTTCTTTAGAATCTCCCATAAGCACAGTATCATCAGCAAGAAGTAACTGTGACAATTCCCATTTTGTATATAATTCCCCATAATTTAATCCCACCCCTCCCCCAAACACCCTAGCATTTACTTCTTTTACAATCCCATCTATAAATATATTAAACAACCATGGTGACATTACACATCCCTGTCTAAGACCTACTTTTATCAGGAAGTAGTCTCCCTCTCTTCTACACACCCTAACCTGAGTCTCACTATCCTCATAAAAACTCTTTACAGCATTTAGTAACTTACTACCTATTCCACATACTTGCAACATCTGCCACACTGTTCTCCTCTCCACTCTATCATATGCCTTTTCTAAATCCATAAATGCAGTGAAAACTTCCCCACCTTTATCTAAATACTGTTCACATATATGCTTCAATGTAAACACTTGATCTACTCATCCCCTACCCACTCTAAAACCTCCTTACTCATCTGCAATCCTACATTGTCTTACCTCTAATTCTTTCAATAATAACCCTACCATACACTTTTCCTGGCATACTCAGTAAACTTATTCCTCTATAATTTTTACAATCTCTTTCGTCCCCCTTCCCTTTATATAAAGGAATTATACATGCTCTCTGCGAATCCCTAGGTACTTTCCCCTCTTTCATACATTTATTAAACAAAAAATACCAACCACTCCAACACTATATCCCCCTCCCCTGCTTTTAACATTTCTGTCATGATCCCGTTAGTTCCAGCTGCACAAATATATTGTAGGAAAATATAATAATAGCATTTACTCGGCCTAACAATACTGCTTCCTTAACCTACTGAACCATGATCAATCATAAAAGACATGAAAACATCATAAAATACTGTACTAGTGCTAGCCCTTTGGTAAAGAAGTTGAGAATGACTATAGAATTCAAGAAAACTCATAGCAGAGTACCAAAGTGGAGGAGGAACAGAGAGGGGAGAATGTACCTTCTTCAGTGATTCTATGATATGTATGATACTACAGCAGCACGAGTCAATAAAGGCTATAGCGCCAGCCAGCAATAAAGTGTAGCATTAACAGTGTAGCAAGTAAGCTAAATGATTAATCGATAGAAAAGGAACAGCACAAACCTAACTCCTCAATTGTTGTTGGCATTATATAGAGCGACTGACAACACCGCTGTCTCTAGTCTCTACCGCCTCCACCACCACTATGTAAGGCTAATGTCTCAGTGGCCCTTAACCCTTCGACTGTTTTGGTCGTATATATACGTCTTACGAGCCACCCTTTTTGACGTATATATACATGTACACAAATTCTAGCAGCTTCAAATCAAGCAGGAGAAAGCTGGTAGGCCCACATGTGAGAGAATGGGTCTGTGTGGTCAGTGTGCACCATATAAAAAAAATCCTGCAGCACGCAGTGCATGAGAAAAAAAAAACTCCGACCGTTTTTTTTTTAATTAAAATGCTGACTTTGTGGTCTATTTTCATACAGTATTTATGGTTGTATTCTCGTTTTCTTGGTCTCATTTGATAGAATGGAAAACACATTATAGAAATAGAGGTGATTTTGACTGGTTTTACTAAGATAAGAACCTTGAAATGGAGCTCAAAGTAGGGGAAATGTTTGATTTTTGCCAATGTTCGAAAGTAAACAAATGATGTCATTTTCCAATAAATGTCCAAGTAGCCATTCTAATATGCAGTCATGAATGGGTTGACATTATTTATACAATTATTACAATGTTGCAGTTGTCTGCATAACAGTCAATCTTCTATTTTTTATTTTAATAAAAATTCAAAATAGAAAGCAAGAGTAATATCAGAGGGGCCTGAAGACGTGACTGATGAACAAAGAAAATGTTATTTTAGAGCCAGGAATGTGTGCATTATTCATTCTGGACCCTATTTTGAAATAGTCATATTTTTTAATTTTTGTGAAATTGGCCAAATTGCAAATTTCTGACCACGTTATTGGGTTGTTGAAATCTTTAAATGGGCAGTTTCTTGTACTCAACCAATAGAAAAAAAATGGAGTTCTAAAGAAATAGCTATTTCTTTGGTCGACTGGAACAATAGAATTAGCCGAAAATAGGTCACAAAGTGGGCGAAATCACCGATTCATAAATATCGCCGAGGTCGCCAACTTCGCGAGAGCGTAATTCCGTCAGTTTTCCATCAAATTTCGTTCTTTTGGCATCACTACAATCGGGAAAAGATTCTCTATCATTTTGTAAGAATTTTTTTTTTTTTTTGGAAATTTTGTGACGCCAGGAGACACCTCAGGATTTGGGGTTGCGACAGTCAAGGGGTTATACACCCAACAACACCAACACAACAACACTTAATGATGTATTTTATTCATTCTAGAGCATGTGTCATGTTTCTATGTTATTAATATTGTTTATAATGTCATATTAGATGAATTGTGATGGATAAATAAGCTGCAGAGTTGATATTAGTGTCATATTGAAGGACTATCTTGTCCTATCTCCAAACAAACTCTGCCACCACCACAATTCCTAACACATAATGACATATTTTAAATATGATTGGGCGGCTGGGAATTCGCAAATGTTCGAAGCCTACGAAAGTGGAAAACGCAAATGTTGAGGGAGACCTGTATAATGTGCTAAAATATAATACTGTAACTTGTTACTCAACTACTTGTTAATTTAATTACCGCTAAACCACTACATACTCTGTTGATATAACATTAGGCTTAGTCTTCCCGAAATGCCTCGGCATGATAGTGGCTTTCTTTGCATAGCAAATCAATATTGTAATTATATACTGTAAACTATGCATGGAAAGAGACTCCTTATAACATGTCAGTCACACATTGTAAACTATGCAGAAATAAAAATTTGAATTTGAACAATTTTATATAAATTTAGGTAAGTTTGTTAAATTTAGCCCTTGCTGCCTTTCCTTTAAGTTCCCAACAGTTTTCGTGTATAAAATGGTTGGGGACCACCTCATAAATAAACATTTTCACTACAAACATTAGTTTTCCTACTGATGTAATCAAAATTAACATTTGTACACAACCCTATCTACTTAAAATTACTCAAATTTAGCAATAATTACCTAATCAGGCCGAGGGAAAATTATTCATGTCTTCCTCGAGGCTCTACTTTCTTGTATATTACTTTAGATACCAACTTAAATCTTGTCATAAACTAATTCTGGCATTATGCAGTAAGTAAATGTTGAAGCATAACATACATTAACCTGAAAGAAAAAATGCAATTACCCAACACCTTGAAGCTTTGCTACATAAACCAAGTTAGTGCAAAAATATACTGAAATGAAATTATGCCACCAAAAGCCCCCCCCCCCAAAAAAAAAAAACAATTATATTACTATTACTATTAAATTTAATACTTGGGGAAGCTCTAAACCCGTAGGGGCCACAGAGTGCCTGAGAAAGCAATCGACTTTGATCCATGGAAGAGGAGGACCGGTCGGCAATTCCTTGCATCAAGAGCCCTTCACCGGCATCGAGGAACCATCCCGGGGGGAATCAAATATTGGAAAGACAGTAGGTGCAATTAAAATAATCATGGCTGAGATGTAGTGTGGTATGGTGGCGATGGGAGCGGCAGCGGTGACGGCAGCTGTGTTATCCAGCTGCTGTAGTGAAGGAGACGACGCAGCACAGCTGATCACAAAACACCATACATATATCTAGTCCCTTATAGAGCACTTTCACTTGTAACACACAATAAACGAAAAAGCACTTACTTCCTGAATCTCTTGAACACTAGAGTTCAGGTTTTTCTTTGTCAAACTGGCGACCAGATTACCAATATGAGACAAAGCAGCAGTTAGCGAGTCTAGGTTCATAGTGCCATTAAAACGGCATCGAAAGCTTCAAATTTGTTTGAAGCTTTCGCATACACCTTCTACAACCACCTAGTGAGTGTATCGGTAATTTATCTAAGTCCAACATTAGGAAAAGTGGGTCAGATCTCCACCGAAACACTATGTGATTTTTCCCATGTCCTCCATGTTTGCTCCGACCTTACTCGTTCCAAACTTTCCTTGACCGCCTGGGCGGGCTATAGACAAAATAAGCTGAAGTGGAACTCGCAAAACAAAACCTAATCAGCTCCCTTGTACTAAGGTATGTTACATGCATTCCAGTACAGCAAAAGGGAATCTGAATAATATTTACTTGTTCATTAAGAGGTTTTGACTACACTTGGTGAAATATTATCAATGTCTATTGAATAACAGACGCAGAGATTATCATTATTATTGTTTATATTACGTATAAATCAATGAGAAAAAATTGCACAATCTTTATTTATCTAAATTATATGTATTGTAATTATTGTGGCGTTACTTATAAGCCAGAAAATGAGTCTTATTATTTAATAACAACAACCGGGCGGGCAACTCGATTATGTGAAGTCACTTGACAACAAGGGCGGAACATTATTGGCGCACCATTTAAATGGAAAATGAAGAATACTAGTTTCTTTTTAAAAGGAATAGTATACTGTTTTTATGAAATTTCATTTCTACCCGATAAATAAAGTGCCCGAAATGCTCTGCATAACTCGCAGCTTTCTACATGTATTCTTTAAACTTCATCCAATTTTGTAAATTCAATGTATAATAATAATCTTTATTTCTGCAAGTACATGTACAACATATACATACCTAGCTAACATCAGTCACATACTATATAGAAAGCCCCTTGTTATACACAGTATTTCGGGCAAATTAGGTCAATTTTGTCCCCAGGATGCGACCCACACCAGTCAACTAACACCCAGTACCTATTTTACTGCTAGGTGAACAGGGACAGCAGGTGCCTTAAGGAAACGCGTCCTAATGTGTAGCTGTATGACCCTTGTGGGTTTATCGATTAATTTTGATTGTAATAATAATAATACGTAGAAATAAGGTACATTATTCATTTACTTGTTTTGTAAGAAGAATATATCAGCATGAGGTGCTGCAAAACTATTGTAGGTAATAGCTTAAAAGCGGATTCACAAATTTCAAACAAAAACAATGGATTACCACTGAAGATTGTCATATTTTTGTATTCCTTCATTTCCCGTCACTTTGAGATCAATCGTACTTGTTTATTCTCACTGGGTATCCCAGGAGCACCTTCAAGAGATTGCCTAATTTTATTTTTTTTCCTTCCTCCAATTTTCAGATTTTATTTTGCTCATACCTCAAGAAAGTCCCATCCAATCAGCTTCATATTTTCAACACTTGTGTATGGAAATAAGAACCAAATTCTTGAAACAAGTATCTTTATACTTGTTTCAGCATTTCGGGCAAATTAGGTCAATTTTGTCCCCAGGATGCGACCCACACCAGTCAACTAACACCCAGTACCTATTTTACTGCTAGGTGAACAGGGACAGCTACAGGTACTCAACCGATACCTCCCTTATTAATCTGATGGATTACCTGAGAACTGAAATGTCAAAAGGGAACCTCATAGGTATGGTAACCTTAGACCTGCAAAAGGCCTTCGATACCGTCAACCACAATATATTATGTAAGAAACTTCAAGCTATCGGTATAGGTTCTGTAGACTGGTTTAAGTCCTACCTTAGCAACAGGAGACAAATAGTCAAAATCAACAAAACGGAATCAGAACCCCTGCCGATAACATGTGGAGTTCCCCAAGGTAGTATTCTGGGTCCCTTACTATTCTTATGTTATGTCAATGATATGCCTATCAGTGTCAAGTGCAAACTCCTACTGTATGCAGATGACAGTGCTCTGTTAGTGACAGGTAAAGACCCACAAGATATTGCTAATGTTTTAAAAACTGGAACTGGAGTCCTGCAGCAAATGGTTAGTAGACAACAAACTATCATTACACCCAGGGAAAACTGAAGCCATTCTCTTTGGAACGAAACATAAACTGAGAAGGGTAAATAATTTTAATGTTCAGTGTAATGGGGAGTCCATCACTTTGGTTTCATCAGTTAAATATCTGGGAATCCCCTTTGACCCATGCATGTCAGGAGAATTGATAGGGAACAGTTTAGTAAAGAAAGCGAATGCCAGGCTGAAGTTCCTGTATAGACAAGCACAGTGTCTACCTACTGAGGCTCGCAGGACCCTATGTCTAGCCCTTATACAATGCCATATGGATTACGCTTGCTCTTCTTGGTACTCTGCCTTGACAAAAAAACTGAAAGATAGACTGCAAATCACCCAGAACAAAATCGTAAGATTCATCCTGGGGCTGGGACCAAGAGAACATGTAGGCCAGGATGAATTACAGCAGTTGGATATGCTGAATGTTGAAGACAGAGTAAAACAACTGAAGCTAAATCATGTTTATAAAATTGCTCACGAACAGTGTCCAGAATATCTTGCTGTCAATTTTGTCAAGGTTGGGAACCAAAGCAATCATAGTACTAGGGGGAGAGAGCACAACTTTGTAGTACCCACAGTCAGTGGCCAGGCTTCAAACACCTTTCATTGACCTCATCGCTTAAATTTCCGTGAGGTTGTGCGCGCACACGCTCCCGGGAGAGGCTTCTGCGAGATTGATTTTCACAAGAAG
>NC_069424.1:15111708-15130900 GCF_026875155.1 Cherax quadricarinatus
AGGGAAAATTTAAAAGGCTCAAAGTAGCAGATTGTTAAATTTTTGCCGATATTCAAGAGTAAACAAACGACCTCACACATCTAATACACGCCAGCTGGTGGGTCTAATATGCATTCACAAATTTGGTGATGATATTTATACAATTATTACAGTATTGCATAACAGTAAATCTTCTATTTTTTGGTGTGAATAAAAATTCATTATGTGAATAAAAAATCAAAATGGAATTTATTTGTAAAGCCTCAAACGTAACTAATGAACAGAGGAAATGTTAGTTTAGTTCCAGGAATACCTACATTGTTTATTCTGGACCCTATTTTGAAATTGGAATATTTTGAACTTTGTGTTAAATTGGCCAAATTAACAATTTCCGATCACTTTTATTTGTAGTTGAAACAGTTGACTTGGTGATTTCTTGTGCTCAATCGATAGAATAGAAGTAATACTAGTGAAATAGCTAAGAATTTTGTTGACTGGAATAATGTAATTGGCCTAAAATGGGAGTCAAAGTCGGCAAAATCGCCGATTCGTAAATATCGCTGACACATCAAAATTCGCGAGAGCATAATTTTGTCAATTTTCCATCAAATTTTGTACTTTTTGTTTTATTACCTTCACAAAAAGATTCTCTACCATTTCATAAGAAAAAATAACAAATTTTTTTTTTGAAAAATCTTGGACACTGGGGCACCACTTCAGATTTGGGCCTTGGACCCTGAAGGGGTTAATTTAGCTCCTCTATGTCCGTCTAGCATCTTTCTTTTCTCTCTTTGGGAGATTACTTTTTCCAAGCTACTTATTGGACACACATCTCACTCAGAGACGTCTGCTGGGTAAACGATTGACACCACTTGGTGAAGATTGCGTGGTTCTGTTGTCAGCACCATCTCTTAACATGTTAGATTGTCCTGCCTATCATTGGGCAGCCCAACTTGCAGTAAGTTTAGGACTTAGTTGATTATATTATTTTCTTAGTTTCATGAACCTACATAAGTTAATTTTAGATAGTTCTTACATTTGGTATACTTACACAGTGGACCCTTGTTTTTCGTAATTAATCCGTTCCAGAGAGCGTGACTATTATCGAAATTGACGATTTGTGAATCCATTTTCCCCATGAGAAATAATGTAAATCCAATTAATTCGTTCCAGACACCCAGAAGTATCAACAATTTTTTTTTTTACCTGAAAGATAGGCTTACATGCACAAAAGAATGAACATTCAACATGACAGTTACCTTTATTTAAGGCTGTTGTTGGTGAATGGAAGACAGGGAGGAGGAGAGAGGGAAGAGAGGTTATTGTTTGGAAGGGAAATCCCCCTCCATAAGGATTCTAGGTCACTTCAGGGGTCACTTCCCTAGCTTAAATATAGATTTACCTGCAGAAAAGAATGCCAAATAAATGTAAAGCACCTTTTGTTGGTGTATGGCAGACGGGGCAGAGACAGGGGAGGTGAGTTTGTTGTTTGAGAATATGACGCTATCACTCTACGGCTTATTTATCTATCACAGTTCAACTAATATGACATAATAAACAATATTAATAACATAGAAACATGGAATATACTCTAGAATGAATAAAATAAGTCATTATGTATGTCATGAGAGGTGTTGTGTTGTTGGGTGTATAAGGGCCACTGAGAGTAAGCTGTCCATAATGGTGGTGAAGCAGCAGCTGAGGTGGCGGTGTTTTCTGTAGCCCTATATAACTCCAACAACATTGGAGGGGTTAGTAGAATCGCTCAATCACTGAAGAAGGCACCCTCTACCACCATCACAACCACTATCACTACCACCGTCTACCACTATCACTACCACCGTCTACCACTATCACTACCACCGTCTACCACTATCACTACCACCGTCTACCACTATCACTACCACCGTCTACCACTATCACTACCACCGTCTACCACTATCACTACCACCATCTACCACTATCACAACCACTACCACACTCTACCACCATCACTACCACCCTCTACCACTATCACAGCTGCTACCACCCTCTACCACTATCACAGCTGCTACCACCCTCTACCACCATCACTACCACCCTCTCCCATTATGACTCACGAAATTGTAATGACACGATTGCAAACAAACCATACCACGGGCGGGATTTGAACCTGCGGTCAAAGAGTCTCAAAACTCCAGACCGTCGCGTTAGCCACTGGACCAGCTAGCCACAACTGCTAGCACCCTTTACCACTATCACAACTGCTAGCACCCTCTACCACCATCACTCCCACCTTCTACCACTGTCACAACTGCTAGCACCCTCTACCACTATCACAACTGCTAGCACCCTCTACCACCATCACTACCACCCTCTACCAGTATCACAACTGCTACCACTATACCACCACCACCACCTTCGTATTTTTCTACAAACTTTTTCTTAAATTATGTGTGTTTCTCACATTCTTTACCAAAGGGCTGGAACTAGAAGCTTTCTTTGGAGCCATGGCGACTTATTTAGCAGTTGCAAGCACTAAAACGAATGGAATATTATGAAATGTATCATATGAACTCGTGGGATCATCCTCAATCACTGATAAACAATGGCACGCTGGCTGGGAATGGAGTGTGAGGTGGCTCGGGGCTGTGTGTACATGTCCGAGACAAACGACTATTTGCGAGTCAAATGACGATTCGTGAGTCAATGTTTTGACGAAAATAACGTTAAAATTTTCGAAAATTACGACTTTCGAGCCTTACGATTATCGAGGATCCATTGTACTTCCCTTTTGTGGTTCATAACAGGACATTGAGAAAGATTATCCCCAGAACCCCTAAAACATGCGAGGAAGGTCAGGTGCTGTTGGGAGTTGTCAGGTATTTCCAGTAAGTCAGGTACTGAGGGGGAGAGATCAGGTGCCTGATCTCTCCGGGCAGCACTTGACCTGACACAGCAACACCTCGCCTCTCCTATTTGCTTTGTATACTACTATTTTTTTTTATCTGCCATGTACAGTATTGTATTTGATAGCTCCCAGTGGGTGAAGCATTTTATTAATAGATGGATCTTTGCTGAAAGTGCTTTTCTGCCACCATTTGTTTGTTTTAACCCTTTCAGGGTCCAAGGCCAAAATCTGAAGTCACGCACCAGTGTCCAAGAAATTTTGAAAAAAAAAAAAAAATTATTTTTTCTTACAGAATTAAAGAGCATATTTTTGTGAAGGTAATAAAACAAAAAAAAATTAGAATCTGATCAGTACTTACCGAGATACAGTGCCAAGAAGTTTATAGAAAATGATGTGGTGGTGGCAACATCGACGAATTCCACATACGCGTATTATATTATTTTGTTGTTTTAGTTGTTTTTTCTTTTCTTTTCCAATTTTTTTCTATTCCTACTAACATTTGGGGCCTGAGAGACCAATACTGTATATAATTGATATATATATATACTCCCTGTATTGAACACAATAACCGCACTAAAGTTATTATCATATTATTGTTTACCACTGTTGTTTATTACAAAAACATGCACAAATATTGTATAATACTAATGTTCTATCATATATTTACATATTTACAATCACTGGACATGGTTTTAGAACTGCTGGAGCTTGTGGAACTCCTTGAAACAAGGCACCATGCACAGAGGCACCTTACATTCCTCACACATAAACCGAGTGTCTTTGCGTCTTTGTTGCCGTCGTTTTGTTTGTGCACAGACAATGCATCTCTTCTGAGCAAATTTTTTTTTGAGTTGAAGGAAGCTGTATTATGAAATGATCACCTTCTCTCCTCAAACGCTTGGGTATATTGTGATGAATTCGAGGACCATGGTTGTATTGCAGGTGTTGTTACCTGGTACTTCATTATGAGTTGTCTGACAACAGACAAACAAAATTCACCATACGGTGGTCTGTTACCAGTCTTTATTTGGTACATATTATATGCATTCAGCATTGAAATGTCCATGAGATGGAAGAAAAGTTTCATGTACCACTTGTAACTCTTATGAACACAGTCAACAAAACCAATCTGCATGTCACACTTGTCAACCAAGCGCATGTTTTGTGTATAATCAATCACTGACACTGGTTTTCGAATACGTTCATTAGTCACTCGATCAACTTTGCCACTGTCTTGCAATTTCATTACGGGGGAACGGTTGTCAACAATGTGACATCTCGTTTGTCATGCCACCGTAATGCCATGATGTCATTGGCAGTAAACACCTGCACGTCATCACCACGAACACCTGCGTTGAGCCTGGGCATATGTTTACGATTAGAACGCACTGTGTCACACACATCTGTCTTGTTCACTCGCATGAAATCACTGAGTAATGGGCTTGTGTACCAGTTATCGGTATATAATGTAGGCCCTTACCAAGATAAGGTGCCATCATGTTTCTCACTACGTCACCTGAGATACCCAATAACATCTTGGTATCTTTCAATGTTTACTACCCGTGTATACAACAATATCCAACACCAGGCCACTGTCACAATCACAGAGTACAAACAATTTTATACCAAAGCGGTTCCTCTTGCTCGGTATATACTGCTTGAATGACAGTCTACCTTTGAACAAAATCAAAGACTCGTCAATTACAAGATTCTTGAATGGATAAAAGTATATCCTGAACTTTTGTTTGAGATACATGAAAACATTTCTAATCTTGTATAACCTGTCACTTCTGTCAGGCCTGGTTTTGTCAGAGAAGTGCAACATACGTAACAGTAAGATAAACCTGTTCACTGGTATTATTTCACTGAAGGATGGGTACAAATTAGCCGATCTGTGGACCAGTATGCTTTTATATTATGCTTATAGACGTGAGGCATAAGCATTATTGTTGCAAAAAGCAAATACATTTCTGCAACAGTCGTCGTCTCTTTCCACCTGTGTAGTCTTGACTGTGGTGATAAGATCGTATTTGCCATGGTGTACTGAAAATACTTATTACTTTCCCTGGCAATAATTTCCATCAATAGCTGGTCAAAGAATAATTCAAAGAATTCCAGTTCATTGGCCGTGGTTCCAAGGGGACAGGTAGGTAGAATTCCACTTTGAGAGTCATCAAAGTGGTGAGGGCTGGGAACAAAATTGAGATTTTGCTGCCAATCCCAGATACGGTTTGCTGGTGGATACTGGACATCATAGGCTGGTTGTACGGGTGGTTGTGGCGGGCTGGTGGCTGACGCTCCGCTTTGTCCTTGAACTGACGAGTCAGCAGCGTGGGTCCCCGCGTGGCACAGTGAGTCACGCATGGCGGTGCCACTACCACCACCAGCACCACTAACACCATCCACTGATGCCTGTGGCCCATCCATGCCAAGTGTAGCCACATCATCCTCACTATCACTACCTAAAACGGGTGTAGGGGCACAGGATGTACTCCGGGATGTACTCTGGGATGTACTCCATCCCCTGGGCACAGCATAGGGTACACTACCCGAGCGCATGTGGCGGCGAACATACTGACGCTTCACTGGTGAATATGTTTCCTCACTATCACTACTCGAATGATCGTCGAGCGAAATAAAATCACAATCCACGTCAGAATCATCGTCATTACTGAAGTCAGAGGCCTGGCCACGGGAAAATATTAGTTTTCTCTTACGTTTAGGAACACCCGACCGTGAGTCACGAGTGCCCACACCAGAGGTAGAAGGTCGAGGATCATCGGGGTTTTCTGCACTATTATCGATATCCTGGTCATTATTTTCGGTCACTAACTTATCAAAGCCGTAGAATTCGTCTTCATTTCCACTTCCATCAGTGTCAGAACTATCAGACAGGAAGAGGAGAGTCCCAATTTTCCGGGGAGTGAGAGCTGACTTGCGACGAGGCATGGTGAACAAGGGTGAATGAGCCGGCGTTCCCACAATGCTATGCAGGCGCCTAGATTTTTTGTTTACGGCGCACACCCACGGCGCAGACCCATTCTCTCACATGTAGGCCTATGAGCGCTTTCGCGCTAAATTTGACGGCGCTAGAATTTTGGCGTAGATCTACGGTTTGGACACTCACCGAAAAGCCGTAGATCTACGGGATGGACCCTGAAAGGGTTAATATCTTTATTTACTACAAGTACATGTACAAGGTATACAGGCCTAGCTGACATCAATGACATACTACTATATAGAAAGCCACTTGTTTTGCATAGCATTTTGGGCAAATTAGGTCAGTTTTGTCCCAAGATGCAACCGTCACCAGTTGACTAACACCCAGGTACCCATTTTACCGATGGGGAACGTAGACAACCGGTGTAAAGATACACACCCAGTGTTTCTACCCTTGCTAGGAATTGAACCCAGACCCTTGCCACGTGAAGCGAGAGCTTTAGCCACCAGGCCACATTTGTTTATATTTATGGTACACATGTCGTTATTACAGTAATGTATGAGGTACGTATATCAGTAAGTTATCCAACAAATAATTATTAATGTATTATCCTGTACAGTAGTTATTAATTATGTCTTGTTACTGATGTATTATTTTTGTATTTTTTTACCTACTGGTAAATACTGTCATCAATTTGTAGTATTGTATGAAATATTTTCAGAATGGTAGTGTATTTGGCTATTGAAATATAGTGATTTCTCAAACCCCATGGTAGATGTAAGGCCATATATACCACTGTCATTGCTTGATATTGTTAAACTATCATAAAAATGTAAGAATAGAAGAGTTTTTTTTTTATTTTTATTAATTTATGCAGGAGAAGGGGTTACTAGCCCTAGACTAGAGAAAGGGTTAGTCACCACTAACGGAGGAAAGATTCTTTTCCACTTCGCTATGGAGATGAAAGGAAATAGATGAGAACAATAACTATTTAGAAAATAGAAGGAAATTTGGATTGGTATTTATACACATACTTGTACAGTGGAACCTTGACTTACGAGTGTCCCAGCTTAGGAGTTTTTTGAGATACGAGCCCAGCTCCCCCCCTTCCTCTTCCCCCTCAACCCAAAACCTGGACACCTGGCTTGTTTATCTATGATTTCATGCTTTAATTCCATGGAAATCATTCTCTTTTTCTTCTCAGCAATAATAATATAATATTATTATAGTCAAGTCACTCAGTATGTCAGTCAAGTCACTCAGTATGTCAGTCAAGTCATTCAGTAAGTCAGTCAAGTCACTCACTCAGTAAGTCAGTCAAGTCACTCAATAAGTCAGTTAAGTAAGCCAGTCAAGTCACTCAGTAAGTCAGTCAGTTCAGTCATTCAGTCAGTCAGTCATTCAGTCAGTCATTCAGTAAGTCAGTTAGTAAGTCAGTCATTCAGTCAATCATTCATTCAGTCAGTCACACAAACTCATGTTAACCTCTTTTTCTGTGTACAAAGTAACACTTCAGTTACGGCTACAGGTTATCTCTTGTTTAATATCTTTGTTAATTGTAAGACTTAAGCGCTTATACCTCTTCGTACCACTTTCAGCAACACTAGTATGGCTACTGGGTGTCATGATTGCTTGGCAGACACAAGATAGTGATTAAAATATCATAACACAATTGACAAACACAGCTGCCTTGTAGCAGAGAAAGACTGGACACCTATGAATTACGAATGCTGGGATGATAGGCGGGGGTATCGGGGAGTGGTAGGGGAAGGCTCCCCGGCTGCTCCATAACAAGGTGGCTGCTTGAGCAAAAGATAATTTTTTTTTCCTTCCCACAAACTGAACTATGTTTAATTAATTATACATGATGTTACATAAAATTTTGCAGCAATTCTTCAGTGGCGGTCTAGTATATTGTTATAATAACGATAGAGCTTCAGTTCCTTAAATTAATAATAATAATTATTATAATAATGATAGAGCTTCAGTTACCCAAATTAATAATAATAATAATACATAATACGTATGTAATAATAATTCGGATTGCTTCTGCTAGTTGGAACAGCTGATGGCACAGCTGGTAAGCAGTAAATATGTTTACATCCCAGTGGGGGGCGGTTCTCTTGTGCTTGTTTGCATTTATTACAGTCATTTGGGCAAATTTCTTTGTTCTAACCATGGGTCCTAGTGATCTACTACAGTTAGCCTCAAAAAATATTCCATTTTCTCTTACAGTAAGAACGTGGGAAGATACTATAATGAAATTGTGACAGAACTGGCTGAAGTTTCTGCCGCTGCCACAGTCTCTGCCACCATATTATGGCCTATTTTATTCACTCTAGAGTATATATCATGTTTCTGTGCTATTTATTACGACAGATGAATTGTGATAGATAAATAAGCCGTACAGTTGATAATAGCGTCATTTTTTTTTATTATTTATTATCACACCGGCCGATTCCCACCAAGGCAGGGTGGCCCGAAAAAGAAAAACTTTCACCATCATTCACTCCATCACTGTCTTGCCAGAAGGGTGCTTTACACTACAGTTTTTAAACTGCAACATTAACACCCCTCCTTCAGAGTGCAGGCACTGTACTTCCCATCTCCAGGACTCAAGTCCGGCCTGCCGGTTTCCCTGAATCCCTTCATAAATGTTACTTTGCTCACACTCCAACAGCACGTCAAGTATTAAAAACCATTTGTCTCCATTCACTCCTATCAAACACGCTCACACATGCCTGCTGGAAGTCCAAGCCCCTCGCACACAAAACCTCCTTTACCCCCTCCCTCCAACCCTTCCTAGGCCGACCCCTACCCCGCCTTTCTTCCACTACAGACTGATACACTCTTGAAGTCATTCTGTTTCGCTCCATTCTCTCTACCTGTCCGAACCACCTCAACAACCCTTCCTCAGCCCTCTGGACAACAGTTTTGGTAATCCCGCACCTCCTCCTAACTTCCAAACTACGAATTCTCTGCATTATATTCACACCACACATTGCCCTCAGACATGACATCTCCACTGCCTCCAGCCTTCTCCTCGCTGCACATTCATCACCCACGCTTCACACCCATATAGAGCGTTGGTAAAAACTATACTCTCATACATTCCCCTCTTTGCCTCCAAGGACAAAGTTCTTTGTCTCCACAGACTCCTAAGTGCACCACTCACTCTTTTTCCCTCATCAATTCTATGATTCACCTCATCTTTCATAGACCCATCGCTGACACGTCCACTCCCAAATATCTGAATACGTTCACCTCCTCCATACTCTCTCCCTCCAATCTGATATTCAATCTTTCATCACCTAATCTTTTTGTTATCCTCTTAACCTTACTCTTTCCTGTATTCACCTTTAATTTTCTTCTTTTGCACACCCTACCAAATTCATCCACCAATCTCTGCAACTTCTCTCAGAATCTCCCAAGAGCACAGTGTCATCAGCAAAGAGCAGCTGTGACAACTCCCACTTTGTGTGTGATTCTTTATCTTTTAACTCCACGCCTCTTGCCAAGACCCTCGCATTTACTTCTCTTACAACCCCATCTATAAATTTATTAAACAACCACGGTGACATCACACATTCCTTGTCTAAGGCCTACTTTTACTGGGAAAAAATTTCCCTCTTTCCTACATACTCTAACTTGAGCCTCACTATCCTCGTAAAAACTCTTCACTGCTTTCAGTAACCTACCTCCTACACCATACACTTGCAACATCTGCCACATTGCCCCCCTATCCACCCTGTCATACGCCTTTTCCAAATCCATAAATGCCACAAAGACCTCTTTAGCCTTATCTAAATACTGTTCACTTATATGTTTCACTGTAAACACCTGGTCCACACACCCCCTACCTTTCCTAAAGCCTCCTTGTTCATCTGCTATCCTATTCTCCGTCTTACTCTTAATTCTTTCAATTATAACTCTACCATACACTTTACCAGGTACACTCAACAGACTTATCCCCCTATAATTTTTGCACTCTCTTTTATCCCCTTTGCCTTTATACAAAGGAACTATGCATGCTCTCTGCCAATCCCTAGGTACCTTACCCTCTTCCATACATTTATTAAATAATTGCACCAACCACTCCAAAACTATATCCCCACCTGCTTTTAACATTTCTATCTTTATCCCATCAATCCCGGCTGCTTACCCCCTTTCATTTTACCTACTGCCTCACGAACTTCCCCCACACTCACAACTGGCTCTTCCTCACTCCTACAAGATGTTATTCCTCCTTGCCCTATACACGAAATCACAGCTTCCTATCTTCATCAACATTTAACAATTCCTCAAAATATTCCTTCCATCTTCCCAATACCTCTAACTCTCCATTTAATAACTCTCCTCTCCTATTTTTAACTGACAAATCCATTTGTTCTCTAGGCTTCTTAACTTGTTAATCTCACTCCAAAACTTTTTCTTATTTTCAACAAAATTTGTTGATAACATCTCACCCACTCTCTCATTTGCTCTCTTTTACATTGCTTCACCACTCTCTTAACTTCTCTCTTTTTCTCCATATACTCTTCCCTCCTTGCATCACTTCTACTTTGTAAAAACTTCTCATATGCTAACTTTTTCTCCCTTACTACTCTCTTTACATCATCATTCCACCAATCGTCCTCTTCCCTCCTGCACCCACTTTCCTGTAACCACAAACTTCTGCTGAACACTCTAACACTACATTTTAAACCTACCCCCATACCTCTTCGACCCCATTGCCTATGCTCTCATTAGCCCATCTATCCTCCAATAGCTGTTTATATCTTACCCTAACTGCCTCCTCTTTTAGTTTATAAACCTTCACCTCTCTCTTCCCTGATGCTTCTATTCTCCTTGTATCCCATCTACCTTTTACTCTCAGTGTAGCTACAACTAGAAAGTGATCTGATATATCTGTGGCCCCTCTATAAACATGTACATCCTGAAGTCTACTCAACAGTCTTTTATCTACCAATACATAATCCAACAAACTACTGTCATTTCGCCCTACATCATATCGTGTATACTTATTTATCCTCTTTTTCTTAAAATATGTATTACCTATAACTAAACCCCTTTCTATACAAAGTTCAATCAAAGGGCTCCCATTATCATTTACACCTGGCACCCCAAACTTACCTACCACACCCTCTCTAAAAGTTTCTCCTACTTTAGCATTCAAGTCCCCTACCACAATTACTCTCTCACTTGGTTCAAAGGCTCCTATACATTCACTTAACATCTCCCAAAATCTCTCTCTCTCCTCTGCATTCCTCTCTTCTCCAGGTGCATACACGCTTATTATGACCCACTTCTCGCATCCAACCTTTACTTTAATCCACATAATTCTTGAATTTACACATTCGTATTCTCTTTTCTCCTTCCATAACTGATCATTTAACATTACTGCTACCCTTCCTTTGCTCTAACTCTCTCAGATACTCCAGATTTAATCCCATTTATTTCCCCCCACTGAAACTCTCCTACCCCCTTCAGCTTTGTTTTGCTTAGGGCCAGGACATCCAACTTCTTTTCATTCATAACATCAGCAATCATCTGTTTCTTGTCATCCGCACTACATCCACGCACATTTAAGCAACCCAGTTTTATAAAGTTTTTCTTCTTCTCTTTTTTAGTAATTGTATACAGGAGAAGGGGTTACTAGCCCATTGCGCCCGGCATTTTAGTCGCCTCATACGACACACATGGCTTACGGAGGAAAGATTCTTTTCCACTTCCCCATGGACAATAGAAGAAATAAAAAAGAACAAGAGCTATTTAGAAAAAGGAGAAAAACCTAGATGTATGTATATATATATATGCATGTGCGTGTCTGTGAAGTGTGACCAAAGTGTAAGTAGGAGTAGCAAGATATCCCTGTTATCTTAGCGTGTTTATGAGACAGAAAAAGAAACCAGCAATCCTACCATCATGCAAAACAGTTACAGGTTTTTGTTTCACAGTCATCTGGCAGGACGGTAGTACTTCCCTGGGTGGTTGCTGTCTACCAACCTACTACTCCTTCTTCTCTCCAGAGTGCTGGAACGAATTAATGGCTTTTCAATTAATTTAAATGGGGAAAATTAATTTGATATACGAGTAAATTGAGTTACGAGCTAGCTCCTGGAATGGATTAAACTCATAAATCAAGGTTCCACTGTACATGCATATATAGTGTGCCCAAGTCAAATTAGAAGTAGCAGGATGTAACCGTTTTTTGCGTGTTTATGAGACAAAGAAAAAGATACCAGCATTCCTACCATTGTGTAAAATGATTACAGGTTTCCATTTCACACACGTTTGGCAGGACGGTAGTACCTCACTGGGTGGTTGCTGTCTACCAACCTGTTGCAGTTTTTTAACTAAGTGTAAGCATTCCTCTGGCAAGACTGATGGAGTGAATGATGATGAAAATGTGTCACCCTGCCTCTGTAGGAAGTGGCCGATATGTTAAAAAAAAATGTTAAGAGGTGTGCTGTCATTGCTTTTTTTTTTTTCTTTTTTTTTTTTTTTTTAACAAGTCAGCCATCTCCCACCGAGGCAGGGTGACCCAAAAAAGAAAGAAAATCCCCAAAAAGAAAATACTTTCATCATCATTCAACACTTTCACCTCACTCACACATAATCACTGTTTTTGCAGAGGTGCTCAGAACACAGCAGCTTAGAAGCATATACCTATAAAGATACACAAACATATCCCTCCAAACTGCTAATATCCCGAACCCCTCATTTAGAGTGCAGGCATTGTACTTCCCATTTCCAGGACTCAAGTCCGGCTATATAAAAATAACCGGTTTCCCTGAATCTCTTCACTAAATATTACCCTGCTCACACTCCAACAGATCGTCAGGTCCCAAATACCATTCGTCTCCGTTCACTCCTATCTAACACGCTCACGCACGCTTGCTGGAAGTCCAAGCCCCTCGCCAGCAAAACCTCCTTTACCCCCTCCCTCCTACCTTTTCGAGGACGACCCCTACCCTGCCTTCCTTCCCCTACAGATTTATACGCTCTCCATGTCATTCTACTTTGATCCATTCTCTCTAAATGACCAAACCACCTCAACAACCCCTCTTCAGCCCTCTGACTAATACTTTTATTAACTCCACACCTCCTAATTTCCACACTCTGAATTTTCTGCATAATATTTACACCACACATTGCCCTTAGACAGGACATCTCCACTGCCTCCAACTGCCTCCTCGCTGCTACATTCACATCCCAAGCTTCACACCCATATAAGAGCGTTGGTTCTACTATACTTTCATACATTCCCTTCTTTGCCTCCATAGATAATGTTTTTTGTCTCCACATATACCTCAACGCACCACTCACCTTTTTTCCCTCATCAATTCTATGATTAACCTCATCCTTCATAAATCCATCCGCCAACACGTCAACTCCCAAGTATCTGAAAACATTCACTTCTTCCATACTCCTCCTCCCCAATTTGATATCCAATTTTTCTTTATCTAAATCATTTGATACCCTCATCACCATACTCTTTTCTATGTTCACTTTCAACTTTCTACCTTTACACACACTCCCAAACTCGTCTACTAACCTTTGCAATTTTTCTTTAGAATCTCCCATAAACACAATATTATCAGCAAAATGTAATTGTGTCAATTCCCATTTGATTCCCCATAATTTAATCCCACCTCTCTCCCTAACACCCTAGCATTTACTTCTTTTACAACCCCATCTGTGAATATATTAAACAACCATGGTGACATTACACATCCCTGTCTAAGACCTACTTTTACTGGAAAGTAGTCTCCCTCTCCTCTACACACCCTAACCTGAGCCTCACTATCCTCATTAAAATCTTTACAGCATTTGGAAATTGGCATCTTTTGAAATTTGTGTGAAATTGGGAAAATTGCTAAATTCTGACCACTGTATTGGATAGTTGAAATTGGTAAATGGGTGGTTTCTTGTACTCATTCGATAGACAAAATGGAGTTCTAGCGAAATAGTTATGAATTTTGTCGACTAGTACATTGGAATTGGCCGACAATAGGGCTCAAAGTGGACAAAATCGCCGATGCATAAACATTGTCGAGACCACTAACTTCGCAAGAGCATAATTCCGTAAGTTTTCCATCAAATTTCATGCTTTTGGTGTCATTATGATCGGGAAAAGATTCTCTATCTTTTCATAAGAAACAATATTTTTTTCTGAAAAATTTTCGACCCTGAGAACAAGTTTAGGAGAGGGCCTCTCGACCTTGAAAGGGTTAATAAACTGTAGTGTAAAACACCCTGCTGGCAAGACAGTGATGGAGTGAATGATGAAAGTTTTTCTTTTTCGGGCCACCCTGCCTTGGTGGGAATCGGTCGATGTGTCAATAAAAAAAAAAAAATCTCATAGGTCAAAAGAGAGGCATATATAGGCATATCAAAAGAGGGGATGGGCAGTTAAGAAATCAGTATATGTATTCAGTTAGAGAGACAACTCAAAAAAAGGTGCAAGAAGAGCAAAAAGGATTGAGGCTAAAGATGCAAGGGATTCGAAGACTAACTCAAAAGCGTTCTTTCAGGTATACAGAAGTAAAATTAGGGACAAGATAGGCTCACTTAGTCATAAGTTAATTTTAAGCCTGCCCATAATGCTCTGCATTCAAGGGGCTTTTGGCATGTACACCCAGTCACTATATTTCTTTGTACAACTATGTAGAATGTCCAAATAAAAAAAAAAACTAAATTAAGAGTAACTCAGGTCAGATCACTGACAGTGAAAAGGAAATATGTGAACTTTTCAGAATTTGCTTCCTCTCAATTTTTACTCAGGAAGATACAGTGGTACCTTGGGATACGAACAGCTCAAAACTCGAAGAATTATGCAAGTGTATTTATGTAAGGGCTTTTGTAAGTGTATTTTTGGGGGTCTGAAACGGATCAATCTAATTTACATTATTCCTCATAGGAACAAATTCGTTAAGTATCGGCACTCAGACAACCTTCTGGAATGAATTAAGTTCATATCCCAAGGTACCACTGTACTGCGAAATTCCAGCAATAATAAATTATGTAGAACAAGACGATGAACTATGCACGAATAGGGTAACTAGTGACATGGTCCTCAGACAAATAGAGAAATTAATGCCTAACAAATCCCCAGGCCCTGTTGAACTGTTTGCAATGGTTTTCAAGGAATGTAAAGAGGAACTTAGCATGCCTTTGGCTAATCTTTTCAATATATCACTACAAACTGGCATAGTGCCAGACAAGTGGAAAATGGCAAATGTAATACCTGTTTACAGGGCAGGTTACAGATCCTTAGCTTCGAACTACAGTGGACCCTCGCCTAACGATATTAATCCGTTCCTGAGAGCTCATCGTTAGCCGAAATTATTGTTAGCCGAGTTAATTTTCCCCATAAGAAATAATGGAAATCCAATTAATTCGTTTCAGACAGCCAAAAGTATTAAAAAAAATTTTTTTTTCATGAAATATACATTTTCCTACAAAGAAAACAATAAGACATGCACAATAACTACATAAATAAATGTTAAAATGACACTTACCTTTATTGAAGAGTATTGATGAGTGATGAGACACTGTTTTTCTTGAACACGGATTTTCAGAGTGATACACCAGTAAAGGCTTCACTTTGCAATCCCCACTAGCATTACAACAAAACATGAGAGTTAGCTTGTCTTTCATAGGCTTGTGTCCTGGGAGTGCCTTTTCCTCCTGAGTAGTGTAGGTCCTGTTTGGCATTTTCTTCCAGAACACGTTTGTTTCGTCACAATTGAACACTTGTTGGGGGATGAATTTTTCAGCTTTGCCATGCCTTATTGCACTGTGTATGCCACTACAAATCTTAAATCTCTCAAACCAACCTTTGCTGGCTTTAAATTCACCAATATGAGCACTAGTTCCAGGCATTTTTTCCTGTTCACCTGGGTGTTAGTTGACTGTTGTGGGTCGCATCCTGGGGGACAAGATTAAGGATCCCAATGGAAATAAGTTAGACAGTCCTCGATGATGCACTGACTTTCTTGGGTTATCCTGGGTGGCTAACCCTCTAGGGTTAATCATTTCTCGGTAATTGTTTCACGTTAAGCCACACCAACAACACTCTCTCCACATCTTTGAGTAGTACAGCTGATGGTGGTGCAGCAACAGCTGACTGTGGTGCAGCAGCAACTGACTGTGGTGCAGCAGCAGCTGACTGTGGTGCAGCAGCAGCTGACCATAGTGCAGCAGCAGCTGACTGATCCAGCAGCAGCTGACTGGTCCAGCAACAGCTGACCGTGGTGCAGCAGCAGCTGGCTGATCCAGCAACAGTTGATTGGTCCAGCAACAGCTGACTGGTCCAGCAACAGCTGACTGTGGTGCAGCAGCAGCTGACTGATCCAGCAACAGTTGACTGATCCAGCAACAGTTGACTGATCCAGCAACAGCTGACTGATCCAGCAACAGCTGACTGGTCCAGCAACAGCTGACCGTGGTGCAGCAACAGCTGACCGTGGTGCAGCAACAGCTGACTGATCCAGCAACAGCTGACGGGTGCAGCAGCAGCTGACTGTGGTACGATAGTATTTATCACCCTTTTTACCACAGGGTTGGCACTAGAAGCTTTCTTTGGGCCAATGGTGACTTATTTGGCAGTTACAAGCGCTATAAATAATGGAATAATACAAAATGTATCGAATGTATGCATGCAACCGGCCACCCTGGCTTGTAAACAATGACAGCAAGGCAGCCGAGACGTTCAGGCTAGACGGACAGGTTCGGGACGAGTCATGTTCAGAAACAGCTGATGATGGTGCAACAGCAGCTGACTGTGGTGCAGCAGCAGCTGACTGATCCAGCAACAGCTGACTGGTCCAGCAACAGCTGACCGTGGTGCAGCAGCAGCTGACTGATCCAGCAACAGCTGGCTGATCCAGCAACAGCTGGCTGGTCCAGCAACTGCTGACCGTGGTGCAGCAGCAGCTGACTGTGGTACGATAGTATTTATCACCCTTTTTACCACAGGGTTGGCACTAGAAGCTTTCTTTGGGCCCATGGTGGCTTATTTAGCAGTTACAAGCACTATAAACAATGGAATAATACAAAATGTATCAAATGTATGCATTCATCCGGCCACCCTGGCTTGTAAACAATGCCACCTGCGGAACAAGTGAGGCTGGCTCAGGCCGCACACGGACGTGTCTCTGATGAATTGCGTTGAGCGAGTTTTTTAGTGCTAGGCGAGGCAAATTTTTTGCGTTAAAATGTATCGCTAGGCGGATTTAACGTTATGTGATGCCAACGTTAGGCGAGGGTCCACTGTATAGACCAATAAGCTGTAGTGGGAAAATTTATAGGATCAGTAATTGCCGAAACAATTCGTAGCCATCTTGAAAGGCATAAATTGATTAATGAATCTCGGCATGGTTTTACAAAGGGGTCTTCCTCTCTTACGATTTACTGACTTTCTTCAGCAAGGTATTTGAGGAGGTAGATCATGGTATTGAATATGATATTGTGTATATGGACTTCAGTAAGGCTTTCGATAGAGTTCCACATCAGAGGCTATTGAGGAAACTTAAGGCACACGGAATAAGAGAAATTTTTTCCTGGGTAGAGGGATGGTTGACAAATAGGCAGCAGAGAGTTTGCATAAATGGGGAGAAATCAGAATGGGGACACGTCACAAGCGGTGTTCCACAGGGGGTCAGTGTTGGGCCACTCGTTCACAATTTATATAAACAACATAGATGAGGGAATAAATAGTGACATAAGCAAATTTGCTGAGAACATTAGATCACTCCAGGATGATTTGAATATGTAGACTGATGCAGTGGTTGGAGAAATGGCACATGCAATTTAATATAGACAAATGCAAAGTTCTAAATGTTGGGCAAGAAAATAACCATGCCACACATAAACTAAATAATGTAGATCTTAATTTTACTGATTGCGAAAAAGATTTAGGAGTTCTGGTTAGCAGTAATCTGAAACCAAGATAACAGTGCACAAGTATTCGTAACACAGCTAACGGAATCCTTGGCTTCATATCAAGTATATAAATAACAGGCTCAACAGGCACATACCAGGGAACTAATGAGACTTTGTGAAGAGTACTCTTTAAACCAACAAGTAATTGATCCCACTAGAAATGAAAATACTCTGGATTTGATATTCACAAACAAGGAGGAACTGATCAGAGACATGACAGTTAAAAAAAAAATATATAATCTGATCATAATGTCAGAGGTTCAAACGAGTATTAACTAAGGGTTAGGAAACTGTGTCACTAATGTTAGAGATGGGATGTTCAGTAAGCTTAATTTTAACAACCATAGAATTGACTGGGAAAAAATAAACCAAGAGCTATCAGACATATCCTGGAAATCAGACATGAGCACCTTAAATTCCCATCGGTGCCTAGAGAAGCTAAATACAGAAGCATACAAGGTATGTATGAAACACGTACCATTGAGGAAACCCAGAAGATGATCAGATATAGAGAGAGAGCATAGGAGATGGTACAGAAGAAGAAAACGGGTTACCGAATTGCTTAAAAACACAAATATGCTACAACAGAGGAAAAATAGACTTAGCCAAGAGATCACTGAATTAGAGCAAAAACTTAGGATGTCATACCTCACAGAAGAAGTACAAAGGGAACAAAGTGCCATACAGGATATTGCAAGAAACCCAAAATATTTCTATTCCTACACAAAATCCAAGGTAAGAGCTACCTACAGAATTGGACCACTACTGAGAGGAGACTCGTATACTGACGATAAACAGGAAATGAGTAAAATCCTAAAAGAAGAGTTTGAGTCGGTGTTCAGCATCCCACTAAATGACAGCAAGGTAGAAAATGCAGAAATATATTTCACTTCAGAAGAAGGCCACATAGACCAACTAACTGACATTAGTACAAATCCCATAGTTTTCGAAAAAGAAATGGAAAACATGCCCACTCACTGGACCAGATTCATGGAATGCTCTGTTTATAAAGAAGCGCAAAGTACCACTAGCACAAGCCCTCAGTATTCTTTGGAGAAAAAGCTTAGATTTAGGTGAAATACCGGAGGCCTTAAAGAGTGCAGACATAGCTGCTTTGCATAAGGAAGGTAGTAGAGCACTAGCTAAAAATTACAGGCCAGTAGCCCTTACCTCGCACACCATAAAATTCTTTGAAAGAGTGATGAGACGGCAGATTACAAATTTCATGGAGCAGCACAACGAACATAACCCGAACCAGCATGGTTTTAGATCAGGACGATCATGCCTGTCACAGCTGCTGAACCGTAATGAGAGAGTTACGGAGGCATTGGAAGACGACCAAAACGCAGATGTGATTTACACAGATTTTGCAAAGGCGTTTGACAAATGCGATCGTGGAGTGATAGTGCACAAAATGAAGGCCAAGGGGGATT
>NC_069424.1:15131400-15146686 GCF_026875155.1 Cherax quadricarinatus
CCCCAAAAACAAGAGGAACTGTCAGAGACAGACATTAAAAAAAAAATAATTTTATAAAGTCAGAGTTCAACGAGTATTAATAAGGGTTAGGAAACTGTGTCACTAATGTTAGAGATGGGATGTTCAGTAAGCTTTAATTTTAACAACCATAAAATTAAATGGGAAAAAATAAACCAAGAGCTATCAGACATATCCTGGAAATCAGACATGAGCACCTTAAATTCCCATCGGTGCCTAGAGAAGCTAAATACAGAATACAAGGTATGTATAAAACACGTACCATTGAGGAAACCCGGGAAGATGATCAGATATAGAGAGAGAGCATAGGGGGATGGTACAGAAGAAGAAAACGGGTTACCGAATTGCTTAAAAAACACAAATATGCTACAACAGAGGAAAAATAGACTTAGCCAAGAGATCACTGAATTAGAGCAAAAACTTAGGATGTCAAAACTCACAGAGAAGTAAAAAGGGAACAAAGTGCCATACAGGATATTGCAAGAAACCCAAAATATTTCTATTCCTACACAAAATCCAAGGTAAGAGCTACCTACAGAATTGGACCACTACTGAGAGGAGACTCGTATACTGACGAAAAAACAGGAAATGAGTAAAAAAAAATCCTAAAAGAAGAGTTTGAGTGGGGTGTTCAGCATCCCACTAAATGACAGCAAGGTAGAAAATGCAGAAATATATTTCACTTCAGAAGAAGGCCACATAGACCAACTAACTGACATTAGTACAAATCCCATAGTTTTCGAAAAAGAAATGGAAAACATGCCCACTCACTGGACCAGATTATGGAATGCTCTGTTTATAAAGAAGCGCAAAGTACCACTAGCAAAAAACCCCTCAGTATTCTTTGGAGAAAAAGCTTAGTTTTTAGGTGAAATACCGGAGGCCTTAAAGAGTGGCAGACATGCTGCTTTGCAATAAGGAAGGTGGGTAGAGCACTAGCAAAAAATTTTACAGGCCAGTAGCCCTTACCTCGCACACCATAAAATTCTTTGAAAGAGTGATGAGACGGCAGATTACAAATTTCATGGAGCAGCACAACGAACATAACCCGAACCAGCATGGTTTTAGATCAGGACGATCATGCCTGTCACAGCTGCTGAACCGTAATGAGAGAGTTACGGAGGCATTGGAAGACGACCAAAACGCAGATGTGATTTACACAGATTTTGCAAAGGCGTTTGACAAATGCGATCGTGGAGTGATAGTGCACAAAATGAAGGCCATGGGGGATTATGGGGAAGGTAGCCAGATGGATTTTCGGTTTCCTAACACACACACCACAAACAGTAGTATTGAACAGGGCAAGATCCAGCATCAGCGAGGTCAAAAGCTCAGTGCCCCAAGGCACTGTCCTGGCACCTCTACTGTTTCTCATCCTCATAGCAGACATAGACAAAAATACCCGGCACACTTTTGTATCATTTGCAGATGACACTAAAATAAGCATGAAAGTCACTATGGTAGAGGACACTGAAAAAGTACAGGAAGACATAAACAGGGTTTTCCAGTGGACAGTGGAGAACAACATGATGTTCAGTGGTGATAAGTTCCAGCTGCTTAGGTATGGAAAGAATGAAGAATTCAAAAGGAACACTATATACAAAACTCAAGAGGGTCACCAAGTAGAACGTAAGGAACATTTAGAAGACGTAGGAATAATTATGTCAGCGGACATTTCTTTTAAAAACCATAGCAAGACAAAGATCACGACAGCCAGGAAGATGATGGGGTGGGTATTGAGAACTTTTAAAACAAGGGAAATAATACCGATGGTGACACTTCAAATCGCTAGTGCTCCCTCATTTAGAATATTGCTCCCCCTCAGTTCTCCGTGCTCAGGTCTACGACAGGCAACACAGGCAGGCTGGGCCTCTCCCCTCTCACACACTGCTAATATATGTGTTACCATCCAATGACTGTGTTTAACTCCAACCATCACATCTCCACGAACCCTCTCGACACTCGTTGTACTAGTACACCAAACAGGGACTAGAATGAAATTAGCCTAGAGTCATCCACACCATCGTATGTACTTGGGTAGCGAGTACAACATCCAGTTCCGCTGGATGCGCTACTCTTAAGGATTGTATGGTCCAGTCGATTAAGGTGTCATGAGTTTTTGCCCACAATGAGGCAGGCCAAAGCAGCATGGGTTCGAGTCCTTGGCTAGTCGCAGTGTTGTTATTGATCAATACCACTTGTTTGTGGGCACAATAATATAAAATACTGCTCGTTGTATTAGTACACCAAACAGGGACTAGAATGAAATTAGCCTAGAGTCATCCACACCATCATATGTCCTTGGGTAGCAAGTACAACACCCAGTTCCAGTGAATGCGCTACTCTTAATCCTTTCAGGGTCAGCAGGCCTTCTCCTAAACTTGTTCTCAGGGTTGGAAATTTTTCAAAAAAAAAAAAAAAATTATTATTTCTTATGAAATGATAGAGAATCTTTTCCCGATCATAATGACACCAAAAGTATGAAATTTGATGGAAAGCTTACGGAATTATGCTCTCGCGAAGTTAGCGGTCTTGACGATGTTTACGCATCTGCAATTTTGCCCACTTTGAGCCCTATTATCGGCCAGTTCCAATGTACCAGTCGACAAAAATCGTACCCATTTCGCTAGAACTCCATTTTATCTATTGAATGAGTACAAGAAACCACCCATTTACCGATTTCAACTAAATAACATGGTCAGAAATTGGCAATTTGGCCAATTTCACACAAATTTCAAAAGATGCCAATTTCCAAATAGGGCCCAGAATAAACAAGACAGACATTCCTGACACTAAAATAACATTTCCTCTGTTCATTACTCGCAACCCCAGGCCTCTGTTATATTTCTTTTGCTTTCCACTTTGAGTTTTTATTCTCAGAAAAAATAGAAGATTTATGTTATGCAGGCTACTGCATTCATGTAGAAATGGCATAAATAATATCAGCGCACTTGTGAAAGAATGTTAGACTCACCAGTTGACATGGATGCTTGGCATGATTTGTTTACCTTCGAACATTTCTGCTACTTTCAGCTCAGTTTCAAGGTACTTTTCATTGTGAAACCAATCAAAATCATCGCAGCTTCCATAATATGTCTTCCATTCTATAAAATGGGACCAGGAAAACTATAATACAACAATAAATAGCATAAGAAAATACACTGCAAAGTCGCTGTTTTAAACCAAAAACACGGTCAGTTTTTTTTTCTCATTATGCACTGTGTGCTGCAGGATTTTTTTTTATACTGCACACACTGACCACATAGACCCATTCTTTCATATGTAGGCCTACCAGCTTTCACTAGATTTGAAGGTGCTAGAATTTATGTGTACACGTACTAGTACGGCACCAAGCCTAGCGTGCTAGCCGTACTAGTACGGCACCAACCCTGAATGGGTTAAGGATTGTATGGTTCAGTGGATTAAGGCATCATGAGTTTTTGCCCACCATGAGGCAGGCCAAAGTAGCATGGGTTAGAGTCCTTGGCTAGTTGCAGTGTTGTTTTACATTATATATATATACAAGTCTCCCTCAACATTCGCAAGGGTTAGGTGATCAAGAGCCTCGCGAATGTTGAAAAACCGTGAATGTTTGGTGCCCCAATATATTGTACAATACAATACTGCTTCCTTAACTTGTTGAACCATGAATGATCATAAAATACATGAAAACGTCGTAAATTGTACTAAATATATACATATGCTTTAATAACGTATGTTATTTAATAACATGTATGTTAATAACATGTATGTTATTAAATACCATTGCCTCCACCAATGCCTCCACCAGTGCCTCCACCACTGCGAGTCCCTACTACCCTCCCTCCGACCCCCGCAACTGGCAGCCAGCCCTCCCACCACTCAGTGTGGTGAGTGTTTTGTTTGTTCATTATTTGCTATTAAACTACAGAATAAATAATGTAAACCCATTCATGACTGCATATTGGAATGGCTATTAGGAAAGGTATTAGACGGTGACATCATGTGTTCGATTCTTTGCTGTGTTGAACACAGCAAAGAATCAAACATTTCTGCTATTGCTAATAATAACAATAGTAATATAATAATAATAATAATAATAATAATAATAATAATAATAATAATAATAATAATAAATACGATATAATTGAAGAAGGAAATTGTACAAAAATTCGAGGGAGTGGTTGACACATCGTCAGTGTGACTTTGTTTATGCTGGAGTGAACATAAGTCTCCCTGCTCTTCCAAACATTTCACAATAATTCAGCGGTTGAGGCAGTGGTATTTAATAACATATATGTTATAAATAATAATAGTACATGTTATTATTAATAACATGTATTATTATTAACATGTATGTATTTAATAACATATGTTATAAATAATAATTGTGCATATTATTAATAACATGTATGTTATTAAATACCATTGCCTCAATCACTGCCTCTACCACTCTAGTCACACTCAATCTACAAGCACCAAACACAATGAATTATTGTGAAATGTTTGGAAGAGCAGGGAGACTAATGTTCACTCCAGCATAAACAAAGTCACACTGACGATGTGTCAACCACTCCCTCGTATTTTTGTACAATTTCCTTCTTCAGTTATATCATATTTATTATTATTATTATTATTATTATTATTATTATTATTTTTAAATTATTATTATTATTATTATTATTATTATTATTATTACTATTACTATTGTTATTAGCTGTAGCAGAAATTTTTAATTCTTTGCAGTGTTCAAGAGTAAAACACATGATGTCACGTCTAATACCTGTCCGAATAGCCATTCCAATATGCAGTCTGAAGGGGTTTACATTATTTATACTGTAGTTTAATAGCAAATAATGAACAAACAAAACACTCACCACACTGAGTGGTGGGAGGGCTGGCTGCCAGTTGCGGGGGTCGGAGGGAGGGTAGTAGGGACTCGCAGATGGCGGGAAACTTAAATATGATTTGGCGGCTGGGAATTTGGTGGCTGGGAATTTGGTGGTTGGGAATTCGCGAATGTGTGAAGCCCGTGAAAGTTGAAAACGTGAATGTTGAGGGAGACCTGTATATATATGTATATATGTATATATGTATTTATTTTATTTATTATCACACTGGCCGATTCCCACCAAGGCAGGGTGGCCCAAAAAAAGAAAAACTTTCACCATCATTCACTCCATCACTGTCTTGCCAGAAGGGTGCTTTACACTACAGTTTTTAAACTGCAACATTAACACCCCTCCTTCAGAGTGCAGGCACTGTACTTCCCATCTCCAGGACTCAAGTCCGGCCTGCCGGTTTCCCTGAATCCCTTCATAAATGTTACTTTGCTCACACTCCAACAGCACGTCAAGTATTAAAAACCATTTGTCTCCATTCACTCCTATCAAACACGCTCACGCATGCCTGCTGGAAGTCCAAGTCCCTCGCACACAAAACCCCTTTACCCCTCCCTCCAACCCTTCCTAGGCCGACCCCTACCCCGCCTTCCTTCCACTACAGACTGATACACTCTTGAAGTTATTCTGTTTCGCTCCATTCTCTCTACATGTCCGAACCACCTCAACAACCCTTCCTCAGCCCTCTGGACAACAGTTTTGGTAATCCCGCACCTCCTCCTAACTTCCAAACTACGAATTCTCTGCATTATATTCACACCACACATTGCCCTCAGACATGACATCTCCACTGCCTCCAGCCTTCTCCTGGCTGCAACATTCATCACCCATGCTTCAACACCATATAAGAGCGTTGGTTAAAACTATACTCTCATTACATTCCCCTCTTTGCCTCCAAGGACAAAGTTCTCTGTCTCCACAGACTCCTAAGTGCACCACTCACTCTTTTTCCCTCATCAATTCTATGATTCACCTCATCTTTCATAGACCCATCGCTGACACGTCCACTCCCAAATATCTGAATACGTTCACTCCTCCATACTCTCTCCCTCCAATCTGATATTCAATCTTTCATCACCTAATCTTTTTGTTATCCTCATAACCTTACTCTTTCCTGTATTCACCTTTAATTTTCTTCTATTGCACACCCTACCAAATTCATCCACCAATTTCTGCAGCTTCTCTTCAGAATCTCCAAGAGCACAGTGTCATCAGCAAAGAGCAGCTGTGACAACTCCCACCCTGTGTGTGATTCTTTATCTTTTAACTCCACGCCTCTTGCCAAGACCCTCGCATTTACTTCTCTTACAACCCCATCTATAAATATATTGAACAACCACGGTGACATCACACATCCTTGTCTAAGGCCTACTTTTTACTGGGAAAAAATTTCCCTCTTTTCTACATACTCTAACTTGAGCCTCACTATCCTCGTAAAAACTCTTCACTGCTTTCAGTAACCTACCTCCTACACCATACACTTGCAACATCTGCCACATTGCCCCCCCATCCACCTGTCATACGCCTTTTCCAAATCCATAAATGCCACAAAGACCTCTTTAGCCTTATCTAAATACTGTTCATTATATGTTTCACTGTAAACACCTGGTCCACACACCCCCTACCTTTCCTAAAGCCTCCTTGTTCATCTGCTATCCTATTCTCGTCTTACTCTTAATTCTTTCAATTATAACTCTACCATACACTTACAGGTACACTCAACAGACTTATCCCCTATAATTTTTGCACTCTCTTTTATCCCCTTTGCCTTTATACAAAGGAACTATGCATGCTCTCTGCCAATCCCCAGGTACCTTACCCTCTTCCATACATTTATTAAATAATTGCACCAACCCACTCCAAAACTATATCCCTACCTGCTTTTAACATTTCTATCTTTATCCCATCAATCCCGGCTGCCTTACCCCCTTTCATTTTACCTACTGCCTCACGAACTTCCCCACACTCACAACTGGCTCTTCCTCACTCCTACAAGAATGTTATTCCTCCTTGCCCTATACACGAAATCACAGCTTCCCTATCTTCATCAACATTTAACAATTCCTCAAATATTCCCTCCATCTTCCCAATACCTCTAACTCTCCATTTAATAACTCTCTCTCCTATTTTTAACTGACAAATCCATTTGTTCTCTAGGTTCCTTAACTTGTTAATCTCACTCCAAAACTTTTTCTTATTTTCAACAAAATTTGTTGATAACAGCTCACCCACTCTCTCATTTGCTCTCTTTTTACATTGCTTCACCACTCTCTTAAACCCTCTCTCTTTTTCCCATATACTCTTCCCCTTATCACTTCTATTTGTAAACTTCTATTGCTAATTTTTTCCCCCTTTACTACTGTTTTTTCCCATCATCACACCAATGTCCTCTTCCCCCTGCCCCCACTTTCCTGAACCACAAACTTCTGTTTTCACTCAAAACTACATTTTTAAACCCTCCCTTTCCTTTTCGACCCCCATTGCCTATCTCTCATTAGCCATCTATCCCCAATAGTTTGTTTTATCTTACCCTAACTGCCTCCTCTTTTTTTTAAAAACCTTCCCCTCTTTTCCCTGATGCTTCTTTCCCTTGTACCCCTTACCTTTTATTCAGTGTTTGCTAAACTAGAAAGTATCTGATATATCTGTGGCCCCCCAAAAACATGTAATCCCGAAGTCTACTCAAAAGTCTTTTTTCTACTAAAACATAAACCCAAACTACTGTATTTCGCCCTACATCATATGTGTATACTTATTTTCCCCTTTTTTTTAAAAATTTATTACCTATAACTAAACCCCTTTCTATACAAAGTTCAATCAAAGGGGTCCCCCTTATCATTTAACCTGGCACCCCCAAAATTTTCCCACCACACCTCCTAAAAGTTTCTCCCACTTTTTCATTCAGGGCCCCCACCACAAATTTTCCCTTTTCCAAATTGGTCAAAAGGGCCCCTTTAAATTTACTTAATCTCCCAAAAAACCCTTCTCCCCTGCATTCCCTTTTTAGGTGCATACACGCTTTTTATGACCCCTTTCGACCAACCTTTACTTTAATCACATAATTCTCGAATTTACCATTTATATTCTCTTTTTTTTCCTTCCCTAAATATCATTTAACATTACTGCTACCCCTTTCCCTTTTCCTTAAAATCTCTCAGTCTCCAGATTTTCCCATTTATTTCCCCCCCCTGAAACTCTCCTACCCCCTCAGCTTTTTTCGCTTGAGCCAGGGCATCCAACTTCTTTTCATTCATAACTCAGCAATCATCTGTTTTTGTCATCCCCATCAACCACGCACTTTTAAAAAAACCCCGTTTTAAAAGTTTTTTTTTCTTCTCTTTTTTAGTAAATGTATACAGGAGAAGGGGTTTTCTAGCCCCTTTTCCGCTTTTAGTGCCTATAGCCCCCAGGCTTACGGAGGAAAAGATTCTTTTCCCCTTCCCCCTGGACAATAGAAGAAATAAAAAAAACAAAAGCTATTTTTTAAAAAGGAAAAAACCTAATGTATGTTTTTTATTATGCATGGGTGTCTGTAATTGCCAAATGTAAGTGGGTAGCAAGATTCCTGTTATTAGCGTGTTTATGAGACAAAAAAAGGGAAAAACCAGCAATCCTACCCCCCTTGCAAAACTTTTACAGGTTTTTGTTTTCACAGTCTTTCTGGCGGGGGTTATACTTCCCGGGTGGTTGCTGTTCCCAAACCCTACTACCTAGTAAAAAAATTATATATTTTATATATATATATATAAATAATATTATATATATTTATATATATATTATATTAAAAAATATATATTTATATAAAAAATATAAAAATTTATATATATAAAATATTAAATATATTTTATATATATATATAAAAAAACTTTTATCAAAGGGGGCAAAAAAAGGGGAATGTTTTTAAAGTATAGTGTCCCAAACCCACTTTTTATAGGGAAATTTAGGGGGTGGTAAATGAGCGGGCGAGGAAAAAGGGTTTGGGAGGCGTGGAGATGTCCTTTTCTAAGGGCAAGTGTGGTGAAAATTATTATGCAGAAAATTGGGAGTGGGGAAATTAGGGGGAAAGGTGGGGATTTAAATAAAAAGCTTTAAAGTCAGAGGGCGAAAAAGGGGGGTTGTTGAGGGGGTTTTGGTCTTTTTGGAGAATGGATAAAAGGGGTAGAACCCTATGGGGAAAAAGCTTAAGGGGAAAAGGGCTTTAAAAATTTCTATGGGGAAAAAGGAAAAGGGAGGGGTGGGGGTCGCCCTCAAAAGGGTTTGGAAAGAGGGTTTTAAAGGAGGTTTTGGGGGGCCCGGGGGGGCTTGGACTTCCAAAAGCGTGCATGAGGGGGTTAGATAGGAGTGAAGGGGAGACGAATAAATATTTTGGAAACCTGAGGGTTTGTTGGAGTTTTGGAACAGGGTAAAAATTTAGTGAAGGGATTCAGGGGAAACCCGGGTTATTTTCTTTATGGGAGGATTTGGGAGTCCTAAAATTGGAAAAAGTACAATGCCTGCATTTTAAAGGGGGTTTTTGGGGAATTTTTTGGCAGTTTGGAGGGATATGTTTTTTTGTTCTTTATATGTATATGCTTCAAAAATGTTGTTTTCCTAGCACCCGAAAAAAGCAGTGAAATGGGTGAGTTGTGGTAAAAGTGTTAAATGATAAATGAAAGAAATTTTTTTTTTGGGGATTTTTTTTTCTTTTTTTGGGTCACCCGGGCCCGGTGGAGCCCCCGACTTTTTAAAATTTATATAAATATATATTTTTAATATTTTAAAAATAAAATATTTTATTTTTTATATATAAATATATATTTTATATATATATATATATATTTTAATATTTATAACACACAAACAAAACCCCCACACACATACAGTGGCCCCCCGCATAGCGAATTTTAATCCGTGCAAGAGGGCGGGCCCTTTATGCAAAATTTTTTGCTATGGGGAATTAATTTTCCCCATAAGAAATAATGGAAATAAAATTAATCCTTGAAAGACACCCAAAAAGTATGAAAAAAAATTTTTTTTACCAAAAAAAAAATTTTAAATTTTTAGTACAACAAACTAAAAAAAGGCTTTGCCCCAATTACTTTCACTTACTTTTATTGAAGATCTGGTGGGTGATTGATGGGAGGGAGGAGGGGGGGGGGAGAGAGGGGGTTAGTGTTTAGAAGGGGGGAAACCCCTTTTTCCCTTTTTTACTTTTCGGTTTTTAAATCCTTTTCTGGGGTTTTCTTCCCTTTTTTCTTTTAATGCCACTTGGGCCAGCTTCAGGGGTCAATGGGCTTCCTTTTCCCCAACATATCTGTCCATTTGGCCTGTACCCTCGTTCCTTTTTGATTTGTCCCAAAGTGTTCACAACAGGGTAATTGTAAAAAAGTCACCCCGACGGCTTGCAAAAGCTGTGTGAGGGGATTTTCCCTCAAAAAAAAGGTTTTCACTTCAAGCCCTTTTGGGACCATTTCCTTAATCTTTGGGAAATAGGCAATTCCCTTTAATTTTTCTCTCCCCTTTCCCTTTTAACCCTTTCCCCCGGTTGGCCTCTTGCTCTTGAAGGTTTTACTATCAAACCCCCAGTGGTTTTGTTCTTCATTTTCCTCCTCCAAACTTTCCCCCATCCTCCCCCCCAAAACCCCCAACCCCCGGACTTTCCCCAATTTCCCCAATTGGGTTTCCCCAACCCTATACTACTTCTCGGGTTTTGCCTGAAACCCTTTTAAAATCCCTTTTTTTTTACACATTCTGGCCAAGTTTTTCCCAAACAGAGTTTCCAAAGGGTTTCTTAGTACCCCCCCAAGCCTTCCTATTAAAGGGTTTTTTCAATTGAGGGGTTTTAAAGTGATCCCTTTCCCAAAAATCCCTTTTTGAGTCAATCGAAATGTCTGTGGTCACTTTAAAAACACCCTTTTTAAACAGGCTTTTGGGGACAGTTTTTGAAGTTTTGGGAAAAGAAAACCCGCTGGGCCAAAGGGTTTCAGGGGGGAGGGTAAATTTGGAAGGGAAAAAAATTCACCTTAATTTAAGTTTATGTCCCCCTAAAATCGCTTTTGGGCCCCGGGCTGTAGGATGACCAAGGGGGTTTTTCTAACCAACCCGGGGGGCCCTTTAAAGGTTAAATTCTTTTCAGTTAGGGAAACTTTCCCCATTGGGGGGGAAAAGGGATGGGTAACCAAATTATAAAAAATCCCTATGAAAACCCCTGCCCCTTTTGTTTGCCCTTTCCCCAGCACACCAAAAAAATCCTTGAGGACATTCCTTTTTCCTGAATGCTCCCGGGAGTTTTTAGAGTGGGGGTTTCATAAAAAAAGGCTTTTTAAATTTCCAAAACCCACTTCATTTGGGGACACATCAACAAAGTAAGCCTGTCTTTCATAGGCCCTTTTGTCCCGGGGTGCCTTTTTCCCCCCTGAGTTTTAATTTTTTTAGGTCCGCTTGGGATTTTTTTTCCAGAAAAAGGCCTTTTTTTCATCACAATTAAAAACTTGTTTAGGTTCCCGGGCCCTTTATTTCTATGTACTCCTTGAAATTTATGCAATATTTTTCCCGCCGCTTTGTGGTCCGAATGGCGCCCCTCCATGCTGTATCACAATAGGGATGCCCCTACGCTTCTTAAATCTCTAAACCAACCTTTGCGGCCCTTAATTCACTCACATCATCACTAGTTGCAGGCATTTTTTTAATTAAATTTTCATGCAACTTCCTAGCCTTTTCACATATGATCGCTTGAGAGACGCTATCTCCTGCTAGCTGTTTTTCATTTATCCACACCAATAAGAGTCTCTCAACATCTTCCAAATTCACTTGCGATCTTTGTTTCGAAAACACAGTTAAACCTTTGGCAACAACAGCTTCCTTGTTTTGCCGTTTTTCTTGCCCACAATAGAAGAGATGGTTGATTTGGTTTCTTGTACAACCTGACCAGGTCGGTGATACGTACTCCACTTTCATACTTATCAATGATCTCTTTCTCATTTCAATGGGTATTCTTACCCTTTGAGGTGTAGGGTTGGCACTAGAAGCTTTCTTGGGGCCCATGGTCACTTATTTTCCAGAAACAGCACCGAAAACACTGTAATAATACGAAATATTCCGAGTGTATGCTTGAATGTTACCGCGGAGGCTGGCTGGTAAACAATGGCACGGGCGGCACATGTGAGGCTGGCTGAGGGCGCACATTGGACGCGTCTCGGACGAAGGCCGCTGAGCGGGTTTTTGTCCACTATGCGGGGCAAAATTTTAGCGAACAAAGCGTCCGCTATGCGGATTGTGCTCTATGCAAGGCGTTCGCTATGCGGGGGTCCACTGTATATTATATATATATATATATATATATATCTCAGTAGTAGTAACCAGTTACCAGTAACCAGTGTACCGTGGACTCAACGACCAACCGTCTCTCTGAGTCACTGTCTATTCATATTGCGCTGACCTGGCATTATTCAAAGACCCTCTATGGGTACGTGGCCAGCCAGTCAGTGAGTGTTACGAGAGGAGCGAGTGAGATAGGCCACGGCTGTAAGGGCGCAACCCACATTATCTGTAATTATACGTACTACCAGCCTACGTGAGTATTTCTTACCTAATCCACGTGTCGAACTCCCACATGATAAATGGTGGCACCGGTGTGGAGCGTGGATTTACTTTTTTAAAAGGGTAATTCAAGACGTTAGAAGGCTTTTTTGTGATTTAGCGGCAGGGTAAAAGGGTTTGAACCGTAAAACACCAGCATACCCTCACTCACCCCCAGCCTGCGAGCCTGTTGCGGGCCGTTTCAAGTTTCCCTGGCTTAGTTCGTGGGGCTAATTGCTTCAATCTCCGAGGGGTTGACCCGGATTTTGCAATTAAGCCAGTCAGTAAGCCAGACTGTGGAAGTGAACACCAGTCAGCCTATCATCCAGCCTGTTTCCTGTCATCCAACTGCTCCTCCGTGCTTTGTGCATCGTTACACGTCTTCCAGTCAGCCATTCTCGTGGGGTAAGCCAGTCAGCCAACCCAGCTTCTAACCCAGCTGAGAGAGAGAAGTAAGCCACGCAGTAAGAAGTAAGCCAAGTTCCTCTGAAGTAGTATTGTCTATATCGCTTTGTGCTCCCTGTTGGATGCTAAGAGTGGTTTTCACCATTCCTGTGGCATAGAGTGGCTTATCAAGCCACCTTCGTGGGTAGAGTGGGGTGCGCGGCAGTGCCCCAGCGAGAGTCTCTCACCCACCATACTCTCATCTACCTGTGGTTGTTTGTACCCTTGTACTGGGTCCTAATACTGTTTTGGCTCACATAATTGGTCAAGAGATGTAGTGAGCGCCAACGATACCCAATTATGGAGTCCACCGAGTGAGCGCATTTCTTCCGACAACAGTGAGTATAGGAGGCGTCAGTCGTCACCGCGCAGGACAACCTAAGACCTACCCTCATCACCAGTAGTCACCCGACTACTACAGACTTCAGTGATAATTTAGAGTCATTTTTCTAGCATTTAAAGACATTTGCATGTGTGAGACATTTATAGTAAATTGCTTGTGTACTCTAAACCTTGTGTTTTCAGTGTAAACGCAGTATTTCTTTGACCCATTATTTTTATAATATTTTTCAGTGTTTTCGCTTATCTTATATTTTTTTTTTATCTGTGTTTTTTTTTCTTTATGCTACTCCTGTCTCTAGTAAGTATTATTGTGTAGTGTACCAGTCAGTCACTCTGTGTGAAGTGATTCATTTTTTTTTTATTGTGTATTCTTTCAGCGTTGTATTCTCCAGTAATTGTCATTGTATTTCACGCAGTGATATTCACCCCAGTATACCAAATTATCCATTTACTTCTATGTGTGTCTTTTTTTCGTATGCCAGCAGTGTCTCATTCCTCTAATTTTTTCGCAGACTGTGTACCATTATTTTTGCCAGCAAATTTTTGTCGTATCAGTCACAGCAAGATTTTGTTGTATTGTCGTATCAGTCACAGCAGGGTTTTTTTTGTAAGAATATATTATAATAATGAAGTGTGCCCTGCCACTGTAAGTGTTAACCTACCCGTTTTGTTCCTTTGTTTTTTTTTTATTCATATTTTTATATGTCTTTGAACAAATTCCCTCTTGATGAAATTTAATTACTTTTAACGTAAAGTGTTTTCCTTACTCTGTTTGAGTTTAAAATTTTTTTGTCTAATTTACAATTAAGAGTTAAAGTGTTCAATCAGTTTTTTTCTTTATATTTTTAATTTCATTATTTAACCTGAGTTTTCCCAGTGACACTTTATTACTGCAGTGATTATTTCTACACTTTATTTTGTTGCACTTGTTCTGCAGTGAATTATTTTGTTGCACTTGTTCTGCAGTGAATTATTTTCTTTTATTGATATTTTTATGATTTATATTTTAATCTCGTTTATGCATTCTTAGAAAATACTTAAATTTCCCAGTTAACAATTTAGTAATTTTATTTTATACTTTTACTTTGATTTAAAATTTAATTAATTAATTTCTTTATTAGCAAGAGTAAAGACAACTCATTTTGCATTTAATTCAGTCTCCAGTAATATTTTTACTTGTATATTTCAATGTAAAATTTTTCTTGACCTTGAGTTATCAGTGACTTTGTCATGAACCAAGAATTACTGTATCGAACAGCCGAGTTGGGTACTCCTAGCAGAAGAGTATACCAGTTAGTAATTCCACAGTCACTAGTGAATGTAGCCTTACAGCTAGTTCACGATGTACCAGGTGTTGCACACCCTGGTATGGATCGTTCAGTAAAACAAGCCAGATTGAAATACTTTTGGCCTCGTATGGCAACTGATATTTCTGAGTATGTTAAGAAATGTAGTGTCTGCATGCAACATAAAGGCAATGCTAATGGTCCTAATCCAATCCAAGTATATCCAACTACTAGCGAACCGTGGGAAGAGTTGCGCTGATTGTTAACTAATTTCCAATGTTCCCTCCAAGGTAACAAACATCTGTGTGTTATGGTAGACCATTTCACCAGATATTGTGAGTTAGTTCCTATTGCAGATAAGAAATGCCGAGACAGTAGCCAAAGCGTTTAAGAACGCATTATCTGCAGGCATACACCCCCTAAGTCCCTAGTAACAGATAATGGAGGTGAATTCTGTAATGAGATTCTTGAAATTTGTGCACCTTGTACAAGAAACTCTAAATCCACCATTGTTCCTCATCATCCTGCCAGCAATGGGTTAGCGGAACGAACCATTTAAAAAAGTACTTGATGTCTTTTTAAGCCACTATCAATCCCAACAGTGAAACTTGGGATGAAGTTATACCTGATGTGCAGTGTGCTATAAATTCTGCTTACAATGTTTCTATAGGTGACACTCCACATTATGCATTGTATGGTGTAGATAAACGTTTGCCTTATGAGTTGTTATATTCTAATCCGAAAACCCAAAATTTCCCT
>NC_069424.1:15147186-15167728 GCF_026875155.1 Cherax quadricarinatus
CCACACTCTGAATTTTCTGCATAATATTTACACCACACATTGCCCTTAGACAGGACATCTCCACTGCCTCCAATCGCCTCCTCGCTACAGCATTTACAGCCCAAGCTTCACACCCATATAAGAGTGTTGGTAATACTATACTTTCATACATTTCCTTCTTTGCCTCCATAGATAACATTTTTTGTCTCCACATATACCTCACCGCATCACTCGCCTTTTTTCCTTCATCAATTCTATGATTAACCTCATCCTTCATAAATCCATCCGCTGACACGTCAACTCCCAAATTTCTGAAAACATTCACTTCTTCCATACACCTCCTCCCCAATTTGATATCTAATTTTTCTTTATCTAAATCATTTGATACCCTCATCACCTTACTCTTTTCTATGTTCACTTTCAACTTTCTACCTTTACACACACTCCCAAACTCGTCCACTAACCTTTGCAATTTTTCTTTAGAATCTCCCATAAGCACAGTATCATCAGCAAAAAAGTAACTGTGTCAATTCCCATTTTGTATTTGATTCCCCATAATTTAATCCTACCCCTCTCCCCAACACCCTAGCATTTACTTCTTTTACAACCCCATCTATAAATACATTAAACAACCATGGTGACATTACACATCCTTGTCTAAGACCTACTTTTACCAGGAAGTAGTCTCCCTCTCTTCTACACATGCTAACCTGAGTCTCACTTTTTTTTTTTTTTAACAAGTCAGCCGTCTCCCACCGAGGCAGGGTGACCCAAAAAGGAAGTACTTTCATCATCATTCAATTCTTTCACCTCACTCACACTTAATCACTGTTTTTGCAGAGGTGCTCACAAAAAACAGTGATTATGTGTTAGTGAGGTGAAAGAATTGTATGATGATGAAAGTATTTTCTTTTTGGGGATTTTCTTTTTGGGTCACCCTGCCTCGGTGGGAGACAGCCGACTTGTTAAAAAAAAAGCTCTTTACAGCATTTAGTAACTTACCACCTATTCCATATACTTGCAACATCTACCACATTGCTCCCCTATCCACTCTATCATATGCCTTTTCTAAATCCATAAATGCAATAAAAACTTCCCTATCTTTAAATACTGTTCAATGCTGTTCAGTATCTAAATACTGTTAAATACGCCTTGGAAAAGTGAAGAATCCTTCCTCTGTAATCCATTTATGTTGTAAGAGGTGACTAAAATGTTGGGAGAAAGGGGATAATAACCCCTTCCGTATAAATTACTAAATGTAAAAAGAAGAAAAGGAACATTTCTTCTTTTTCAGGTCACCCTGCCTTGGTGAGAGACCACTGGTGTGTTAAAATAAAAAATCAATTAGTTAAGAAATGTAGAATTTGTAGTCTCAGAACAAATCCCTATCTTTTGCATGTTGCAAGGGGAATTGCTCTCTGTGCCATTTCCCAGGAATGCATCTGACACATACAGAGATGAAGATCTGTACATGTATATGTATATTTATTTTTGTGTGTTTTTAATGCAAGTGATAGGTCATACTAAACTGTGATCATCAAACAACACACTTAATTTTTAGCTCTTTCTCACTCTTGTAGGAGTGAGGAAGAACCAGTTGTGAGTGTGGGGGGAAGTTCGTGAGGCAGTGGGTAGAACGAAAGGGGGTAAGGCAGCAAGGATTGACGGGATAAAGATAGAAGTGTTAAAAGCAGGTGGGGATATAGTTTTAGAGTGGTTGGTGCTTTTATTTAATGTATAGAAGAGGGTAAGGTACCTAGGGATTGGCATAGAGCATGCATAATTCCTTTGCAAAAATTCCTTGCAAAAATTATAGGGAAATAAGACTGTTGAGTATACCTGGTCAAGTGTATGGTAGAGTTATTATTGAAAGAATTAAGAGTAAGACGGAGAGTAGGATAGCAGATGAACAAGGAGGCTTTAGGAAAGGTAAGGGGTGTGTAGCACAAGTGTTTACAGTGAAACATGTAGGTGAACAGTGATTAGATAAGGGTAAAGAGGTTTTTGTGGAATTTATGGATATGGAAAAGGCATTTGACAGGGTGGATAGGGGGCAATGTGGGAGAAGTTGCAAATGAAAGCAGTGAAGAGTTTTTATGAGGATAGTGAGGCTCAGGTTAGAGTATGTAGGAGAGAGGGAGATTATTTTGCAGTAAAAGTAGGCCTTAGACAAAGATGTGTGATGTCACCATGGTGGTTCAATATATTTATAGATGGGGTTGTAAGAGAAGTGAATACTTGGGTGTTGGCAAGAGGTGTGGGGTTAAAAGATAAAGAATCTAACACAAAGTGGGAGTTGTCACAGTTGCTCTTTGCTTTTGGGAGATTCTGAAGAGAAGTTACATTGGTTGGTGGATGAGTTTGGCAGGGTATGTAAAAGAAGAAAATTAAAAGTGAATATAGGAAAGAGTAAAGTGATGAGGATAACAAAAAAAATAGGTGATGAAAGATTGGATATCAGATTGAAGGGAGAAAGTATGGAAGAGGTGAATGTATTCAGATATTGAGGAGTGGATGTGTCAGCAGATGGGTCTATGAAAGATGAGGTGAATCATAGAATTGATGAGGGGAAAAAGGTGAGTGGTGCACTCAGGAGTCTGTGGAGACAAAGAACTTTGTCCATGGAAGCAAAGAGGGGAATGTATGAGAGTGTATAGTTATACCAACATTCTTATATGGGTGTGAAACATTGGTGGTGAATGTTGCAACATGGAGAAGGCAAGAGGTAATGGAGATATCATGTCTAAGGGCAATGTGTGGTGTGAAGATAATGCAGAGAATTCGTAGTTTGGAAATTAGGAGGAGGTGTGGGATTACCAAAACTATTTTCCAGAGGGCTGAGGAGGGGTTGTTGAGGTGGTTCGGACATGTAGAGAGGATGGAAGGAAATAAAATGACTTTGAGTGTAAATCTGTAGTGGAGGGAAGGCAGGGTATGGGTCAGCCTAGGAATGGTTGGAGGGAAGGGGTTAAAGGAGGTTTTGTGTGTGAGGGCTTGGACTTCCAGCGAGCATGTGTGAGCATATTACATAGGAGCGAATGGAGACAGATGGTTTTTAGGACTTGATGTGCTGTTGGAGTGTGAGCAGGGTAACATGAAGGGATTCAGGGAAACTGGCAGGCTTGACTTGAGTCCTGGAGATGGTAAGTGCAGTGTCTGCACTCTGCAGGAGGGGTGTTAATGTTGCAGGTTTATAACTGTAGTGTAAGCGCACCTCTGGCAAGACAGTGACGGAGTAAAAAGATGAAAATTTTTCATTTTTCGGGCCACCCTACCTTGGTGGGAGACGGCCGATGTGTTAATAATGAAAAAAAATAATTTCGAGTATTGTTTTGAAAATCTTTCAGTACCTGAAATAGGCCAAATTGTTTTAAGAAAGCTTTAAACAAATTTTAAAACAGATTATAAATTCTTTTATTTATTTGCTTTCTTATTAAGATGATATAGTTCTTAACATAGTAATATTTAAATATAATGAAAAAGTTCTTATGAATTTTCCAGGCATGTAGAGATCTAGTTGATGAAGCAAAGAACTATCTGCTACTGCCTCAAGAGCGCCCCCTCATGCAAGGTCCTCGTACGAGACCAAGAAAACCCATCAAGACTGGGGAGGTGCTTTTTGCAGGTTAGTTTGAATCTTATTGATTTGTTTGATAATTTTAACATTTGGTAATATATCCACTGACTTATTAGTGTTAAAGAGTATTGAAAAGAATTTTTTTTTTGAAGAATGGTTTTTTTTTGTAAATCTGTATTAAATGGTTTTTTTTTGTAAATCTGTATTAAGATAAATTTCCCTGTGTGATGATACAGTATAGGCATCTTTGTTTACTGCAGACTACTGGAGACATTTAAAAACAAAGAAAGTACATATATAGCAAGTACTGTATTTTGAGTGTGCTGCTCTAGTCCAGCAAGAGAACAAGCATCTAATCTGTCCTTCATGAACCACTCAACATGTAGACAGCAAAGAAAGAGCTTGAAAGAAAGGTGGGAAGAACACCCAATTTTTAAATCCACTTAGGGACACCATATGCTGTCCTATATTTGATCCAGCCAAGACTAATACTGTACATTGAAAAACCTTGTCCTCAATCCTACCCTAGAAAATGTGAAGATGGTTTGTTGCTTGAATTTTCCAGCAGGAGCCTATTTTCATCTTGGCTCACATTATTTTAGGATAAAATCTGGATGCATGTATTATTAAAGTATGGAATGAGATAATTCCCTGATTGTAATTATTATTACACGAGTCTCCTGAAATTGTTTTTCAGTCAGTTTACCTAAATTTTTTGTACAAATAACTTTTTTAAGGTTTTAATGACTGAAACTACTACTGTACAACTCATTGGGTTCTCCTTTTTTTTCATATATGCTTTGTATATTCTACCTTAATGCAAGAAATAATAGAGAATTATTTTGTGTACTTGTGTAATTAGGACAGGGATAACCTACCTGCCTCCTCTGTTTCATTTATCATAACTTGGTAATATTTTGGCTATAAAAAAAATTGATGGTGGGTAAAGTCAGATTATTTTCACATGTCTAATAATTTACCCATTGTAAACCTGACTTTTTTCATATTGATATTGATATTGATATTGAGCCCAAATATATAAGGATTTGATATATGAAATATCTTTATTTTTGGTTTTAATAATATCTTGTTTTCAGTTGGTGGTTGGTGTAGTGGTGATGCCATAGCTTCTGTTGAGAGGTTTGAGCCTACAACATGTGAGTGGCGAATGGTGGCTCCAATGAGCAAGCGACGTTGTGGAGTTGGAGTTGCAGTGTTGTCTGATTTACTGTATGCTGTTGGAGGACATGATGGACAGTCTTACCTCAATAGTGTGGAAAGGTGAGTTTACAAATTTTTATTTAAAAATTAGTTTCAGACAAAATTTATATATGTGGATTTAGTACCAGTTTGCCAAGGCAGTCATTCCACATGCAAGAGCTGTGAAAATACTGCATTCACAGCTTCAGACTATATTACTTGACATTGCCAACATGAAATGGCTAATTATAATATATGGTATATCTGAGTGACAGAGTAGGGGAGTTAGTAGATGGGGAGATGGAGGTTATGGTAGATGGCAAGGATATTTTGAGAAACTTTTAAATATCGACGAAGAAAGGGAGGCGGTAATTTCATGTACTGGCAGAGAGGTATACCATCTTTTAGGAGTGAAGAAGAGCAGGATGTGCGTGTGGGGGAGGTGCATGAGGCATTACGTAGAATGAAAGGGGGTAAAGCAGCTGGAACTAACGGGATCATGACAGAAATGTTAAAAGCAGGGAGGGACATAGTGTGGGAGTGGTTGGTATTTTTGTTGGTATTTTGTTCGGGAGAGGGGCGGGATTAAATTATAGGGAATTAAATACAAAATGGGAAGTGACACAGTTACTTTTTGCTGATGATACTGTGTTTATGGGAGATTCTAAAGAAAATTTGCAAAGGTTAGTGGATGAATTTGGGAATGTGTATAAAGGTAGAAAGTTGAAAGTGAATATAGAAAAGAGTAAGGTGATGAGAGTATCAAATGATTTAGATAAAGAAAAATTTGATATCAAATTGGGGAGGAGGAGTATGGAAGAAGTGAATGTTTTCAGATATTTGGGAGTTGACGTGTCAGCGGATGGATTTATGAAGGATGAGGTTAATCATAGAATTGATGAAGGAAAAAAGGCAAGTGGTGCGTTGAAGTACTTATATGTGGAGACAAAAAACGTTATCTATGGAGGCAAAGAAGGGAATGTATGAAAGTATAGTAGTACCAACACTCTTATATGGGTGTGAAGCTTGGGTTGTAAATGCAGCAGCGAGGAGGCGGTTGGAGGCAGTGGAGATGCCCTGTCTAAGGGCAATGTGTGATGTAAATATTATGCAGAAAATTCGGAGTGTGGAAATTAGGAGAAGGTGCGGAGTTAATAAAAGTATTAGTCAGAGGGCTGAAGAGGGTTTGTTGAGGTGGCTTGGTCATTTAGAGAGAATGGATCAAAGTAGAATGACATGGAGAGCGTATAGGGGTAGGGGTCGTCCTCAAAAAAGTTGGAAGGAAAGGGTAAGGGAGGTTATGTGTGCGAGGGGTGAGCAGGCGTGCATGAGTGCATTCGATAGGAGTGAATGGAAATGAATGGTATTTGGGACCTGACGAGCTGTTGGAGTGTGAACAGGGTAATATTTAGTGAAGGGATTCAGAGAAACCGGTTATTTTTATATAGCCGGACTTGAGTCCTGGAAATGGGAAGTACATGTACAGTGCCTGCACTCTAAAGGAGGGGTTTGGGATATTGGCAGTTTGGAGGGATATGTTGTGGATCTTTATATGTATGTGCTTCTAAACTATGGTATTCTGGGCACCTCTGCAAAAACAGTGATTATGTGTGAGTGAGGTGAAAGTGTTGAATGATGATGAAAGTACGTATTTTCTTTCTTTTTGGGTCACCCTGCCTCGGTGGGAGATGGCCGACTTGTTAAAAAAAAAAATATATATGTTCTGATAATGGCAGTTTATAGTAGTTCTTGTCATTTCATAACCAATCTTTGTTATGACACTAGTATTAGGTACTGAAATTGTACTTAAATTGTCACAAACATGCTGACAGGTGGACATTTTCACCTGCCTTGGCCATTTACTTTTGTCTTGGAATACAGTAGACCGTCATTTAGCACAAGTTTATTTGGCACGATTTGGGTATAGTACGATTGAAGAATTGCAGCACAATTTTATGTAACACAACCTATGATGAATTTAACATGGTTCAGTTTGTGGGAAGGTAAAAAAGACTTCCCTTTCCTCAAGCGGCTGCCTTGTTGTGGTCAGCTGGGGAGACCTCCCACCGCCCCCATCCACCCCCTGACATCACCCCACCATCACTTGACTGACTTATTGAATGACTTGACTGACTTACTGAATCACTTGTCTGACTTACTGAATGACTTGACTGACTTGAATGACTTGAGACTTACTGAATGACTTGAGGCTTACTGAATGACTTGAGACTCACTGAATCACTTGACTGACTTACTGAATCACTTGACTGACTTACTGAATCACTTGACTGACTTACTGAATCACTTGATTGAATGACTTAAAGTTAGACACTCCAGTACAACCATCAACTTCAATACAGAACCTCTACCATCCACCTCAGCCCAGTAAGGCCACAACATAACTCTCCACTCTCTTCACAATCATCCACAAACACCAGCACCCACAATTTAAGGTAAGAAATATTATTATTTCTGTTACATTTGTAGTCTTAAGCTGTAAAAAACAACATAATACATCATAACAATGAACTACAATTACATTTCACTAAAAAAGTTGTTTGGCTTTTTTGGGGCTCTCAGGAACATAACCCTATTTTTCCCATAAGTTCTTCAGTTCATCTAACATGGTTTTACCTAACACGTTGTTTTCAGGAATGTAACTACCGTGTTAAATGATGATCTACTCTATATACAAAGTATTTATAGGTCCCAGCAATGTTTTGGATATGTGGAAGTCTTCTTTCTTTCAACACACCGGCCGTATCCCACCAAGGCAGGGTGGCCCAAAAAGAAAAACGAAAGTTTCTCTTTTAAATTTAGTAATTTATACGGGAGAAGGGGTTACTAGCCCCTTGCTCCCGGCATTTTAGTCGCTTCTTACAACACGCATGGCTTAGGGAGGAAGAATTCTTTTCCACTTCCTCATAGAGATAAGAGGAAATAAACAAGAACAAGAACTAGAAAGAAAATAGAAGAATACCCAGAGGGGTGTGTATATATATGCTTGTACATGTATGTGTAGTGTGACCTAAGTGCAAGTAAGAAGTAGCAAGACATACCTGAAATCTTGCATGTTTATGAGACAGACAAAAGACACCAGCAATCCTACCATCATGTAAAACAATTACAGGTTTTCGTTGTACACTCACTTGGCAGGACGTAGTACCTCCCTGGGCGGTTGCTGTCTACCAGCCTACTACCTATAATGTGGAAGTATATAACAATAATAATAATAATAGTAATAATAATAATAATATGTAATAATGAGTTCCCTTGAAGCATGAAAACAAGCCTCAGTCCACCCTTGACAGTGATGTGATAAAATGAGATAACATTAGATAAGAGCTGACATTTGATGAGCATACGCGAGGGTGCGGTGATAGGACTTGATAAGATAAGATTAGAGGTGTCATCACGTTTACTCATATCTTCAAGCAGAGTATAGCACTTTGTCTGGATTTTTTTGGGTTATCCTAGTAATTTACACTATGTATACTTGTATTTATGTGTACCTGTGAGACAGAGACAGACAAAGATAGAGACAGAGACAGACAAAGATAGAGACAGAGATAAACATAGACACAGACAAACAAACGGAGCCAGGCCGCCAGCAGCTGGCCAGCCAGGTGCCAGCCACAGCCATGCCAGCCAGCCAGCCAGCCAGCCAGCCAGCCAGCCAGCCAGCCCAGCCAGCCAGCCAGCCAGCCAGCCAGCCAGCCAGCAGCCAGCCAGCCAGCCAGCCGCAGCCAGCCAGCCAGCCAGCCAGCCAGCCAGCCAGCCAGCCAGCCAGCCAGCCAGCCAGCCAGCCAGCCAGCCAGCAGCCAGCACAGCCAGCCAGCCAGCCAGCCAGCCAGCCAGCCAGCCAGCCAGCCAGCCAGCCAGCCAGCCAGCCAGCCAGCCAGCCAGCCAGCCAGCCAGCCAGCCAGCCAGCCAGCCAGCCCAGCCAGCCAGCCAGCCAGCCAGCCAGCCAGCCAGCCAGCCAGCCCAGCCAGCCAGCCAGCCAGCCAGCCACCAGCCAGCCAGCCAGCCAGCCAGCCAGCCAGCCAGCCAGCCAGCAGCCAGCCAGCCAGCCAGCCAGCCAGCCAGCCAGCCAGCCAGCCAGCCAGCAGCCAGCCAGCCAGCCAGCCAGCCAGCCAGCCAGCCAGCCAGCCAGCCAGCCAGCCAGCCAGCCAGCCAGCCAGCCAGCCAGCAGCCAGCCAGCCAGCCAGCCAGCCAGCCAGCCAGCCAGCCAGCCAGCCAGCCAGCCAGCCAGCCAGCCAGCCAGCCAGCCAGCCCAGCCAGGCCAGCCAGCCAGCAGCCAGCCAGCCAGCCAAGCCCAGCAGCCAGCCAGCCAGCCAGCCAGCCAGCCAGCCCAGCCAGCCACCCAAAGCCAGCCAGCCAGCCAGCCAGCCAGCCAGCCAGCCAGCCAGCCAGCCAGCCAGCCAGCAGCCAGCCAGCCAGCCAGCCGCAGCCAGCCAGCAGCCAGCCAGCCAGCCAGCCAGCCCAGCCAGCCAGCCAGCCAGCCAGCCAGCCAGCCAGCCAGCCAGCCAGCCACCGCCAGCCACCCCCAGCCAGCCAGCAGCCAGCCAGCCAGCCACCACCAGCAGCCAGCCAGCCAGCCAGCCAGCCAGCCAGCCAGCCAGCCAGCCAGCCAGCCAGCCAGCCAGCCAGCCAGCCAGCCAGCCAGCCAGCCAGCCAGCCAGCCAGCCAGCCAGCCAGCCAGCCAGCCAGCCAGCCAGCCAGCCAGCCAGCCAGCCAGCCAGCCAGCCAGCCAGCCAGCCAGCCAGCCACCCAAAAGCCAGCCCAGCCAGCCAGCCAGCCAGCCAGCCAGCCAGCCAGCCAGCCAGCCAGCCAGCCAGCCAGCCAGCCAGCCCAGCCAGCCGCCAGCCAGCCAGCCAGCCAGCAGCCAGCCACCCAGCACCAGCCAGCCAGACCAGCCAGCCAGCCAGCCAGCAGCCAGCCAGCAGCCAGCCAGCCAGCCAGCCAGCCAGCCAGCCAGCCAGCCGCAGCCAGCCAGCAGCCAGCCAGCCCCAGCCAGCCAGCCAGCCAGCCAGCCAGCCAGCCAGCAGCCAGCCAGCCAGCCAGCCAGCCAGCCAGCCAGCCACCAAAGCCAGCCAGCCAGCCAGCCACCCCAAGCCAGCCGAGCCAGCCAGCCAGCCAGCCAGCCAGCCAGCCAGCCAGCCAGCCAGCCAGCCAGCCAGCCAGCCAGCCAGCCAGCCAGCCAGCCAGCCAGCCAGCCTGCTGAACAAATATTATGTTCCAGAATTGTTTCTCTTTAATTAGGGCATAGGTTATAAGACATTCTGAAAGGGTGTTGCACATGGGTTATTATCAAGGTTTTTTGATATTTCCTCGACCACTTATGGTCACATTCACCTCAAAGCCACTAAACTTGGGGTCAACATCACTTTCCTCTTAAAATAGGAGAGTTAATACTTCATGAAATCAGTGAATCCAGGTGTTTGCTGCGCTGTTTGTTCTAGCTGGCACTCATTTGAACTGGTGCTCCCACAAGGTACTAAGTGGTCCCAGATTTTTTTAATACAGTGCACACTGAGTGTTATGATCCATTCTATGCTGACAAGGCATCTCAGGCCAATTGTGCCATATTTGAAGGCAGGAAAAATAAAATGTTTATATACGTTTGGGCACTAGCGGTAAGAGTGTATATATACGTTTAGACCGTTTATGGGTTAAAATCACTAAGTGTGTCCCCCTAGTCTTAACGCTATAGTAATAATATTAATACATAATAATAATCACTCTTGAACACATTAAAAGTCTTATTTTATGTTAATATAGACATTTTCATTAATCCATCTATGATATTTTCTTCAAAATTATATAAGAAACATGTTACATAGCATATAAACATGCAGTGTTTTTAAAATGCTGTGGAGGGATGGTTGTTGGGTGGAGGGAAAACATTACGTTTTCTCTGGTCCAACACCAGAGAAAATGTGCATAAATCTGCATTTGCCCAGTCATCCCCTTAACCCTTTCAGGGTCCACAGGCCCTCTCAGAGACTTGTTCTCAGGGTCCCCCAAATTTCAAAAAAAAAAAAATTATTTTTTCTTATGAAATGATCAGAGAATCTTTTCCCGATCATAATGACACCACAAGTATGAAATTTGATGGAAAATTTATGGAATTATGCTCTCACGAAGTTAGCAATCTCGACGATGTTTACGCATCGGCGATTTTGCCCACTTTGAGCCCTATTTTCGGCCAATTCCAATGTACTAGTCGACAAAAATCATAACTATTTCGCTAGAACTCCATTTTTTCTATCGAATGAGTACAAGAAACCACCAATTTACCGTTTTCAAGTATCCAATACAGTGGTCAGAATTTAGCAATTTTGCCAATTTCACACAAATTTCAAAAGATGCCAATTTCCAAATAGGGTCCAGAATAAACAAGAAAGACATTCCTGGCACTAAAATAACCTTTCTTCTGTTCATTAGTCACATCCCTAGGCCCCTCTTACATTTTTTTTGCTTTCCACTTTGAATTTTTATTCTCACAAAAAAATAAGATTTACTGTTATGCAGACTACTGCATTAGTGTAGAAATGGTATAAATAATATTGGCGCACTTGTAAAAGAACATTTAGACTCACCAGTTGATGTGTATTGGACGCTTAGCATGATTTGTTTACTTTTGAACTTTGGTGAAAATCGAATATTTCTGCTACTTTGTGCTCAATTTCAAGGTACTTTTCATTGTAAAACCAGTCAAAATCATCTCAGTTTCTGTAATATGTCTTCCATTCTATTCAGTGAGACCAGGAAAACTAGATACAACAATAAATACCATTCGGAATATAGTGCAAAGTTTCTGTTTTAATCCAAAAACACGGTCAAAGTTTTTTTTTTTTTCTCATTACGCACTGTGTGCTGCAGGATTTTTTTTATACTGCGCACACTGACCACACAGACCCATTCTTTCATATGTAAGGCCTACCAGCTTCTCTCGCTAGATTTGAAGGTGCTAGAATTTATGCGTACTAGTATGTCATGGACACTGGTGCGTAAGCCGTACTAGTACGTCCGAAACCCTGAAAGGGTTAATACATAACACTTTCGTTTACAATTCTCGGCATGAATTATTCTCCGTTTGTTTTATGATGGCATCTAAAGGTAGTTGTTAGAAACAATTAAACTTAGTGAACATGATATGTCGATGTAATAATATGGCTCTGGCTGCATTAAATATCGTGTAGCTATGTAGGTAGGTGTAGGTATGTAGCCCAGGCAGACTACATACCTACATCTACTGTCTACCAACACCTGACTTCCTACAAATAAGTACGTACTACTCACCTCTTGCCCTACTTTAAGACTACAAATATTTTTAAGGTAAGTAATGAATGTACTGTGTATGTTTTTTTTACTTTTTATTGTGTTTTGTAATGCCTAGGGAGGTACTGCTGTCCTGCCAGGTGTACTGTGAAACAGAAACGTGTAACTGTTTTTACATGATGGTAGGATTGCTGGTGTCTTTTTTCTGTCTCATAAAGATGCTGGATAACAGGTATATCTTGCTACTTCTACTGACACTTAGGTCACACTTCACAGGCATGCATATGCATGCCTGTGCATATGCATATGCACAGGCATATACATATGCATCTAGGTTTTTCTTCTTTTTCTTAACCCTTTCAGGGTCCAGAGGCACCAGTGTGCACCAGGGCCCAAGAACTTTCAAAAAAAATTTTTGTTATTTTTCTTAGGAAATGGTAGAGAATCTTTTTCTGAAGGTAATAAAACGAAAAAGTACGAATATTGATGGAAAATTGACGAAATTATGCTCTCGCGAATTTTGATGTGTCAGTGATATTTACACATCGGGGATTTTGCCAACCTTGACTCCCATTTTAGGCCAATTACATTATTTCACTAGTATTACTTCTATTCTATCGATTTGAAACACACGAAATCGCCACATCAACTGTTTCAACTACAAAATAAAGTGAATGGAAAATGGTAATTTGGCCAATTTAACACAAAGTTCACAATATTCCAATTTCAAAATAGGGTCCAGAATAAACAATGCAGGCTTTCCTGGCACTAAACTAACATTTCTCTTGTTCATTAGTTACATTTGAGGCTTTACAAATGAATTCCATTTTGATATTTTATTCACATAATTAATTTTTATTCAAACCAAAAAATAGAAGATTTCTGTTATGCAATATTGTAATAATTGTATAAATAATATCACCACATTTGTGAACGTATATTAGACCCACCAGCTGGTGTGTATTAGAAGTGGTGAGGTCATTTGTTTACTCTGAACATTGGCAAAAAACTTTGTCCGTGGAAGCAAAGAGGGAAATGTATGAAAGTATAGTTATACTAACACTCTTATATGGGTGTGAAGCATGTGTGATGAATGTTGCAACGAGGAGAAGGCTGGAGGCAGTGGAGATGTCATGTCTGAGGGCAGTGTGTGGTGTGAATATAATGTAGAGAATTCATAGTTTGGAAATTTGAAGGAGGTGCAGGATTACCAAACCTATTATCCATAGGGCTGAGGAGGGGTTGTTGAGGTGGTTCAGACATGTAGAAAGAATGGAACGAAACAGTATGACTTCGAGAGTGTATATATCTTTAGTGGACAGAAGGCGGGGTAGGGGTCGGCCTAGGAAAGGTTGGAGGGAGGTGGTAAAGAAGGTCTTCTTCTTCTTGATGATTTGCCGGTACTTCCGGCCCAGGTCTTCTCCAGATGGTGACCCGGCAAGCTACATAAAGAAGGTTTTGTGTGCGAGGGGTTTGGACTTCCAGCAAGCATGCGTGAGCCTTTTTGATAGGAGTGAATGGATACAAATGGCTTTTAATACTTAACGTGCTGTTGGAGTGTGAACAAAGTAACATTTATGAAGGGATTCAGGGAAATTGGCAGGCCAGACTCGAGTCCTGGAGATGGTAAGTACAGTGTCTGCACTATGAAGGAGGGGTGTTAATGTTGCAGTTTTATAACTGTAGTGTAAAACACCCCTCTGGCAAGACAGTGATGAAGTGAATGATGAAAGTTTTTCTTTTTTGGGCCACCCTGCCTCGGTGGGAATCAGCTGATGTGTTAATAATAATAAAAATTCTAACACTAACTTAATGTAAGTTAGTGTAAACTTGACAACCCTACACCTGTTGTGAAATCTATTGTGGCTTTGGGGAAGTCTATGGGGTAGGATGTGAGTAGCCAGGATGTGGAAGAGTTCGTGGACGACCACAGGGAAGAGCTAACCACTGAAGAGCTGCAACACTATAGTTATTCTCTATAAATGTATTTTTTGTTAATATTTTTGGGTGTCTGGAATGGATTAATTAAATTTGTATTATTTCTTATGGGAAATATTGCTTTAGTTTTCAGCGAATTTGGTTTTTGTTAGACTCTCTGGAACGAATTAAATGTGAAAACTGAGGTTACACTGTATATGTATTATGTATTAAAACAATTTATAAGGTAAACCCTTTTTTGCAAAATTACTTATTACTTTCCCATATTCCATATATAATAATGCTTGATTATCAGATCCTTAGGTTTCACACAAAAATGATAAATGACTAGAGTATATTATATATATATGACAGAAAGCACAAGAGAAACCTTTGGCAGTGTTAGAGGGTCACCTCTGTGTTGTAGGAAGACAATGAGGTGTGTCCTACCTTAATGTTCTCTCTTATTTTCCTCTTGTACTATTAAATATAATTGTGAACTACCCTTGTAACACATGGGCTTCCGTGATATTTCAAATAGTGCTATAGTGTTCTTTACCTGTCATACTGGCATCTTTACTAGTCAAATATAGTTTTTTCATACCATCACTAACACAGAGACTCAAACTGCTTTTTTTGAATCTTAAATTTTTTTACTTAAAAATGGGGAGGCAATTGTAATAAATTCCCTAATTAATCTGGTAATTGCTTTGTCTAAAAAATTAGTGATTTTTTAAATAATTTGGCATGAATTTAGTTCATTTATCATTTTCTAGTAATGCTTCTTTTCTGGGTTTTGAGCATATCTGTTGGACACTTCAAAGGATCGAGAGATGATACTGCAGTTTTAAGAATCTTAGCAATGATTCTTTTTTTTACAGTATGTACTTTTAATGAAGCTTTAGGTACAAGAAAGCAAAGATAAGAAACTAATCATTTATATCCAAAATATAAATTTATGAACTAGGTGAAATGTCTGCATTTGAATGCAGAGAAACTTTTATTATATTTTCTTTTAAAACAGGTATGACCCACAGACTAATCAGTGGTTATGTGAGGTAGCACCAACAAGCACTTGCCGCACCAGTGTTGGCGTGGCAGTGTTAGATGGTTACCTGTATGCTGTGGGAGGACAAGATGGTGTATCCTGTCTGAATGTTGTTGAGAGGTGAGTTATTATTTTTTGGTTTTGTTCACTGTTATGTTGTTAAATATAATGTAAAGGCTCCTCTTAACCCTTTCACTGTTCAGGCTCCCAAAATTAAAAGTGCTCAGTATCCACATTAAAAAATAAAAATTCTTCCGAAATGGTAGAGAATCTTTTCCTGAAAGTAATGGACTTTAAAATACAAAATTTGATGAAAATTTTTGGATTTATGCAAGCGCAGACTTAATGATCTGGGTGTATTTTATGCATTGGCAATTTTGCCAAACTTGAGTCCTATTTTAAGTTAATTTTATTGCACAATTTGACCAAATTCTTAGCTATTTTGCTTGTATGCCTTTGTTTTATGGATTGAATACAAGAAACCACCCATTCAACTGTAGAGTACACACAATTCCATAATTTGGCCACTTTTATTCAAATTAAAAAATTCTAGTTTGAAAACAGAGTCCAGAATAAACACTGTACATATTCCAGGCACTAAAACAACATTTCCTTTCTGTAATAATCTTTTAACTCCTCTTCAAACCAAATAGCCACCCCTGAGCCACCAGTACAGAAATCCTGGCACTGCCTCTGTCTAAAGACAGAGAATTTGTTGTGTGAAAATTAGGAGGAGGTGTGGAGTTACTAAAAGTATTATTCAGTGGGCTGAAGAAGGGTTATTGAGGTGGTTTGGTCATTTAGAAAGGATGGAACAAAATGGAATAACTTGGAGTGTGTATAAATCTGTAGTGGAGAGGAGGACTGGTAGAGGTCATCCTAGGAAAGGATGTAGGGAGGGGTGTAAAAGAGGTTTTGTGTGCAAGGGGCCTGGGTATGGAGCAGGCATTTGTGAGCATGTTAGATAGGAGTGAATGGAGATGAATGGTTTTTGGGACCTGATGAGCTGTTGAAGTGTGGGCAGGGTAATATTTTGTGAAGGGATTCAGGGAAACCGGATAGCCGGACTTGAGTCCTGTAGGCGGGAAGTACAATGCCTGCACTTTAAATGAGGGGTTTGGGATATTGTCATATCTGGGCACCTCTGCAAAGATGGTGATTATGTATGAGTGATGGTGAAAGTGTTGAATGACCCTGAGTGTTTCTTTTTTGGGTCACCCTGCCGCAGTGGGAGATGGCTGATGTGTTAGAAAAAAAACCTCCGGTATATCCCTAATATTTTAGTATATTATATATATTATTATATATATTATTATAGATGGGCTAATGAGAGCATAGGCAATGGGGTCGAAGAGGTATGGGGTAGGTTTAAAAATGTAGTGTTAGAGTGTTCAGCAGAAGTTTGTGGTTACAGGAAAGTGGGTGCGGGAGGGAAGAGGAGCGATTGGTGGAATGATGATGTGAAGAGAGTAGTAAGGGAGAAAAAGTTAGCATATGAGAAGTTTTTACAAAGTAGAAGTGATGTAAGGAGGGAAGAGTATATGGAGAAAAAGAGAGTGGTGAAGCAATGTAAAAAGAGAGCAAATGAGAGAGTGGGTGAGATGTTATCAACAAATTTTGTTGAAAATAAGAAAAAGTTTTGGAGTGAGATTAACAAGTTAAGAAAGCCTAGAGAACAAATGGATTTGTCAGTTAAAAATAGGAGAGGAAGTTATTAAATGGAGAGTTAGAGGTATTGGGAAGATGGAGGGAATATTTGAGGAATTGTTAAATGTTGATGAAGATAGGGAAGCTGTGATTTCGTGTATAGGGCAAGGAGGAACAACATCTTGTAGGAGTGAGGAAGAGCCAGTTGTGAGTGTGGGGGAAGTTCGTGAGGCAGTAGGTAAAATGAAAGGGGGTAAGGCAGCCGGGATTGATGGGATAAAGATAGAAATGTTAAAAGCAGGTGGGGATATAGTTTTGGAGTGGTTGGTGCAATTATTTAATAAATGTATGGAAGAGGGTAAGGTACCTAGGGATTGGCAGAGAGCATGCATAGTTCCTTTGTATAAAGGCAAAGGGGATAAAAGAGAGTGCAAAAATTATAGGGGGATAAGTCTGTTGAGTATTCCTGGCAAAGTGTATGGTAGAGTTATTATTGAAAGAATTAAGAGTAAGACGGAGAATAGGATAGCAGATGAACAAGGAGGCTTTAGGAAAGGTAGGGGGTGTGTGGACCAGGTGTTTACAGTGAAACATATAAGTGAACAGTATTTAGATAAGGCTAAAGAGGTCTTTGTGGCATTTATGGATTTGGAAAAGGCATATGACAGGGTGGATAGGGGGGCAATGTGGCAGATGTTGCAGGTGTATGGTGTAGGAGGTAGGTTACTGAAAGCAGTGAAGAGTTTTTACGAGGATAGTGAGGCTCAAGTTAGAGTATGTAGGAAAGAGGGAGATTATTCCCAGTAAAAGTAGGCCTTAGACAAGGATGTGTGATGTCACCGTGGTTGTTTAATATATTTATAGATGGGGTTGTAAGAGAAGTAAATGCGAGGGTCTTGGCAAGAGGCGTGGAGTTAAAAGATAAAGAATCACACATAAAGTGTGAGTTGTCACAGTTGCTCTTTGCTGATGACACTGTGCTCTTGGGAGATTCTGAAGAGAAGTTGCAGAGATTGGTGGATGAATTTGGTGGGGTGTGCAAAAGAAGAAAATTGAAAGTGAATACAGGAAAGAGAAGGTTATAGGTAACAAAAAGATTAGGTGATGAAAGATTAAATATCAATTGGGGGAGGGTATGGAGGGGGTGAATGTTTTCGAAATTTGTGGGGAGTGTCAGCGGATGGGTCTATGAAAGATGAGGTGAATCATAAAATTTGATGGGGGAAAAGGGTGAGGGGTGCACTTGGGAGTCTGGGAGACAAAGAACTTTGCCTTTTGGAGGCAAAGAGGGGAATGTAGAAGTATAGTTTTACCAACGCTCTTTTGGGGTGTGAAGCGGGGTGATGAATGTTGCAGCGAGGAGAAGGCTGGAGGCAGGGGAGATTGTGTCTGAGAGCAATGGTGGTGTGAATATAATGCAGGAATTCGTAGTTTGGGAAGTTGGGAGGGGGTGGGGGATAAAAAAACTGTTGTCCGAGGCTGGGGAAAGGGTTGTTGAGGGGTTGGACATGTGGAGAGAATGGAGCGAAACGAATAACTTAAGGTGTATCAGTCGTAGTGGAAGGGAAAGGGCGGGGTAGGGTCGGCCTGGGAAAAAAGTTGGAGGGGGGGGGAAAAGGAGGTTTTGGGGCGAGGGTTTTGGATTTCCAGGGGCTGGTGAGCGGTTTGATAGGGTGAATGGAGACAAATGGTTTTTAAATATTTGACTTCTGGGGAGTGTGAGCAAAGTAACATTTAAAAGGGGGTTTCGGGGAAACCCGGCCCGGATTTGGGCCTGGAGATGGGAATACAGTCCCTCCTCTGAAGGGGGGGGTGTTAAGTTGCATTTTAAAAACGTAGTGTAAAGCCCCCCTTCGGGCAAGACAGTGAGGGATGAATGATGGTAAAAAGTTTTTCTTTTTGGGCCACCCTCCCTTGGTGGGAATCGGCCAGTGTGATAATAATAATAATAAAAAAAAATTTAAAACATCGGCCGTTTCCCCCCCCCGGTGGGGTGGCCCAAAAAGAAAACTTTCACCTTCATTCCCTCCGTCATGTCTTGCCAGAGGAAGCTTAATACCTTGTAAAACTGCAACATTAAAACCCCTCCTTCAGAGTACAAAACAATGTACTTCCCTCTCCGGCTCAAGTCCGGCCTGCCTTTCCCCGAAACCCTTTATAAAAATTACCCCCGCTCACACACCCCAAAGCACGTCAAAATCCTAAAAACCCATTTGTCTCTTTACCCTTTTCTAACATGCTCCACATGCTTTGGGAGTCCTAGCCCTTTAACAAAAACCCCTTTACCCCCTTCTTCCAACCTTTTTCCCAGGCCAAACCCCTACCCCCTTCCCTCCACTACGATTTATACCAAATTGCAGTCATTTTATTTTGTTCCACCCTCTCTACAGTCTGAACCACTTCAACAAGCCTCCTCAGCCCTTGGATAAAAATTTTTTGGTAACCCGCACCTCCTCCTATTTTCCAAACACGAATTTTTCTACATTTTATTTAACCACACATTGCCCCCGCACGCATCTCCCCTGCCTCCGCCTTCTCCTTGTTGGGAAACATTACCACCCATGCTTTTCACCCAATAAAGCATTGGTAAACTATACTCTCATGCATTTCCCCCTTCCCCATGGACAAGTTCTCGTCTCCCCAAGACTTCTCGTGCACCCCTCGCCCTTTTTTCCCCTTTTCAATTTTATGATTCACCTCATCTTTTTGACCCCCTCTGCTAACAATCCACTCCTAAAAATTGAATGCATTCACTCCTCCATCTCTCCCCCCATCTGAATCCCGTCTTTCGTTTCCTAATTTTTTTTTTATCCCTCACACCTTACTTTTCCATATTCACTTTTAAATTTTCTTTTTTTAATATCCCACCAAACTACCACCAAAATCTTTAAATTCTCTCAGAAATTTCCAAAGCACAGTGTCATCAGCAAAGGCCTTGACAACCCCACATTGGTTTTAAATTTTTATCTTTAAACCACATTCTTTATATTATATTTAAAAAATAATTTTGTAAGTTTTTTTGAGTTACCCGGAAAAGAGTATGGTAGTGTTTTATTTAAAGAAATTTGAGGCAAGACAGAAAGTAGGATTCGGATGATCAAGGGTTTTTGAGTGGGGAGGGGAGTGTAGTCAAGTGTTTACATGAAGCATTATGTGAACAGTATTTAATAAAAGGAAAATTTTCATTGCATTTATGGCTTTTGAAAAGGGATAGATGAGTGGATAGGGGAGCAAAGTGGCAGATGTTAAATATGTGGAAAGGTAGTAATTAATAAAAGCGTAAAGAGTTTTTTTGAAGATGTGGGCTAGGGTTTGGATGTGTAGAAGAGGGGAGACTATTCCCCGGGAAAGGGGGTCTTAGAAGGGATGTTAAAAGTCACCAGGGTTTTTTAAATAATTTTTTAGATGGATTGTAATGAAAATAAATGCTAGGGTGTTGGGGGGAGGGGTGGGGATAAATTTTGGGGGGAAACAAAAACAAAATGGAATTGATGTTACTTTTTGTGTGATACTGTGTTATGTGAGATTCTGAAAAAAAAATTGCAAAGGGTTTTGTGGATGAGTTTTGGGAAAGGGGTAAAGGTAGAAAGTTAAAGTGAAATAGAAAAGAGTAAGGTGAGAGGGGATCAAATGATTTGATAAAGAAAAATTGGATTCAAAAGGGAGGAGGGGGATGGAAAAAAGTGAATGTTTTAGATACTTGGGAGTTGACGTGTCGGCAGATGGATTTATGAAGAATGAGGTTAATCATAGAATTGATGAGGGGGAAAAAAGGGGAGTGGGGCTTTAGGTATATTGGAGTAAAAAACGTATCTATGGAGGCAAAGAAGGGGAAAGATGAAAGTTAGTAGTACCCCAAAACTCGTATATGGGGGTAAGCTTGGGTGGTA
>NC_069424.1:15168228-15228644 GCF_026875155.1 Cherax quadricarinatus
ATAAAATACATGAAGCACGGGGGCCTCGTAAGATATTATACGACCGAAACAGTCAAAGGGTTAAATAATGATGAGGTTAATTATCCTCTTCCATTTATATAACAATGTTGGTTAATTATCCTCTTCCAGTTCTGTTTGACTAGTATTAGTTTCATTAGAAATTTAAATTTAACATCCAGTGCTGTACTAGCAAGTCGAAATAAAAAAAAAAATTATGTTGGAAATTTTGATACTATAGTGTTTCTTTGCTGCAGGTTCTGGAGCATGTCCGCTTACCACTGCTGAGTCCGAAGTTCTTGGTGGGAACTGTTGGATCAGATCTTCTTATTAAGAGTGATGAGGTAAATTAAATAGTTATTATGGTTTTGTTTTTTCTCATGTATTTCTTGTGATTACTGTTGTGATTCATTGTGGAGCTAATTCATCTCTTGCATTAATTTTTTTTTTTTTGCTTAACTCTTGTTGATATTCTTTGCTACAGACTTTGAAGTAATATTTATTATATTTCTGTGTTCCTGATTTATCACATGTGTATTTTATGTATCACCTCTGACGCATCTCATCTGATGTACTATGATATACCAGTATCATCTCTGATTAACTGTTATGCTTTACCGTAATGTCTAGATTTTCAGTTTCTTTTGCTTTGTAAATATACAAGTTTCCCTTCATGATCTGGATTTACTTTTGTGTGAATTTATTTTTACATTTATTTTTACCAAGTTCATTTACACTTCATGAATATTCATTTCATGTATGTATAAAGTGCAAAGGGCAGTTCCTGCACTTTGAAGGTGGAGTGGGGATGGTGTAGTAGAATGGTAACATGAATTGAGATGTTGTCACACTTCTGATTATAAGACAAGAATTGAATGAATGATGCTGAATGTGTTTCAAACTTTGGATCACCCCTGCCTGTAGAGGTATTATTTATGTTTTACTAAGAAGGAATTTTAAATAATGTACAGTAAACTGTCAAGGCACAGTCTGTTAGGACATTATTGCTATATGATAGTTTAAAAATTCTGGCATTTTTTGATCATGACTATGATGTTCATTTATGGCATGCAAATTTAGGGAAAAATATGGAATGCTGCAGGAGCTTTTCCTTCTGTCTCACAGCCAGCCTATGGGTTAGGCTATTGCTTTTTAACCCTTTCAGGGTCCGTCCCGTAGATCTACGGCTTCACGTTGAGTGTCCAAACCGTAGATCTATGCCAAAATTCTAGCGCCGTCAAATTTAGCGCGAAAGCGCTCATAGGCCTACATGTGAGAGAACAGGTCTCCATGGTGGGTCTGCGCCATAAACAAAAAATCTAGGCGCCCGCATAGCATTGTGGGAACGCCGGCTCAGTTACCCTTGTTCACCATGTCTCGTCGCAAGTCAGCTCTCACTCCCCGGAAAGTTGGGACTCTCCTCTTCCTATATGATAGTTCTGACACTGATGGAAGTGGAAATGAAGATGAATTCTACGGCTTTGATCAGTTAGTGACTGAAAGGAATGACCAGGATATCGATAATAGTGCAGAAAACCCTGACGATCCTCAACCTTCTAACCTCTGGGTGGGCACTCGTGACTCACGGTGGTTGTGCCTCAACGCAAGGAAAACTAATATTTTCACGTGGCCAGGCTCTGACTTCAGTAATGATGATGATAGTGACGTGGATTGTGATTTTATTGCTCTCGACGATCATTCGAGTAGTGATAGTGAGGAATCATATTCACCAGTGAGGCGTCGGTATGCTCGCCGCTGCATGCGCTCGGGTAGTGTACCCTATGCTGTGCCCAGGGGACGGAGTACATCCCGGAGTACATCCCGTGGCCCTACACCAGTTTTAGGTAGTGATAGTGAGGATGATGTGGCTACACTTGGCATGGATAGACCACAGGCATCAGTGGATGGTGGTAGTGGTGATGGTAGTGGCACCGCCATGCGTGACTCACCAGCCCAGGCTGGGACCCACGCTGCTGACTCGTCAGTTCAAGGACAAAGCGGAGCGTCAGCCACCAGCCCACCACAACCACAATCACCCGCACAACCAGCCTATGATGTCCAGTATCCACCAGCAAACCGTATGTGGGATTGGCAGCAAAATCCCAATTTTGTTCTCAAGCCTCACCACTTTGATGACTCTCAAAGTGGAATTCTATCTACTTGTCCCCTTGGAACCACAGCCAATGAACTTGAATTCTTTGAATTATTCTTTGACCAGCCATTGATGGAAACTATTGTCAGGGAAAGTAATAAGTATTTTGAGTACACCATGGCAAATACGATCTTATCACCACAGTCAAGACTACACAGGTGGAAAGAGACGACTGTTGCAGAAATGTATTTGCTTTTTGCAACAATAATGCTTATGCCTCATGTCTATAAGCATAATATAAAAGCATACTGGTCCACAGACCGGCTAATTTCTACCCCGGTCTTCAGTGAAATCATCTTACGTATGTTGCACTTCTCTGACAAAACCAGGCCTGACAGAAGTGATAGGTTATGTAAGATTAGAAATGTTTTCATGTATCTCAAACAAAAGTTCAGCATATACTTTTATCCAATCAAGAATGTTGTAATTGACGAGTCTTTGATTTTGTTCAAAGGTAGACTGTCATTCAAGCAGTATATACCGAGCAAGAGGAAACGCTTTGGTATAAAACTGTTTGTACTCTGTGACTGTGACAGTGGCCTGGTGTTGGATATTGTTGTATATACGGGAAGTAAAACATTGAAAGATACCAAGATGTTATTGGGTATCTCAGGTGACGTAGTGAGAAACATGATGGCACCTTATCTTGGTAAGGGGCATACATTATATACCGATAACTGGTACACAAGCCCATTACTCAGTGATTTCATGCGAGTGAACAAGACAGATGTGTGTGGCACAGTGCGTTCTAATCGTAAACATATGCCCAGGCTCAACGCAGGTGCTCGTGGTGATGACGTGCAGGTGTTTACTGCCAATGACATCATGGCATTATGGTGGCATGACAAACGAGATGTCACATTGTTGACAACCATTCACCGTAATGAAATGCAAGACAGTGGCAAAGTTGATCGAGTGACTAATGAACGTATTCGAAAACCAGTGACAGTGATTGATTATACACAAAACATGCGCTTGGTTGACAAATGTGACATATAGATTGGTTTTGTTGACTGTGTTCGTAAGAGTTACAAGTGGTACATGAAACTTTTGTTCCATCTCATGGACATTTCAATGCTCAATGCATATAATATGTACCAAATAAAGACTGGCAACAGACCACCGTATGGTGAATTTTGTTTGTCTGTTGTCAGACAACTCATAATGATGTACCAGGTAAGAACACCTGCTATACAACAAGGTCCTCGAATTACTCAGGATATACCCAAGCGTTTGAGGAGGGAAGGTGATCATTTCATAATACAGCTTCCTTCAACTCAGAAGAAATTTGCTCAGAAGAGATGTATCGTCTGTGCAAAACAAAACGACGGCAACAAAGACGCAAAGACACTCGGTTTATGTGTGAGGAATGTAAGGTGCCTCTGTGCATGGTGCCTTGTTTCAAGGAGTTCCACAAGCTCCAGCAGTTCTAAAACCATGTCCAGTGATTGTAAATATGTAAATATATGATAGAACATTAGTATTATACAAGATTTGTGCATGTTTATTGTAATAAACAACAGTGGTAAACAATAATATGGTAATAACTTTAGTGCAGTTATTGTGTTCAATACAGTGAGTTTATATATATACATTATATACAGTATTGGTCTCTCAGGCCCCAAATGTTAGTAGGAAAAGAAAAAAATTGGAAAAGAAAAGAAAAAATATAAAAACCGCTAAATAATATAATGCGCGTATGTGGAATTCGTTGATGTTGCCGCCACCACATCATTTTGGACAAACTTCTTGGCACTGTATCTCGGCAAGTACTGATCAGAATTTTTTTTTTTTGTCTTATTACCTTCATGAAACCATACCCCCGGCCGGGATTGAACCCGCGGTCATAGAGTCTCAAAACTCCAGCCCGTCGCGTTAGCCACTAGACCAGCTAGCCACAATAAGATTCATCCAACTAGGTATATTTCTACACCATAGGAAAGTTAGCACAGGCACCTCTGTGACCACAAATGCAAGTTTTTACAGACGAATCTCCAGCTAGCGTGGCCGTGACGAACTCTAGCTCAAGTCCCTTCACTGCCGTCAACATGACTTAAGAAACCGTAATGACACGATTGCAAATAAACCATACCCCCGGCCGGGATTGAACCCGCGGTCATAGAGTCTCAAAACTCCAGCCCTCGCGTTAGCCACTAGACAGCTAGCCACAATAAGATTTATCCAACTAGGTATATTTCTACACCATAGGAAAGTTAGCACAGGCACCTCTGTGACCACAAATGCAAGTTTTTACAGACGAATCTCCAGCTAGCGTGGCCGTGACGAACTCTAGCTCAAGTCCCTTCACTGCCGTCAACATGACTTAAGAAACCGTAATGACACGATTGCAAATAAACCATACCCCCGGCCGGGATTGAACCCGCGGTCATAGAGTCTCAAAACTCCAGCCCGTCGCGTTAGCCACTAGACCAGCTAGCCACAATAAGATTCATCCAACTAGGTATATTTCTACACCATAGGAAAGTTAGCACAGGCACCTCTGTGACCACAAATGCAAGTTTTTACAGACGAATCTCCAGCTAGCGTGGCCGTGACGAACTCTAGCTCAAGTCCCTTCACTGCCGTCAACATGGACGGCAGTGAAGTGGATGTGGAAGAGTTGGTGGAGGACCACAACAAAGAGCTAACCACTGAGGAGCTGCAAGAGCTTCAGCAGGAACAGCAACAGATGGCAGCTCTGAATCTTGCTGCAGAGGAGGAGGAAGAGAGATGGAGGAAGGTGCCTTCTTCAGAAATTAAGGAGATTTTTGAAATGTGGGGTAGGATGGAAAGATTTATGGAGAAACATCACCCAGAGAGGATGTTGCAAGCCATATCGGCAACTTGTACAGTGACAGAGTCTTGGCCCATTTTAGGGAAGTTTTAAAGAGACGCCAGAAACAGAGCTCTCTGGACAGTTTTTTGCGAGACAGGACTCCAGTGACTCTCAAGGTAGTCCTAGTGGCATTAAGAAACAGAGAAGAGAAGTAACCCCAGAAAAGCAATTGGTACCCGAGGTGTTGATGGAAGGGGATTCCCCTTCCAAACAGTAATTCATCCAATCAGTCTCATTCTCCAGTCTTCCATACACAAAGAAGAATCACCAATAAAGGTAAGTGTTATTCTGTTAATGTTTAATTCATCATGTGCCACTGTATTGTTTATGTACTACATCTATATTTCATGTAAAAAAATTTTTTGTTTTAATACTTCTGGGTGTCAGGAACGGATTAATTGAATTTACATTATTTCTTATGGGGAAAATTAATTCGTAAATCGTCCATTTCGATAATAGTCCCACTTCCAGGAACGGATTATGGACGATTATTGAGGGACCACTGTTCGTAATAAAGATACACAACATATCTCTCCAAACTGCCAATATCCCAAACCCCTCCTTTAAAGCGCAGGCATTGTACTTCTCATTTCCAGGACTCAAGTCCAGCTATATAAAAATAACCGGTTTCCCTGAATCCCTTCACTAAATATTACCCTGTTCACACTCCAACAGCTCGTCAGGTCCCAAATACCATTCGTCTCCATTCACTCCTATCTAGCATGCTCACGCATGCTTGCTGGAAGTCCAAGCCCCTCGCCCACCAAACCTCCTTTACCCCCCTCCCTCCAGCCTTTTTGAGGACCACCCCTACCCTGCCTTCCTTCCCCTACAGATTTATACACTCTCCATGTCATTCTACTTTGATCCATTCTCTCTAAATGACCAAACCCTCTTCAGCCCTCTGACTAATACTTTTATTAACTCCACACCTTCTCCTAATTTCCACACTCTGAATTTTCTGCATAATATTTACACCACACATTGCCCTTAGACAGGACATCTCCACTGCCTCCAATCGCCTCCTCGCTACAGCATTTACAGCCCAAGCTTCACACCCATATAAGAGTGTTGGTAATACTATACTTTCATACATTTCCTTCTTTGCCTCCATAGATAACATTTTTTGTCTCCACATATACCTCACCGCATCACTCGCCTTTTTTCCTTCATCAATTCTATGATTAACCTCATCCTTCATAAATCCATCCGCTGACACGTCAACTCCCAAATTTCTGAAAACATTCCACTTCTTCCATACACTCCTCCCCCAATTTGATATCAATTTTTCTTTATCTAAATCATTTGATACCCTCATCACCTTACTCTTTCTATGTTCACTTTCAAACTTTCTACCTTTACACACACTCCCCAAACTCGCCACTAACCTTTGCAATTTTTCTTTAGAATCTCCCAAAAGCACAGTATCATCAGCAAAAAAGTAACTGTGTCAATTCCCCATTTTGTATTTGATTCCCCATAATTTAATCCTACCCCTCTCCCCAACACCCTAGCATTTACTTCTTTTACAACCCCATCTATAAATACATTAAACAACCATGGTGACATTACCATCCTTGTCTAAGACCTACTTTTACCGGGAAGTAGTCTCCCTCTCTTCTACACATGCTAACCTGAGTCTCACTTTTTTTTTTTTTAACAAGTCAGCCGTCTCCCACCGAGGCAGGGTGACCCAAAAAGGAAGTACTTTCATCATCATTCAATTCTTTCACCTCACTCCACTTAATCACTGTTTTTGCAGAGGTGCTCAAAAAAAAACAGTGATTATGTGTTAGTGAGGTGAAAGAATTGAAATATGATGAAAGTTTTTTCTTTTTGGGGATTTTCTTTTTGGGTCACCCTGCCTGGGTGGGAGACAGCCGACTTTTTAAAAAAAAAGCTCTTTAACACATTTAGTAACTTACCACCTATTCCATAATTGCAACATCTACCACATTCCCTCCCCTACCACTCTATCATATGCCTTTTCTAAATCCATAAATGCAATAAAAACTTCCCTATCTTTAAATACTGTTCAATGCTGTTCAGTATCTAAATACTGTTAAATACGCCTTGGAAAAGTAAAAGAATCCTTCCTCTGTAATCCATTTATGTTGTAAGAGGTGACTAAAATGTTGGGAAAAAGGGGGATAAAAACCCCCTTCCGTATAAATTACAAAATGTAAAAAGAAGAAAAGGAACATTTCTTCTTTTTCAGGTCACCTGCCTTGGTGAGAGAGCCACTGGGGGTTTTTAAAATAAAAAATCAATTAGTTTAAATGTAGAATTTGTAGTCTCAAGAACAAATCCCTATCTTTTGCATGTGCAAGGGGAATTGCTCTCTGTGCCATTTCCCAGGAATCATCTCCACATACAGAGATGAAGATCGTACATGTATATGTATATTTATTTTGTGTGTTTTTAAGCAAGTGATAGGTCATACTAAACTGTGATCATCAAACAACACACTTAATTTTTACTCTTTCCCTCACTCTTGTGGGAAAATGGGGAAGAACCAGTTGTGAGTGTGGGGGGAAGTTCGTGAGGCAAATGGGTAGAACGAAAGGGGGTAAGGCAGCAAGGATTGACGGGATAACAGATAGAAGTGTTAAAAGCAGGTGGGGATATAGTTTTTTGAGTGTTGGTGCTTTTATTTAAAGTATAGAAGGGTAAGGTACCTAGGGATTGGCATAGAGCATGCCCTAATTCTTTTGCAAAAATTCCTTGCAAAAATTATAGGGAAAATAAGACTGTTGAGTATACCTGGTCAAGTGTAGGTAGAGTTATTATTGAAAAGAATTAAGAGTAAGACGGAGAGTTGGATAGCAGATGAACAAGGAGGCTTTAGGAAAGGTAAGGGTGTGTAGCACAAGTGTTTTTCAGTGAAACATGTAGGTGAACAGTGATTTGATAAGGGTAAAGAGGTTTTTTGGAATTTATGGATATGGAAAAGGCAATTTTACAGGGTGGATAGGGGGCAATGTGGGAAAAAGTTGCCAAATGAAAGCAGTGAAGAGTTTTTTATGAGGATAGTGAGGCTCAGGTTAGAGTAGTAGAGAGAGGGAGATTATTTGCAGTAAAAGTAGGCCTTAGACAAAGATGTGTGATGTCACCATGGGTTCAATATATTTATAGATGGGGTTGTAAGAGAAGTGAAAAACTTGGTGTTGGCAAGAGGTGGGTTAAAAGATAAAGAATCTAACACAAAGTGGGGGTTGTCACAGTTGCTCTTTGCTTTTGGGAGATTCTGAAGAGAAGTTACATTGGTTTGGTGGATTTAGTTTGGCAGGGTATGTAAAGAAGAAAAATTAAAAGTGAATATAGGAAAAAGTAAAGTGATGAGGATAAAACAAAAAAAATAGGTGATGAAAGATTGGATATCAATTGAAGGGAGAAAGTATGGAAGAGGTGAAAAGTATTCAGATATTGAGGAGTGGGATGTGTCAGCAGATGGGTCTATGAAAGATGAGGTGAATCATAAATTGATGAGGGGAAAAAGTGAGTTGGTGCACTCAGGAGTCTGTGGAGACAAAGAACTTTGTCCATGGAACAAAGAGGGGGAAAGTATGAGAGTGTATAGTTTATACCAACATTCTTATATGGGTGTGAAACATTGGTGGTGAATGTTGCAACATGGAGAAGGCAAGAGGTAATGGAGATATCATGTCTAAGGGCAATGTGTGGTGTGAAGATAATGCAGAGAATTCGTAGTTTGGAAATTAGGAGGAGGTGTGGGATTACCAAAACTATTTTCCAGAGGGCTGAGGAGGGGTTGTTGAGGTGGTTCGGACATGTAGAGAGGATGGAAGGAAATAAAATGACTTTGAGTGTAAATCTGTAGTGGAGGGAAGGCAGGGTATGGGTCAGCCTAGGAATGGTTGGAGGGAAGGGGTAAAGGAGGTTTTGTGTGTGAGGGGCTTGGACTTCCAGCGAGCATGTGTGAGCATATTACATAGGAGCGAATGGAGACAGATGGTTTTTAGGACTTGATGTGCTGTTGGAGTGTGAGCAGGGTAACATGAAGGGATTCAGGGAAACTGGCAGGCTTGACTTGAGTCCTGGAGATGGTAAGTGCAGTGTCTGCACTCTGCAGGAGGGGTGTTAATGTTGCAGGTTTATAACTGTAGTGTAAGCGCACCTCTGGCAAGACAGTGACGGAGTAAATGATGAAAATTTTTCATTTTTCGGGCCACCCTACCTTGGTGGGAGACGGCCGATGTGTTAATAATGAAAAAAAATAATTTCGAGTATTGTTTTGAAAATCTTTCAGTACCTGAAATAGGCCAAATTGTTTTAAGAAAGCTTTAAACAAATTTTAAAACAGATTATAAATTCTTTTATTTATTTGCTTTCTTATTAAGATGATATAGTTCTTAACATAGTAATATTTAAATATAATGAAAAAGTTCTTATGAATTTTCCAGGCATGTAGAGATCTAGTTGATGAAGCAAAGAACTATCTGCTACTGCCTCAAGAGCGCCCCCTCATGCAAGGTCCTCGTACGAGACCAAGAAAAACCCATCAAGACTGGGGAGGTGCTTTTTGCAGGTTAGTTTGAATCTTATTGATTTGTTTGATAATTTTAACATTTGGTAATATATCCACTGACTTATTAGTGTTAAAGAGTATTGAAAAGAATTTTTTTTTTGAAGAATGGTTTTTTTTTGTAAATCTGTATTAAATGGTTTTTTTTTGTAAATCTGTATTAAGATAAATTTCCCTGTGTGATGATACAGTATAGGCATCTTTGTTTACTGCAGACTACTGGAGACATTTAAAACAAAGAAAGTACATATATAGCAAGTACTGTATTTTGAGTGTGCTGCTCTAGTCCAGCAAGAGAACAAGCATCTAATCTGTCCTTCATGAACCACTCACATGTAGACAGCAAAGAAAGAGCTTGAAAGAAAGGTGGGAAGAACACCCAATTTTTAAATCCACTTAGGGACACCATATGCTGTCCTATATTTGATCCAGCCAAGACTAATACTGTACATTGAAAAACCTTGTCCTCAATCCTACCCTAGAAAATGTGAAGATGGTTTGTTGCTTGAATTTTCCAGCAGGAGCCTATTTTCATCTTGGCTCACATTATTTTAGGATAAAATCTGGATGCATGTATTATTAAAGTATGGAATGAGATAATTCCCTGATTGTAATTATTATTACACGAGTCTCCTGAAATTGTTTTTTCAGTCAGTTTACCAAAATTTTTTGTACAAATAACTTTTTAAAGGTTTTAATGACTGAAACTACTACTGTACAACTCATTGGGTTCTCCTTTTTTTTCATATATGCTTTGTATATTCTACCTTAATGCAAGAAATAATAGAGAATTATTTTGTGTACTTGTGTAATTAGGACAGGGATAACCTACCTGCCTCCTCTGTTTCATTTATCATAACTTGGTAATATTTTGGCTATAAAAAAAAATGATGGTGGGTAAAGTCAGATTATTTTCACATGTCTAATAATTTACCCATTGTAAACCTGACTTTTTTCATATTGATATTGATATTGATATTGAGCCCAAATATATAAGGATTTGATATATGAAATATCTTTATTTTTGGTTTTAATAAAAATCTTGTTTTCAGTTGGTGGTTGGTGTAGTGGTGATGCCATAGCTTCTGTTGAGAGGTTTGAGCCTACAACATGTGAGTGGCGAATGTGGCTCCAATGAGCAAGCGACGTTGTGGAGTTGGAGTTGCAGTGTTGTCTGATTTACTGTATGCTGTTGGAGGACATGATGGACAGTCTTACCTCAATAGTGTGGAAAGGTGAGTTTACAAATTTTTATTTAAAAATTAGTTTCAGACAAAATTTATATATGTGGATTTAGTACCAGTTTGCCAAGGCAGTCATTCCACATGCAAGAGCTGTGAAAATACTGCATTCACAGCTTCAGACTATATTACTTGACATTGCCAACATGAAATGGCTAATTATAATATATGGTATATCTGAGTGACAGAGTAGGGGAGTTAGTAGATGGGGAGATGGAGGTTATGGTAGATGGCAAGGATATTTTGAGAAACTTTTAAATATCGACGAAGAAAGGGAGGCGGTAATTTCATGTACTGGCCAGAGAGGTATACCATCTTTTAGGAGTGAAGAAGAGCAGGATGTGCGTGTGGGGGAGGTGCATGAGGCATTACGTAGAATGAAAGGGGTAAAGCAGCTGGAACTAACGGGATCATGACAGAAATGTTAAAAGCAGGGAGGGACATAGTGTGGGAGTGGTTGGTATTTTTGTTGGTATTTTGTTCGGGAGAGGGGCGGGATTAAATTATAGGGAATTAAATACAAAATGGGAAGTGACACAGTTACTTTTTGCTGATGATACTGTGTTTATGGGAGATTCTAAAGAAAATTTGCAAAGGTTAGTGGATGAATTTGGGAATGTGTATAAAGGTAGAAAGTTGAAAGTGAATATAGAAAAGAGTAAGGTGATGAGAGTATCAAATGATTTAGATAAAGAAAAATTTGATATCAAATTGGGGAGGAGGAGTATGGAAGAAGTGAATGTTTTCAGATATTTGGGAGTTGACGTGTCAGCGGATGGATTTATGAAGGATGAGGTTAATCATAGAATTGATGAAGGAAAAAAGGCAAGTGGTGCGTTGAAGTACTTATATGTGGAGACAAAAAACGTTATCTATGGAGGCAAAGAAGGGAATGTATGAAAGTATAGTAGTACCAACACTCTTATATGGGTGTGAAGCTTGGGTGTAAATGCAGCAGCGAGGAGGCGGTTGGAGGCAGTGGAGATGCCCTGTCTAAGGGCAATGTGTGATGTAAATATTATGCAGAAAAATTCGGAGTGTGGAAATTAGGAGAAGGTGCGGAGTTAATAAAAGTATTAGTCAGAGGGCTGAAGAGGGTTTGTTGAGGTGGCTTGGTCATTTAGAGAGAATGGATCAAAGTAGAATGACATGGAGAGCGTATAGGGGTAGGGGTCGTCCTCAAAAAAGTTGGAAGGAAAGGGTAAGGGAGGTTATGTGTGCGAGGGGTGAGCAGGCGTGCATGAGTGCATTCGATAGGAGTGAATGGAAATGAATGGTATTTGGGACCTGACGAGCTGTTGGAGTGTGAACAGGGTAATATTTAGTGAAGGGATTCAGGGAAACCGGTTATTTTTATATAGCCGGACTTGAGTCCTGGAAATGGGAAGTACATGTACAGTGCCTGCACTCTAAAGGAGGGGTTTGGGATATTGGCAGTTTGGAGGGATATGTTGTGGATCTTTATATGTATGTGCTTCTAAACTATGGTATTCTGGGCACCTCTGCAAAAACAGTGATTATGTGTGAGTGAGGTGAAAGTGTTGAATGATGATGAAAGTACGTATTTTCTTTCTTTTTGGGTCACCCTGCCTCGGTGGGAGATGGCCGACTTGTTAAAAAAAAAAATATATATGTTCTGATAATGGCAGTTTATAGTAGTTCTTGTCATTTCATAACCAATCTTTGTTATGACACTAGTATTAGGTACTGAAATTGTACTTAAATTGTCACAAACATGCTGACAGGTGGACATTTTCACCTGCCTTGGCCATTTACTTTTGTCTTGGAATACAGTAGACCGTCATTTAGCACAAGTTTATTTGGCACGATTTGGGTATAGTACGATTGAAGAATTGCAGCACAATTTTATGTAACACAACCTATGATGAATTTAACATGGTTCAGTTTGTGGGAAGGTAAAAAAGACTTCCCTTTCCTCAAGCGGCTGCCTTGTTGTGGTCAGCTGGGGAGACCTCCCACCGCCCCCATCCACCCCCTGACATCACCCCACCATCACTTGACTGACTTATTGAATGACTTGACTGACTTACTGAATCACTTGTCTGACTTACTGAATGACTTGACTGACTTGAATGACTTGAGACTTACTGAATGACTTGAGGCTTACTGAATGACTTGAGACTCACTGAATCACTTGACTGACTTACTGAATCACTTGACTGACTTACTGAATCACTTGACTGACTTACTGAATCACTTGATTGAATGACTTAAAGTTAGACACTCCAGTACAACCATCAACTTCAATACAGAACCTCTACCATCCACCTCAGCCCAGTAAGGCCACAACATAACTCTCCACTCTCTTCACAATCATCCACAAACACCAGCACCCACAATTTAAGGTAAGAAATATTATTATTTCTGTTACATTTGTAGTCTTAAGCTGTAAAAACAACATAATACATCATAACAATGAACTACAATTACATTTTCACTAAAAAAAGTTGTTTGGCTTTTTTGGGGCTCTCAGGAACATAACCCTATTTTTCCCATAAGTTCTTCAGTTCATCTAACATGGTTTTACCTAACACGTTGTTTTCAGGAATGTAACTACCGTGTTAAATGATGATCTACTCTATATACAAAGTATTTATAGGTCCCAGCAATGTTTTGGATATGTGGAAGTCTTCTTTCTTTCAACACACCGGCCGTATCCCACCAAGGCAGGGGGGCCCCAAAAAAGAAAAACGAAAGTTTCTCTTTTAAATTTAGTAATTTATACGGGAGAAGGGGTTACTAGCCCCTTGCTCCCGGCATTTTAGTCGCTTCTTACAACACGCATGGCTTAGGGAGGAAGAATTCTTTTCCACTTCCTCATAGAGATAAGAGGAAATAAACAAGAACAAGAACTAGAAAGAAAATAGAAGAATACCCAGAGGGGTGTGTATATATATGCTTGTACATGTATGTGTAGTGTGACCTAAGTGCAAGTAGAAGTAGCAAGACATACCTGAAATCTTGCATGTTTATGAGACAGACAAAAGACACCAGCAATCCTACCATCATGTAAAACAATTACAGGTTTTCGTTGTACACTCACTTGGCAGGACGGTAGTACCTCCCTGGGCGGTTGCTGTCTACCAGCCTACTACCTATAATGTGGAAGTATATAACAATAATAATAATAATAGTAATAATAATAATAATATGTAATAATGAGTTCCCTTGAAGCATGAAAACAAGCCTCAGTCCACCCTTGACAGTGATGTGATAAAATGAGATAACATTAGATAAGAGCTGACATTTGATGAGCATACGCGAGGGTGCGGTGATAGGACTTGATAAGATAAGATTAGAGGTGTCATCACGTTTACTCATATCTTCAAGCAGAGTATAGCACTTTGTCTGGATTTTTTGGGTTATCCTAGGTAATTTACACTATGTATACTTGTATTTATGTGTACCTGTGAGACAGAGACAGACAAAGATAGAGACAGAGACAGACAAAGATAGAGACAGAGATAAACATAGACACAGACAAACAAACGGAGCCAGGCCGCCAGCAGCTGGCCAGCCAGGTGGCCAGCCAGCCAGCCAGCCAGCCAGCCAGCCAGCCAGCCAGCCAGCCAGCCAGCCAGCCAGCCAGCCCAGCCAGCCAGCCAGCCAGCCAGCCAGAGCAGCCAGCCCCAGCCAGCCAGCCAGCCAGCCAGCCAGCCAGCCAGCACCAGCCACAGCCAGCCAGCCAGCCAGCCAGCCAGCCAGCCAGCCAGCCAGCCAGCCAGCCAGCCAGCCAGCCAGCCAGCCAGCCAGCCAGCCAGCCAGCCAGCCAGCCAGCACACCAGCCAGCCAGCCAGCCAGCCAGCCAGCCAGCCAGCAGCCAGCAGCCAGCCAGCCAGCCAGCCAGCCAGCCACCAGCCAGCCAGCCAGCCAGCAGCCACCAGCCAGCCAGCCAGCCAGCCAGCACCCAGCCAGCCAGCCAGCCAGCAGCCCGCAGCCAGCCAGCCAGCCAGCCAGCCAGCCAGCCAGCCAGCCCCCGCAGCCAGCCAGCCAGCCAGCAGCCAGCCAGCCAGCCAGCCAGCCCGCCAGCCAGCCAGCCAGCCAGCCAGCCGCCAGCCAGCCAGCCAGCCAGCCAGCCAGCCCCGCCAGCCAGCCAGCCAGCCAGCCAGCCAGCCAGCCAGCCAGCCAGCCAGCCAGCCAGCCAGACCAGCCAGCCAGCCAGCCAGCCAGCCAGCCAGCCAGCCAGCCAGCAGCCAGCCAGCCAGCCAGCCGCCAGCAGCAGCCAGCCAGCCAGCCAGCCAGCCAGCCAGCACAGCCAGCCAGCCAGCCAGCCAGCCAGCCAGCCAGCCAGCCAGCCAGCCAGCCAGCCAGCCAGCCAGCCAGCCAGCCAGCCAGCCAGCCAGCCGCCAGCCAGCCAGCCAGCCAGCCTGCCAGCACAGCCAGCCAGCCAGCCAGCCAGCCAGCCAGCCAGCCAGCCAGCCAGCCAGCCAGCCAGCCAGCCAGCCAGCCAGCCAGCCAGCCAGCCAGCCAGCCTGCCAGCCAGCCAGCCAGCCAGCCAGCCAGCCAGCCAGCCAGCCAGCCAGCCGCCAGCCAGCCAGCCGCCAGCAGAGCCGCAGCCAGCCAGCCAGCCAGCCAGCCAGCCAGCCAGCCAGCCAGCCAGCCAGCCAGCCAGCCAGCCAGCCAGCCAGCGCCAGCCAGCCAGCCAGCCAGCCAGCCAGCAGCCAGCCAGCCAGCCAGCAGCCAGCCGCAGCCAGCCAGCCAGCCAGCAGGCCAGCCAGCCAGCCAGCCAGCCAGCCAGCCAGCCAGCCAGCAGCCAGCCAGCCAGCCAGCCAGCCAGCCAGCCAGCCAGCCAGCCCAGCAGCCAGCAGCAGCCAGCCAGCCAGCCAGCCAGCCAGCCAGCCAGCCAGCCAGCAGCCAGCCAGCCAGCCAGCCAGCAGCAGCCAGCCAGCCAGCCAGCCAGCCAGCCAGCCAGCAGCCAGCCAGCCAGCCAGCCAGCCCAGCCAGGCCAGCCAGCCAGCCAGCAGCCGCAGCCAGCCAGCCAGCCAGCCAGCCAGCCCAGCCAGCCAGCCAGCGCAGCACCAGCCAGCCAGCCAGCCAGCTCGAACAAATATTATGTTCCAGAATTGTTTCTCTTTAATTAGGGCATAGGTTATAAGACATTCTGAAAGGGTGTTGCACATGGGTTATTATCAAGGTTTTTTGATATTTCCTCGACCACTTATGGTCACATTCACCTCAAAGCCACTAAACTTGGGGTCAACATCACTTTCCTCTTAAAATAGGAGAGTTAATACTTCATGAAATCAGTGAATCCAGGTGTTTGCTGCGCTGTTTGTTCTAGCTGGCACTCATTTGAACTGGTGCTCCCACAAGGTACTAAGTGGTCCCAGATTTTTTTAATACAGTGCACACTGAGTGTTATGATCCATTCTATGCTGACAAGGCATCTCAGGCCAATTGTGCCATATTTGAAGGCAGGAAAAATAAAATGTTTATATACGTTTGGGGCACTAGCGGTAAGAGTGTATATATACGTTTAGACCGTTTATGGGTTAAAATCACTAAGTGTGTCCCCCTAGTCTTAACGCTATAGTAATAATATTAATACATAATAATAATCACTCTTGAACACATTAAAAGTCTTATTTTATGTTAATATAGACATTTTCATTAATCCATCTATGATATTTTCTTCAAAATTATATAAGAAACATGTTACATAGCATATAAACATGCAGTGTTTATATGCTGTGGAGGGATGGTTGTTGGGTGGAGGGAAAACATTACGTTTTCTCTGGTCCAACACCAGAGAAAATGTGCATAAATCTGCATTTGCCCAGTCATCCCCTTAACCCTTTCAGGGTCCACAGGCCCTCTCAGAGACTTGTTCTCAGGGTCCCCCAAATTTCAAAAAAAAAAAAATTATTTTTTCTTATGAAATGATCAGAGAATCTTTTCCCGATCATAATGACACCACAAGTATGAAATTTGATGGAAAATTTATGGAATTATGCTCTCACGAAGTTAGCAATCTCGACGATGTTTACGCATCGGCGATTTCGCCCACTTTGAGCCCTATTTTCGGCCAATTCCAATGTACTAGTCGACAAAAATCATAACTATTTCGCTAGAACTCCATTTTTTCTATCGAATGAGTACAAGAAACCACCAATTTACCGTTTTCAAGTATCCAATACAGTGGTCAGAATTTAGCAATTTTGCCAATTTCACACAAATTTCAAAAGATGCCAATTTCCAAATAGGGTCCAGAATAAACAAGAAAGACATTCCTGGCACTAAAATAACCTTTCTTCTGTTCATTAGTCACATCCCTAGGCCCCTCTTACATTTTTTTTGCTTTCCACTTTGAATTTTTATTCTCACAAAAAAATAAGATTTACTGTTATGCAGACTACTGCATTAGTGTAGAAATGGTATAAATAATATTGGCGCACTTGTAAAAGAACATTAGACTCACCAGTTGATGTGTATTGGACGCTTAGCATGATTTGTTTACTTTTGAACTTTGGTGAAAATCGAATATTTCTGCTACTTTGTGCTCAATTTCAAGGTACTTTTCATTGTAAAACCAGTCAAAATCATCTCAGTTTCTGTAATATGTCTTCCATTCTATTCAGTGAGACCAGGAAAACTAGAATACAACAATAAATACCATTCGGGAATATAGTGCAAAGTTTCTGTTTTAATCCAAAAACACGGTCAAAGTTTTTTTTTTTTTCTCATTACGCACTGTGTGCTGCAGGATTTTTTTTATACTGCGCACACTGACCACACAGACCCATTCTTTCATATGTAGGCCTACCAGCTTTCTCTCGCTAGATTTGAAGGTGCTAGAATTTATGCGTACTAGTATGTCATGGACACTGGTGCGTAAGCCGTACTAGTACGTCCGAAACCCTGAAAGGGTTAATACATAACACTTTCGTTTACAATTCTCGGCATGAATTATTCTCCGTTTGTTTATGATGGCATCTAAAGGTAGTTGTTAGAAACAATTAAACTTAGTGAACATGATATGTCGATGGTAATAATATGGCTCTGGGCTGCATTAAATATCGTGTAGCTATGTAGGTAGGTGTAGGTATGTAGCCCAGGCAGACTACATACCTACATCTACTGTCTACCAACACCTGACTTCCTACAAATAAGTACGTACTACTCACCTCTTGCCCTACTTTAAGACTACAAATATTTTAAGGTAAGTAATGAATGTACTGTGTATGTTTTTTACTTTTTATTGTGTTTTGTAATGCCTAGGGAGGTACTGCTGTCCTGCCAGGTGACTGTGAAACAGAAACGTGTAACTGTTTTACATGATGGTAGGATTGCTGGTGTCTTTTTTCTGTCTCATAAAGATGCTGGATAACAGGTATATCTTGCTACTTCTACTGACACTTAGGTCACACTTCACAGGCATGCATATGCATGCCTGTGCATATGCATATGCACAGGCATATACATATGCATCTAGGTTTTTCTTCTTTTTCTTAACCCTTTCAGGGTCCAGAGGCACCAGTGTGCACCAGGGCCCAAGAACTTTCAAAAAAAATTTTTGTTATTTTTTCTTAGGAAATGGTAGAGAATCTTTTTCTGAAGGTAATAAAACGAAAAGTACGAAATTGATGGAAAATTGACGAAATTATGCTCTCGCGAATTTTGATGTGTCAGTGATATTTACACATCGGGGATTTTGCCAACCTTGACTCCCATTTTAGGCCAATTACATTATTTCACTAGTATTACTTCTATTCTATCGATTGAACACACGAAATCGCCACATCAACTGTTTCAACTACAAAATAAAGTGAATGGAAAATGGTAATTTGGCCAATTTAACACAAAGTTCACAATATTCCAATTTCAAAATAGGGTCCAGAATAAACAATGCAGGCTTTCCTGGCACTAAACTAACATTTCCTCTGTTCATTAGTTACATTTTGAGGCTTTACAAATGAATTCCATTTTGATATTTTATTCACATAATTAATTTTTATTCAAACCAAAAAATAGAAGATTTCTGTTATGCAATATTGTAATAATTGTATAAATAATATCACCACATTTGTGAACGTATATTAGACCCACCAGCTGGTGTGTATTAGAAGTGTGAGGTCATTTGTTTACTCTTGAACATTGGCAAAAAACTTTGTCCGTGGAAGCAAAGAGGGAAATGTATGAAAGTATAGTTATACTAACACTCTTATATGGGTGTGAAGCATGTGTGATGAATGTTGCAACGAGGAGAAGGCTGGAGGCAGTGGAGATGTCATGTCTGAGGGCAGTGTGTGGTGTGAATATAATGTAGAGAATTCATAGTTTGGAAATTTGAAGGAGGTGCAGGATTACCAAACCTATTATCCATAGGGCTGAGGAGGGGTTGTTGAGGTGGTTCAGACATGTAGAAAGAATGGAACGAAACAGTATGACTTCGAGAGTGTATATATCTTTAGTGGACAGAAGGCGGGGTAGGGTCGGCCTAGGAAAGGTTGGAGGGAGGTGGTAAAGAAGGTCTTCTTCTTCTTGAAAGATTTGCCGGTACTTCCGGCCCAGGTCTTCTCCAGATGGTGACCCGGCAAGCTACATAAGAAGGTTTTGTGTGCGAGGGGTTTGGACTTCCAGCAAGCATGCGTGAGCCTTTTTGATAGGAGTGAATGGATACAAATGGCTTTTAATACTTAACGTGCTGTTGGAGTGTGAACAAAGTAACATTTATGAAGGGATTCAGGGAAATTGGCAGGCCAGACTCGAGTCCTGGAGATGGTAAGTACAGTGTCTGCACTATGAAGGAGGGGTGTTAATGTTGCAGTTTTATAACTGTAGTGTAAAAAAACCCCTCTGGCAAGACCGTGATGAAGTGAATGATGAAAGTTTTTCTTTTTTGGGCCACCCTGCCTCGGTGGGAATCAGCTGATGTGTTAATAATAATAAAAATTCTAACACTAACTTAATGTAAGTTAGTGTAAACTTGACAACCCTACACCTGTTGTGAAATCTATTGTGGCTTTGGGGAAGTCTATGGGGTAGGATGTGAGTACCAGGATGTGGAAGAGTTCGTGGACGACCACAGGGAAGAGCTAACCACTGAAGAGCTGCAACACTATAGTTATTTTCTATAAATGTATTTTTTGTTAATATTTTTGGTGTCTGGAATGGATTAATTAAATTTGTATTATTTCTTATGGGAAATATTGCTTTAGTTTTCAGCGAATTTGGTTTTTGTTAGACTCTCTGGAACGAATTAAATGTGAAAACTGAGGTTACACTGTATATGTATTATGTATTAAAACAATTTATAAGGTAAACCCTTTTTTGCAAAATTACTTATTACTTTCCCATATTCCATATATAATAATGCTTGATTATCAGATCCTTAGGTTTCACACAAAAATGATAAATGACTAGAGTATATTATATATATATGACAGAAAGCACAAGAGAAACCTTTTGGCAGTGTTAGAGGGTCACCTCTGTGTTGTAGGAAGACAATGAGGTGTGTCCTACCTTAATGTTCTCTCTTATTTTCCTCTTGTACTATTAAATATAATGTGAACTACCCTTGTAACACATGGGCTTCCGTGATATTTCAAATAGTGCTATAGTGTTCTTTACCTGTCATACTGGCATCTTTACTAGTCAAATATAGTTTTTTCATACCATCACTAACACAGAGACTCAAACTGCTTTTTTTGAATCTTAAATTTTTTTACTTAAAAATGGGGAAGCAATTGTAATAAATTCCCTAATTAATCTGGTAATTGCTTTGTCTAAAAAATTAGTGATTTTTTAAATAATTTGGCATGAATTTAGTTCATTTATCATTTTCTAGTAATGCTTCTTTTCTGGGTTTTGAGCATATCTGTTGGACACTTCAAAGGATCGAGAGATGATACTGCAGTTTTAAGAATCTTAGCAATGATTCTTTTTTTTTACAGTATGTACTTTTAATGAAGCTTTAGGTACAAGAAAGCAAAGATAAGAAACTAATCATTTATATCCAAAATATAAATTTATGAACTAGGTGAAATGTCTGCATTTGAATGCAGAGAAACTTTTATTATATTTTCTTTTAAAACAGGTATGACCCACAGACTAATCAGTGGTTATGTGAGGTAGCACCAACAAGCACTTGCCGCACCAGTGTTGCGTGGCAGTGTTAGATGGTTACCTGTATGCTGTGGGAGGACAAGATGGTGTATCCTGTCTGAATGTTGTTGAGAGGTGAGTTATTATTTTTTGGTTTTGTTCACTGTTATGTTGTTAAATATAATGTAAAGGCTCCTCTTAACCCTTTCACTGTTCAGGCTCCCAAAATTAAAAGTGCTCAGTATCCACATTAAAAAATAAAAATTCTTCCGAAATGGTAGAGAATCTTTTCCTGAAAGTAATGGACTTTAAAATACAAAATTTGATGAAAATTTTTGGATTTATGCAAGCGCAGACTTAATGATCTGGGTGTATTTTATGCATTGGCAATTTTGCCAAACTTGAGTCCTATTTTAAGTTAATTTTATTGCACAATTTGACCAAATTCTTAGCTATTTTGCTTGTATGCCTTTTTTTTTATGGATTGAATACAAGAAACCACCCATTCAACTGTAGAGTACACACAATTCCATAATTTGGCCACTTTTATTCAAATTAAAAAATTCTAGTTTGAAAACAGAGTCCAGAATAAACACTGTACATATTCCAGGCACTAAAACAACATTTCCTTTCTGTAATAATCTTTTAACTCCTCTTCAAACCAAATAGCCACCCCTGAGCCACCAGTACAGAAATCCTGGCACTGCCTCTGTCTAAAGACAGAGAATTTGTTGTGTGAAAATTAGGAGGAGGTGTGGAGTTACTAAAAGTATTATTCAGTGGGCTGAAGAAGGGTTATTGAGGTGGTTTGGTCATTTAGAAAGGATGGAACAAAATGGAATAACTTGGAGTGTGTATAATCTGTAGTGGAGAGGAGGACTGGTAGAGGTCATCCTAGGAAAGGATGTAGGGAGGGGTGTAAAAGAGGTTTGTGTGCAAGGGGCCTGGGTATGGAGCAGGCATTTGTGAGCATGTTAGATAGGAGTGAATGGAGATGAATGGTTTTTGGGACCTGATGAGCTGTTGAAGTGTGGGCAGGGTAATATTTTGTGAAGGGATTCAGGGAAACCGGATAGCCGGACTTGAGTCCTGTAGGCGGGAAGTACAATGCCTGCACTTTAAATGAGGGGTTTGGGATATTGTCATATCTGGGCACCTCTGCAAAGATGGTGATTATGTATGAGTGATGGTGAAAGTGTTGAATGACCCCGAGTGTTTCTTTTTTTGGGTCACCCTGCCGCAGTGGGAGATGGCTGATGTGTTAAAAAAAAAACCTCCGGTATATCCCTAATATTTTAGTATATTATATATATTATTATATATATTTTTATAGATGGGCTAATGAGAGCATAGGCAATGGGTCGAAGAGGTATGGGGTAGGTTTAAAAATGTAGTGTTAGAGTGTTCAGCAGAAGTTTGTGGTTTACAGGAAAGTGGGTGCGGGAGGGAAGAGGAGCGATTGGGGGAATGATGATGTAAAAGAGGTATAAGGGAAAAAGTTAGATATGAGAAGTTTTTTACAAAGTAGAAGTGATGAAAGGGAGGGAAGAGTATATGGAGAAAAAGAGAGTGGTGAAGCAATGTAAAAAGAAGAATGAGAAGTGGGTGAGATGTTATCAACAAATTTTGTTGAAAATAAAAAAAGTTTTGGAGTGAGATTAACAAGTTAAGAAAGCCTAGAGAAAAAATGGATTTGTCAGTTAAAAATAGGAGAGGAAGTTATTAAATGGAGAGTTAGAGGTATTGGGAAGATGGAGGGAAATTTGAGGAATTTTTAAAATGTTGATGAAGATAGGGAAGCTGTGATTTCGGGGTATAGGGCAAGGAGGAACAACATCTTGTAGGAGTGAGGAAGAGCCAGTTGTGAGTGTGGGGGAAGTTCGTGGGGCAGTAGGTAAAATGAAAGGGGGTAAGGCAGCCGGGTTTTGATGGGATAAAGATAGAAATGTTAAAAGCAGGTGGGGATATAGTTTTGGAGTGGTTGGTGCAATTATTTAATAAATGTAGGGAAGAGGGTAAGGTACCTAGGATTGGCAGAGAGCATGCATAGTTCCTTTGTATAAAGGCAAAGGGATAAAAGAGAGTGCAAAAATTATAGGGGATAAGTCTGTTGAGTATTCCGGGAAAAGTGTATGTAGAGTTATTATTAAAAGAATTAAGAGTAAGACGGAAAATAGGATAGCAGATAACAAGGGGGTTTTAGGAAAGGTAGGGGGTGTGTGGACCAGGTTTTACAGTGAAACATAAAGTGAACAGTATTTAGATAAGGCTAAAGAGGTCTTTTGGCATTTATGGATTTGGAAAAGGCATATGACAGGGTGGATAGGGGGCAATGTGGCAGATGTTGCAGGTGTATGGTGTAGGGGGTAGGTTACTGAAAGCGTGAAGAGTTTTTACGGGGATAGTGGGGCCCTCAATTTAGAGTATGTAGGAAAGAGGGAAATTATTTCCCAGTAAAAGTAGGCCTTAGACAAGGATGTGTGATGTCACCGTGGTTGTTTAATATATTTATAGATGGGGTTGTAAGAGAAGTAAATGCGAGGGTCTTGGCAAGAGGCGTGGAGTTAAAAAATAAAGAATCACACATAAAGTGTGAGTTGTCACAGTTGCTCTTTGCTGATGACACTGTGCTCTTGGGAGATTCTGAAGAGAAGTTTTCAGAGATTGGTGGATGATTTGGTAGGGGGTGCAAAAGAAGAAAATTGAAAGTGAATACAGGAAAGAGTAAGGTTATGAGGAAAAACAAAAAAGATAGGTGATGAAAGAATGAATATCAGATTGGGGGGAGAGAGTATGGAGGAGGTGAATGTATTCAGATATTTGTGAGTGGACGTGTCAGCGGGTGGGGCATGAAGATGGTGAATCATAGAATTGATGAGGGGAAAAGGGTGAGTGGTGCACTTAGGAGTCTGTGGAGACAAAGAACTTGTCCTTGGAGGCAAAGAGGGAATGTATGAGAGTATAAATTTTAAACCCAAAGCTCTTATATGGGTGTGAAGCATGGGGGATGAATGTTGCAGCGAGGAGAAGGCTGGAGGCAGTGGAGATGTCGTGTCTGAGAGCAATGTGTGGTGTGAATATAATGCAGAGAATTCGTAGTTTGGAAGTTAGGAGGAGGGGCGGGATTACCAAAACTGTTGTCCAAGGGGTGAGGAAGGGGTTGTTGAGGGGTTCGGACATGTGGAGAGAATGGAGCGAAACAGAAAAACTTCAAGAGTGTATCAGTCTGTAGTGGAAGGAAGGCGGGGTAGGGGCCCCTTTAGGAAAAGTTGGAGGGAGGGGGTAAGGAGGTTTTGTGTGCGAGGGCTTGGACTTCCAGCAGGCATGCGTGAGCGTGTTTGATAGGAGTGAATGGAGACAAATGGTTTTTAATACTTGACGGGCTGTTGGAGTGTGAGCAAAGTAACATTTATGAAGGGGTTCAGGGAAACCGGCAGGCCGGACTTGAGTCCTGGAGATGGGAAGTACAGTGCCTGCACTCTGAAGGAGGGGTGTTAATGTTGCAGTTTAAAAACTGTAGTGTAAAGCACCCTTCTGGCAAGACAGTGATGGAGTGAATGATGGTGAAAGTTTTTCTTTTTCGGGCCACCCTGCCTTGGTGGGAATCGGCCAGTGTGATAATAATAATAATAAAAAAAATTAACACATCGGCCGTTTCCCCCCCCAAGGTGGGGTGGCCCGAAAAAGAAAAACTTTCACCTTCATTCCCTCCGTCACTGTCTTGCCAGAGGCAAGCTTACACTACACTTGTAAAACTGCAACATTAACACCTCTCCTTCAGAGTACAAGCAATGTACTTCCCCATCTCCAGGACTCAAGTCCGGCCTGCCGGTTCCCTGAATCCCTTCATAAATATTACCCTGCTCACACACCAACAGCACGTCAAGTCCTAAAACCTATTTGTCTCTTCACTCCTGTCTAACATGCTCACACATGCTTGCTGGGAGTCCTAGCCCTTCACACACAAAACCTCCTTTACCCCCTTCTTCCAACCTTTCCTAGGCCAACCTCTACCCCGCCTTCCCTCCACTACAGATTTATACACAGTTGCAGTCATTCTATTGTGTTCCACCCTCTCTACATGTCTGAACCACTTCAACAAGCCCTCCTCAGCCCTCTGGATAATAATTTTGGTAATCCCGCACCTCCTCCTATTTTCCAAACTACGAATTCTCTACATTATATTCACACCACACATTGCCCTCAGACACGACATCTCCACTGCCTCCAGCCTTCTCCTTGTTGCAACATTCACCACCCATGCTTTGCACCCATATAAGAGCATTGGTATAACTATACTCTCATGCATTTCCCTCTTCACTTCCATGGACAAAGTTCTCTGTCTCCACAGACTTCTCAGTGCACCACTCGCCTTTTATCCCTTGTCAATTTTATGATTCACCTCATCTTTCATAGACCCATCTGCTAACACATCCACTCCTAAATATCTGAATGCATTCATCTCCTCCATACTCTCCCTCCAATCTGATATCCAGTCTTTCGTTACCTAATTTTTTTGTTATCCTCATCACCTTACTCTTTCCTATATTCACTTTTAATTTTCTTTTTTTACATATCCTACCAAACTCATCCACCAAACTCTTCAACTTCTCTTCAGAATCTTCCAAAAGCACAGTGTCATCAGCAAAGAGCACTGTGACAACTCCCACATTGTGTTAGATTCTTATCATTTAATCCCACATCTCTTTATATTATATTAAATAATATATTACGTAAGTTTACTGAGTATACCAGGAAAAGAGTATGGTAGTGTTATTATTGAAAGAATTAGAGGCAAGACAGAATGTAGGATTGCGGATGATCAAGGTTTTAGAGTGGGTAGGGGATGTGTAGATCAAGTGTTTACATTGAAGCATATATGTGAACAGTATTTAGATAAAAGGAAAGTTTTCATTGCATTTATGGCTTTAGAAAAGGCATATGATAGAGTGGATAGGGGAGCAATGTGGCAGATGTTGCAAGTATGTGGAATAGGTAGTAAGTTAATAAATGCTGTAAAGAGTTTTTATGAAGATAGTGAGGCTCAGGTTAGGATGTGTAGAAGAGAGGGAGACTACTTCCCGGTAAAGGTGGGTCTTAGACAGGGATGTGTAATGTCACCATGGTTGTTTAATATATTTATAGATGGGATTGTAAATGAAGTAAATGCTAGGGTGTTGGGGAGAGGGGTGGGATTAAATTATGGGGAATCAAATACAAAATGGGAATTGATAGTTACTTTTTGCTGATGATACTGTGCTTATGTGAGATTCTGAAGAAAATTGCAAAGGTTAGGGGATGAGTTTGGGAATGCGTGAAAAGGTAGAAAGTTGAAAGTGGAACATAGAAAAGAGTAAGGTGATGAGGGTATCAAATGATTTAGATAAAGAAAAATTGGATATCAAATTGGGAGGAGGAGTATGGAAGAAGTGAATGTTTTCAGATACTTGGGAGTTGACGTGTCGGCAGATGGATTTATGAAAAATGAGGTTAATCATAGAATTGATGAGGAAAAAGGGTGAGTGGTGCATTGAGGTATATGGGGGAGTCAAAAAACGTTTTTCCTATGGAGGCAAAGAAGGGAATGTATGAAAGTATAGAAAGTACAACACTCGTATATGGGTGTGAAGTTTGGGATGGTAAATGCAGCAGCGGAGGAGACGGTTGGAGGCAGTGGAGTTGTCCTGTCTAAGGGCAATGTGTGGTGTAAATATTATGCAGAAAATTCGAAGTGTGGAAATTAGGAGAAGGTGTGGAGTTAATAAAAGTATTAGTTAGAGGGCAGAAGAGGGGTTGTTGAGGTGGTTTGGTCATTTAGAGACAATAGTTCAAAGTAGAATGACATGGAAAGCATATAAATGTATAGGGAAAGGAAGGCGAGGTAGGGGTCGTCCTCGAAAGGGTTGGAGAGGGGGGGTAAAGGAGGTTTTGTGGGCAAGGGGCTTTGACTTCCAGCAAGCGTGCGTGAGCTTGTTAGATAGGAGTGAATGGAGACGAATGGTACTTGGGACCTGACGATGTGTTGGAGTGTGAGCAGGGTAATATTTAGTGAAGGGATTCAGGGAAACCGGCAAATTTTCATATAGTCGGACTTGAGTCCTGGAAATGGGAAGTACAATGCCTGCACTTTAAAGGAGGAGTTTGGGATATTGGCAGTTTGGAAGGATATATTGTGTATCTTTATATGTATATGCTTCTAAGCTGTTGTATTCTGAGCACCTCTGTAAAAAGTGATATGTGCGAGTGTGGTGAAAGTGTTGAATGATAATGAAAGCATTTTTTTTTTGGGATTTTTTTTCTTTTTTTGAGTCACCCTGCCTCGGTGGGAGACGGCCGACTTGTTGAAAAAAAAAAAAAAAAAAAATATATATATATATATATACATAAATACATATATACAGTGGACCCCCGCATAGCGACCTTAACCGTGCAAGAGGGCTGGCTGTTATGCGAAATGTTCGCTATGTGAATGAATTTTCCCCATAAGAAATAGTGGAAAAAAAATTAATCGTGAAAGACACCAAAAGTATGAAAAAAAATTTTTTTACCACAAAAAAATGTTAATTTAAGTACACCCAAACTGAAAAAGGCATGCACAATTACATGACACTTACTTTTATTGAAGATCTGGTGATGATTGATGGGATGGAGGAGGGGAGAGGTGTTGTGTTTAGAAGGGGAACCCCCTTTCCCATTAAAGACTTGAGGAGGCAAGCCCTTTTCTGGGGTTACTTCCCTTCTTCTTTTAATGCACTAGGACCAGCTTCAAGTCATGGACTTTTTCGCACAACATATCTGTCCATAGTGGCCTGTACCTCTCGTTCCTTTATGATTTGTCTAAAGTGGTTCAAAAACATTGTCATTGAAACAGTCACCAGCACGGCTTGCAATAGCTGTGTGAGGGTGATTTTCATCAAAAAAAGGTTTGCACTTCAAGCCATTTTGCACACATTCCTTAATCTTTGAAGTAGGCAATTCTTCAATTTCTCTCTCCCTCCTTTGAACCAGTTTCCGCAGGTCTGGCCTCTTGCTCTTGAAGTTGAAACTATCAGCTCATCAGTGGTTAGTTCTTCATTGTCCTCCTCCACCAACATCTTCCACATCATCCCCACTAACCTCCAACCCCAAGGACTTCCCCAATGCCACAATTGATTCCTCAACTGGTATACTCCTCTCAGGGGTTAGCCCTCAAACCCTTCAAAATCCCTTTTGTCTACACATTCTGGCCACAGTTTCTTCCAAGCAGAGTTCAAGGTTCTCTTTGTCACTCCCTCCCAAGCCTTACCTATAAGGTTACACAATTGAGGATATTAAAGTGTCCTTCCAAAACTCTTTTAAGAGTCAATCGAGTGTCTGTGGTCACTTCAAAGCACTTTGAACAGAGCTTTTGTGTACAGTTTTTTGAAATTGGAAATGACCTGCTGGTCCATGGGCTGCAGGGGAGGAGTGGATTAGGAGGCAAAACTTCACTTTAATGAAGCTCATGTCCCCAAAAGTCGCTCGCCCCGTCTGTAGGATGACCAGGGCATTGTCTAACACCCGGAGGGGACTTAAGTTCTAATTTCTTTTCAGTTAGGTAATCTTTGACATTGGGGGCAAATGCATGGTGTAACCAGTTATAGAAAAAGTCCCTAGTGACCCATGCCTTACTGTTTGATCTCCACAGCACACACAAATTATCCTTGGGACATTCTTTTGCCTGAATGCTCGGAGTTTCAGAGTGATACACTAATAAAGGCTTAACTTTGCAATCACCACTACATTGGCACACATCAACAAAGTAAAGCCTGTCTTTCATAGGCTTATGTCCTGGGAGTGCCTTTTCCTCCTGAGTAATGTAGGTCCTGCTTGGCATTTTCTTCCAGAACAGGCCCGTTTCATCACATTAAACACTTGTTCAGGTTTCAGTCCTTCAGTTTCTATGTACTCCTTGAATTCCTGCACATATTTTCAGCCGCTTTGTGGTCCGAACTGGCAGCCTCACCATGCCTTATCACACTATGGGTGCCACTACCTTCTTAAATCTCTCAAACCAACCTTTGCTGGCCTTAAATTCATCACATCATCACTAGTTGCAGGCATTTTTTAATTAAATCCTCATGCAACTTCCTAGCCTTTTCACATATGATCGCTTGAGAGACGCTAAACTCCTGCTAGCTGTTTTTCATTTATCCACACCCAAAAAGAGTCTCTCAACCCTCTTCCATCACTTGCGATCTTTGTTTCGAAAACACAGTTAAACCTTTGGGAAGAACAGCTTCCTTGATTGCCGTTTTCTTGGCCACAATAGAAGAGATGGTTGATTTGGTTTCTTGTACAACCAGACCAGGTCGGTGATACGCACTCCACTTTCATACTTTCAATGATCTCTTTCTTTTCATTTCTTTAGGAATTCTAACCCTTATTGCTGTTGGTTGAACTAAACTTTCTTGGGGCCATGGTCACTTTTTTCCAAAAACAGCACGAAAACACTGTAATAATACGAAATTCGTTGTATGCTTGAATGTTACCCGGAGGCTGGCTGTAAACAATGCCCCGGGGGAAATTTGAGCTGGCTCAGGCCGCACATTGGCGCTCTCGACAAGGCGCTGAGGGTTTTTGGGCGTACGCAGGCAAATTTTAGCGATCAAGCGTCGCTATGCGTTGTCCTATCAGCGTCCGTTATGCGGGGGTCCTGTATATATATATTATTTTATAATATAATATATATATATATATATTAAAATTTATATTTTTATATATATTATATATATATTATATATTATATATTTATATTATATTAATATATAATATTTATATTTTATAAATATAACATTGGACCCGGTTAACGAACTTTTTTCATTTCCAAGTAGTATGTTCAGGTGCCAGTATGACGAATTTTTTCCCATAAGGAAATATGGTGAAGTAGATTAGTCCATTTCAGACCCCCAACATACACGCACAAACGCACTTACATTTAAATTTCACTTACCATAATTGGTCGCATTTGGAGTGATCGTTAAGCGGGGGGTCCACTGTATATAATATTATATATATATATATATATATATATATTATAATATATATATATAATATATATATATATAAAATATATATATATATATATATATATATTTTATATATATATATATATATTATATATATATATATATATATAATAATAAATATTATATATATATATATTTATATATATATATATTTATATATATATATAATATTATATAAATATATAATATATATATATTATATATAATATATATTAATATATATATATATATATAATATTATATATATATATTATATATATATAATAATAATAATAAATATATATATATAATATAAAAAATAATAATATATATATAATAAGATAATAAAATATATTAAATATAAAAATATTAAATAATAAAAAATTATCTTTCATATAATTTTATATTTATAATTATATAAATTTAATTTTATTTTTAGATTTTTTTCATATATATATATATATATATATATAATATATTTATATTTATTACATATTATATAATTGTATTAATAATAAGTATTAGTTCGGTGCAAATTAAAACAACCCAACTTTTTGTTCCAAACCTTTCGTGGGCCTCACTTTTCCGTTCCTTGATAATTTAAACCAAATTTGGTTTTTCCTTTGTTTTTTTGCCAAATTATTATTATTAGTTTATTTTTATTTCTATATGGAATGTAGGTTTGTTAAAGAAATCAGTTAAATTTTTTGCGAGTGAGAAACATTCCATTTTTTCAAACTTCTTTCAGGGCACATCCGGCCTTTCCACAGCGGGGGTTGCCGGGAAAAACAAAATTTTCACTTTTTAATTTGGTTATTCCGGGTAAAGGGTGTCAGCCCCGCTCCTGGCTTTTAGTCGTCTTCAAAGATCTTGGATGAGGAAGGAAATTTTTCCAACTTTTTTCCCCATGGAAGCCACCCAAGGGGTTTAAAAAGGGAAAAAAAAGCCCTTTTAAATTTGAAATAAAGAAAAAACCCCCAGGGTTTTTGTTTAAACATCATAAATATTGCCCCTTTCCCATGGAGGAGGTGAACAAGTGTAAGAAAAAAAGAAAACAGATTTTCAAAACCTGAAACCCTTTGGGCATGTTTTATTTTCAAGGCAAAAAAATGGACACCAGCAATCCTTCCATCATGTAAAAGAATTACAGGCTTTCGTTTTACACTCACTTGGCAGGACGGTAGTACCTCCCTGGGCGGTTGCTGTCTACCAACCTACTACCTATTCATCCAAACATTGCACTATATTCCATTTTTTTGTGGTTATTGATTGAGTACAACTGCAAAATAAGTAACCATGGGCCCCCAAAAATTAGAATTTAACCCTTAAACTGTCCAAACGTAGATCTACGTCCACTTGCGGGGGGCTTCGAACGTAGAACTGTTTTTTTTACATGCTTTCAAATGGGTAAAATAAAGGTTGGAGCACTACACACGTGAATGTAGATCTTCGTTTGGACAGTTTAAGGGTTAAGAAAGAAGTTGTTGAAAAATGTGAGAGTGAAGGAGGAAGAGAGAGGGGAGAATGTGCCTTCTTCAGTGATTCTACGATATATACGATACTAAAGCAGCAGGAGTCGATAACGGCTGTAGCACCAGCCAGTGATAAAGTGTAGCATTAACAGTGTAGCAAGTAAGTTAACCCTTAAACTCTCCAAACATAGGTCTACGTTTGCACACGTAGTGCTCCAAACATAGATCTACGTTCGATTTTACATAGTTTCTTTTGTAAAAAAAACGTAGATCTACATTCGGAGCGCTACGCGTGCAAACGTAGATCTACATTTGGACAGTTTAAGGGTTAAGTGATTAAGCGATAGAAAAAGGATAACATGAAAATGACTCTTCCAATGTTTTTTGGAGGTATATAAGGTCACTGACAATATATGCCACCCTGCTAGCATCTCCTCCAAGGTAAGTGTAAATATGTCTTATTTATAAATTACGTACATTGTGTGAATAGTGGTGGTGGCCTCTGCTGCCACCTCCGCTGCCACTAATATGTACGGCTTATGCTCTCAGCGGCCCTTATAAACCCAACACCACCACCACCACTCCACATACATAATGACATATGTTATTCATTCTAGAGTATATGTCATGTTTCTCTCTTGTTAATATTGTTTATTATATCGTATTAGTAGATGAATTGTGATAGATAAATATGTCATAGAGTTGATAATAGTGTCATATTTAAGCATTTTGTCCTGTCTCCAAACAATAAACTCACCTCCCCCTCACTCCTCGCCGTTTTGCATATGCCAACAAGATTTCAATAAAGGTAAAAGTGATTTAAATGTTCATTTATCCATTTCCTTAGTCATTTTATTTAGTTTTCATTGTTTTGTGTATGTAAAACTATAGTTAATCTTTAAAAAATGTATTTTATGTTAATATTTTTGGGTGTCTGAAATGGATTAATTGGATTTACATTAATTCTTATGGGAAATATTATTTCGGTTTTCGGCCATTTCAGTTTTAGGCTGAACTTCTGAAACGGATTATAGGGTCCACTGTGGTTACATGTTACACACGTATTAACATTTTAAGAAAAGCTTTCTTATTTCCTGCACTTTGCATTTTGATATCCATAATTGCACACAAAACCATTGTTATAATACTAATATTCTTGTGTCTAGAAAATAGTTTATTAGTCATGACTTATGTGTCATTCATTATCTGACTATCTACCTGTTGTATTACTCCTGGGCTAAATTCAAAATTTCATTTCAATTTGAGAAGTTTGTAATATGTAAGTTTGTCATATGTAATAATGAAAAATAGCCTTCTCTGAACATTTTTAAATATAAATGCTGTATCTTAATATTATTCATTGGTTAAATGTAGTTAATCCATTTCCTTTTCTTCATTTTGTTAGGTATGACCCCCAAAGTAACCGATGGACGAAGGTTGCCTCTATGAACACTCGACGATTAGGAGTGGCTGTAGCTGTTCTTGGTGGATTCTTGTATGCAGTAGGTGGATCAGATGGTCAAAGTCCTCTTAACACAGGTATTGTTAGAAAGCAAATGCATATATAATTTTATATATGATCCAACTATTCATGGGTTTGATGTGTTGATTCTAACCAACAGTTTGTAGAATATCATGCTAACTAGTTTACCCTGAATCCCTTCATAGACTATTATCCTCTCACGCTGCATGTCATATCCTAAGTATCACTCACCTTGCCTGCAATTTAATGTACTCTAGTATGTTCACTGGATGTTCAAGCCACTTTCCTGACATTCCTTTTTTTCACATTCTCCCATCCACCTATCCATCCACCAGCCATCTTTTGATTTTTTATTCCTTATATTCTGCATAATATTTTCATCACACATTGATTTTAGACATGACGTTTCCATTGCCTTTTAGGTAGTAGGCTGGTAGACAGCAGCTGCCCAGGGAGGTACTACTGTCCTGCCAAGTGAGTGTAAAACGAAAGCGTGTACTTACTTTATATGATGGTAGGATTGCTGGTGTCCTTTTTTCTGTCTCATAAACAAACAAGATTTTAGGTACGTCTTGCTACTTCTACTTAAACTTAGGTCACACTACACATACATATACAAGCATATATATACACACCCCTCTGGGTTTTCTGCTATTTTCTTTCTAGTTCTTGTACTTGTTTATTTCCTCTTATCTCCATGGGGAAGTGGAATAGAATTCTTCCTCTGTAAGCTATGCATGTCGTAAGAAGCGACTAAAATGCCGGGGGCAAGGGGCTAACCCCTTCTCCTGTATACATAACTGAAATTAAAAAGAGAAACTTTTGTTATTCTTTTTTCTGCCACCCTGCCTCGGTGAGAAATGGCCAGTTTGTTGAAAAAAAAAAAAATCCATTGCCTCCATCTGCCTTGTTGCAACAATAAAAAAAACATTTTTCACTTTCATACACAAAAAATGGTGGTATTGTATACTGATATATTCCTTTTTTTTTTTTTTTTTTTCATTTAGTAAGTCTCTTCCCACAGAGTAGATTTTATCCCCTGATCTATTATTCTGTGATTTGCTTTGGTCTTCATAGGCCCATCTGCTAGTTCATGCACTCCCAGGTATCTAAATGTACATTTCACTATTTTTTTCCAATCTGACATCAATTTTTTCATTCCTATACTTAATTTCATCATGGTAGTAGGTTGGTAGACAGCAACCACCCAGGGAGGTACTACCATCCCGCCAAGTAAGTGTAAAATGAAAGCCTGTAATTGTTTTACATGATGGTAGGATTGCTGGTGTCTTTTGTCTGTCTCAAATATGAAAGATTACAGGTACATCTTGCTACTTCTACTTACACTTAGGTCACACTACACATACATGTACATGTTTATTTATACACACTCATCTGAGTTTTCTTTGATTTTATCTTAATAGTATATGGAGAGTAAAAGAAAGGTAAAGAGAGTGGTGAGAGAGTGCAAAAGGAGAGCAGATGATAGAGTGGGAGAGGCACTGTCAAGAAATTTTAATGAAAATAAGAAAAAATTTTGGAGCGAGTTAAACAAGTTAAGAAAGCCTAGGGAAAATATGGATTTGTCAGTTAAAAACAGAGTAGGGGAGTTAGTAGATGGGGAGATGGAGGTATTGGGTAGATGGCGAGAATATTTTGAGGAACTTTTAAATGTTAAGGAAGAAACAGAGGCAGTAATTTCATGCACTGGTCAGGGAGGTATACCATCTTTTAGGAGTGAAGAAGAGCAGAATGTGGGGGAGGTACGTGAGGCATTACGTAAAATGAAAGGGGGTAAAGCAGCTGGAACTGATGGGATCATGACAGAAATGTTAAAAGCAGGGGGGATATAGTGTTGGAGTGGTTGGTACTTTTGTTTAATAAATGTATGAAAGAGGGGAAGGTACCTAGGGATTGGCAGAGAGCATGTATAGTCCCTTTATATAAAGGGAAAGGGGACAAAAGAGACTGTAAAAATTATAGAGGAATAAGCTTACTGAGTATACCAGGAAAAGTGTACGGTAGGGTTATAATTGAAAGAATTAGAGGTAAGACAGAATGTAGGATTGCGGATGAGCAAGGAGGTTTTGGAGTGGGTAGGGGATGTGTAGATCAGGTGTTTACATTGAAGCATATATGTGAACAGTATTTAGATAAAGATAGGGAAGTTTTTATTGCATTTATGGATTTAGAAAAGGCATATGATAGAGTGGATAGAGGAGCAATGTGGCAGATGTTGCAAGTATATGGAATAGGTGGTAAGTTATTAAATGCTGTAAAGAGTTTTTATGAGGATAGTGAGGCTCAGGTTAGGGTGTGTAGAAGAGAGGGAGACTACTTCCCGGTAAAAGTAGGTCTTAGACAGGGATGTGTAATGTCACCATGGTTGTTTAATATATTTATAGATGGGGTTGTAAAGGAAGTAAATGCTAGGGTGTTTGGGAGAGGGGTGGGATTAAATTATGGGGAATCAAATTCAAAATGGGAATTGACACAGTTACTTTTTGCTGATGATACTGTGCTTATGGGAGATTCTAAAGAAAAATTGCAAAGGTTAGTGGATGAGTTTGGGAATGTGTGTAAAGGTAGAAAGTTGAAAGTGAACATAGAAAAGAGTAAGGTGATGAGGGTGTCAAATGATTTAGATAAAGAAAAATTGGATATCAAATTGGGGAGGAGGAGTATGGAAGAAGTGAATGTTTTCAGATACTTGGGAGTTGACGTGTCGGCGGATGGATTTATGAAGGATGAGGTTAATCATAGAATTGATGAGGGAAAAAAGGTGAGTGGTGCGTTGAGGTATATGTGGAGTCAAAAAACGTTATCTATGGAGGCAAAGAAGGGAATGTATGAAAGTATAGTAGTACCAACACTCTTATATGGGTGTGAAGCTTGGGTGGTAAATGCAGCAGCGAGGAGATGGTTGGAGGCAGTGGAGATGTCCTGTTTAAGGGCAATGTGTGGTGTAAATATTATGCAGAAAATTCGGAGTGTGGAAATTAGGAGAAGGTGTGGAGTTAATAAAATATTAGTCAGAGGGCAGAAGAGGGGTTGTTGAGGTGGTTTGGTCATTTAGAGAGAATGGATCAAAGTAGAATGACATGGAAAGCATATAAATCTATAGGGGAAGGAAGGCGGGGTAGGGGTCGTCCTCAAAAGGGTTGGAGAGAGGGGGTAAAGGAGGTTTTGTGGGTAAGGGGCTTGGACTTCCAGCAAGCGTGCGTGAGCGTGTTAGATAGGAGTGAATGGAGACGAATGGTACTTGGGACCTGACGATCTGTTGGAGTGTGAGCAGGGTAATATTTAGTGAAGGGATTCAGGGAAACCGGTTATTTTCATATAGTCGGACTTGAGTCCTGGAAATGGGAAGTACAATGCCTGCACTTTAAAGGAGGGGTTTGGGATATTGGCAGTTTGGAGGGATATGTTGTGTATCTTTATATGTGTATGCTTCTAGACTGTTGTATTCTGAGCACCTCTGCAAAAACAGTGATAATGTGCGAGTGTGGTGAAAGTGTTGAATGATGATGAAAGTATTTTCTTTTTGGGGATTTTCTTTCTTTTTTGGGTCACCCTGCCTCGGTGGGAGACGGCCGATTTGTTGAAAAAAAAAAAAAAAAAAAAAGTTCTTGGTCCTCTCCATGGGGAAGTGGAACAGAATTCTTCCTCCGTAAGCCATGCGTGTCGTAAGAGGCGACTAAAATGCCGGGAGCAAGGGGCTAGTAATCCCTTCTCCTGTATATGTTACTAGATGTAAAAGGAGAAACTTTTGTTTTTCCTTTTGGGCCACCCCGCCTCGGTGGGATGCGGCTGGTGTGTTGAAAGAAAGAAAGTTCTTGGTCTTATTACTTTTCTTTTTATATCCATGGGGAAGTGGCATAAGAATCTTTCCTCCGTAAGCCATGCGTGTTGTAAAAGTCAACTAAAATGCCGGGAACAATGGGCTAGTAACCCTTTTTCCTGTAATAATTACTAAAAAGAATAAGAAGAAGAAAATTGTCAAAGTGGGAAGCCTGAATGTGCGTAGATGTTGTGCAAATGATAAGAAAGAGGTGATTGTGGATGTTATGAATGAGAAGAAGCTGGATGTCCTGGCTTTAAGCGAAACAAAGCTGGAGGGGGTGGGAGAGTTTCAGTGGAGAGGAATAAATGGTATTAGGTCAAGGGTTTCAAATAGAGTTAGAGGTAAAGAAGGAGTAACAATAATGTTGAAGGATAAGTTATGGCAGGAAAAGTGGGACTATAAATGTATTAATTCAAGGATTATGTGGAGTAAAATAAAGGTTGGATGTGAAAAGTGGGTTATAGTAAGCGTATATGCACCTGGAGAAGAGAGAAGTGTAGAGGAGAGAGAGAGATTTTGGGAAATGTTGAGTGAATGCGTGGGGAGTTTTGAACCAAGTGTGAGAGTAATGGTGGTTGGGATTTCAATGCTAAAGTGGGCAAAAATGTTGTGGAGGGAGTAGTAGGTAAATTTGGGGTGCCAGGGGTAAATGAAAATGGGGAGCCTTTAATTGAGCTATGTGTTGAAAGAGGTTTGGTAATAAGTAATACATATTTTATGAAGAAGAGGATAAGTAAATATACAAGGTATGATATAGCACATAATGAAAGTAGTATGTTAGATTATGTATTGGTGGGTAAAAGGTTGATGGGTAGGCTCCAGGATGTACATGTTTATAGAGGGGCAACTGATATATCGGATCATTATTTAGTTGTAGCTACAGTTAGAGTAAGAGGTAGATGGGAAAAGAGGAAAATGGCAACAACAAGTAAGAGGGAGGTGAAAGTGTATAAACTAAGGGAGGAGGAAGTTCGGGTGAGATACAAGCAACTATTGGCAGAAAGGTGGGCTGGTGCAAGTATGAGTAGTGGGAGGGGGGGGGGGTTGAAGAGGGTTGGAATAGTTTTAAAAATGCAGTATTAGAATGTGGGGCAGAAGTTTGTGATTATTGGAGGGTGGGTACAGGAGGAAAGAGGAGTGATTGGTGGAATGATGAAGTAAAGGGTGTGATAAAAGAGAAAAAGTTAGCTTATGAGAGGTTTTTACTAAGCAGAAGTGTTATAAGAAGAGTAGAGTATATGGAGAGTAAAAGAAAGGTGAAGAGAGTGGTGAGAGAGTGTAAAAGGAGAGTGGATGATAGAGTGGGAGAGGCACTGTCAGGAAATTTTAATGAAAATAAGAAAAAATTTTGTAGTGAGTTAAACAAGTTAAGAAAGCCTAGGGAACGAATGGATTTGTCAGTTAAAAACAGAGTAGGGGAGTTAGTAGATAGGGAGATTGAAGTTTTGGGTAGATGGCAAGAATATTTTGAGTAACTTTTAAATGTCGATGAAGAAAGGAAGGCGGCAATTTCATGCACTGGCCAGGGAGGTATACCATCTTTTTGGAGTGAAGAAGAACAGAATGTGATTGTGGGGGAGGTGCGTGAGGCATTACATAGAATGAAAGGGGGTAAAGCAGCTGGAACTGACGGGATCATGATAGAAATGTTAAAAGCAGGGGGGGATATAGTGTTGGAGTGGTTGGTATTTTTGTTCAATAAATGTATGAAGAAAGGGAGGCGGTAATTTCATGCACTGGCCAGGGAGGTATACCATCTTTTAGGAGTGAAGAAGAGCAGAATGTAAGTGTGGTGGAGGTACGTGAGGCATTACATAAAATGAAAGGGGTTAAAGCAGCTGGAACTGATGGGATCATGACAGAAATGTTAAAAGCAGGGGGGGATATAGTGTTGGAGTGGTTGGTACTTTTGTTTAATAAATGTATGAAAGAGGGGAAAGTACCTAGGGATTGGCAGAGAGCATGTATAGTCCCTTTATATAAAGGGAAAGGGGACAAAAGAGATTGTAAAAATTATAGAGGAATAAGTTTACTTAGTATACCAGGAAAAGTATATGGTAGGGTTATAATTGAAAGAATTAGAGGTAAGACAGAATGTAGAATTGCAGACGAGCAAGGAGGCTTCAGAGTGGGTAGGGGATGTGTAGATCAAGTGTTTACATTGAAGCATATATGTGAACAGTATTTAGATAAAGGTAGGGAAGTTTTTATTGCATTTATGGATTTAGAAAAGGCATATGATAGAGTGGATAGAGGAGCAATGTGGCAGATTTTGCAAGTATATGGAATAGGTGGTAAGTTACTAAATGCTGTAAAGAGCTTTTATGAGGATAGTGAGGCTCAGGTTAGGGTGTGTAGAAGAGAGGGAGAATACTTCCCGGTAAAAGTAGGTCTTCAACAGGGATGTGTAATGTCACCATGGTTGTTTAATATATTTATAGATGGGGTTGTAAAAGAAGTAAATGCTAGGGTGTTCGGGAATCAAATTCAAAATGGGAATTGACACAGTTACTTTTTGCTGATGATACTGTGCTTATGGGAGATTCTAAAGAAAAATTGCAAAGGTTAGTGGATGAGTTTGAGAATGTGTGTAAAGGTAGAAAGTTGAAAGTGAACATAGAAAAGAGTAAGGTGATGAGGGTATCAAATGATTTAGATAAAGAAAAATTGGATATCAAATTGGGGAGGAGGAGTATGGAAGAAGTGAATGTTTTCAGATACTTGGGAGTTGACGTGTCGGCGGATGGATTTATGAAGGATGAGGTTAATCATAGAATTGATGAGGGAAAAAAGGTGAGTGGTGCGTTGAGGTATATGTGGAGTCAAAAAACGTTATCTATGGAGGCAAAGAAGGGAATGTATGAAAGTATAGTAGTACCAACACTCTTATATGGATGTGAAGCTTGGGTGGTAAATGCAGCAGCGAGGAGACGGTTGGAGGCAGTGGAGATGTCCTGTCTAAGGGCAATGTGTGGTGTAAATATTATGCAGAAAATTCGGAGTGTGGAAATTAGGAGAAGGTGTGGAGTTAATAAAACCATTAGTCAGAGGGCAGAAGAGGGGTTGTTGAGGTGGTTTGGTCATTTAGAGAGAATGGATCAAAGTAGAATGACATGAAAAGCATATAAATCTATAGGGGAAGGAAAGAGGTGTAGGGGTCGTCCTCGAAAGGGTTGGAAAGAGGGGGTAAAGGAGGTTTTGTGGGTGAGGGGCTTGGACTTCCAGCAAGCGTGCATGAGCGTGTTAGATAGGAGTGAATGGAGACGAATGATACTTGGGACCTGACGATCTGTTGGAGTGTGAGCAGGGTAATATTTAGTGAAGGGATTCAGGGAAACCGGTTATTTTCATATAGTCGGACTTGAGTCCTCGAAATGGGAAGTACAATGCCTGCACTTTAAAGGAGGGGTTTGGGATATTGGCGGTTTGGAGGGATATGTTGTGTATCTCTATACGTATATGTTTCTAAACTGTTGTATTCTGAGCACCTCTGCAAAAGCAGTGATAATGTGTGTGTGTGGTGAAAGTGTTGAATGATGATGAAAGTATTTTCTTTTTAGGGATTTTCTTTCTTTTTTTTGGGTCACCCTGCCTCGGTGGGAGACGACCGACTTGTTGAAAAAAAAAAAAAAATGTATGAAAGAGGGAAAGGTACCTAGGGATTGGCAGAGAGCATGTATAGTCCCTTTATATAAAGGGAAAGGGGACAAAAGAGATTGTAAAAATTATAGAGGAATAAGTTTACTTAGTATACCAGGAAAAGTGTACGGTAGGGTTATAATTGAAAGAATTAGAGGTAAGACAGAATGTAGGATTGCGGATAAGGAAGGACATTTTAGAGTGGGTAGGGGATGTGTAGATCAAGTGTTTACATTAAAGCACATATGTGAACAGTATTTAGATAAAGATAGGGAAGTTTTTATTGCATTTATGGATTTAGAAAAGGCATATGATAAAGTGGGTAGAGGAGCAATGTGGCAGATTTTGCAAGTACAGTGGACCCCTGGCATATGATATTAATTCGTTCTTGAGAGCTCATTGTATGCCGAAATTATCGTAAGGCGAATTAATTTTCCCCATAAGAAATAATGGAAATCAAATTAATTCGTGCAAGACACCCAAAAGTATGAAAAAAAAAAGTTTTACCACATGAAATATTAAGTTTAATGCACACAAACTGAAGAAGACATGCACAGTTAGTAGTACTCTACTAGCAATGGAATACATGACACTTACCTTTAATGAAGATCTGGTGATGATTGATGGGATAGGAGGAGGGGAGAGTGTTGAACTTATTGTTTAGAAGGGGAATCCCCTTAAATTAGGACTTGAGGTATCAAGTCCTTTTCCGGGGTTACTTCTCTTCTTGTTTTAATGCCACTAGGACCAGCTTGAGAGTCACTGGACCTCAGTCACACAACACATCTGTCCATAGAACTCTGTACCTCTCGTTCCTTTATGATTTGTCTAAAGTGGTTCACAACATTGTCATTGTAATAGTCACCAGCACGGCTTGCAATAGCTGTGTGAGGGTGATTTTCATCCATAAAGGTTTGCACTTCAAGCCACTTTGCACACATTTCCTTAATCTCTTTTTTCAATTCCATACTAATTCTCACTCTTTTTACCACAGGGATGGCACTAGAAGCTTTCTTGGGGTTCATGGTGACTTATTTTGTAGTTACAAGCACTAAAAACACTGGGAAATGGGAAATGTACCAAATGTATGCGTAGATGCGACCGCACTGGCTGGCTTGTGAACACTGGCGATGAGGCCACATGTGGGACACGTCCCGGACGAATCGCGTGAGGCAAGTTTTTTAACGTGAGGCGAGGCAAAATTTTTATGTTAAAATGTATCGTATGCCGGATTTAACATAAGGCGATGCCACCGTATGCCGGGGGTCCACTGTATATGGAATAGGTGGTAAGTTACCAAATGCTGTAAAGAGTTTTTATAAGGATAGTGAGGTTCAGGTTAGGGTGTGTTGAAGAGAGGGAGACTACTTCCCGGTAAAAGTAGGTCTTGGACAGGGATGTGTAATGTCACCATGGTTGTTTAATATATTTATAGATGGGGTTGTAAAAGAAGTAATGCTAGGGTGCTCGGGAGAGGGGTAGGATTAAATTATGGGGAATTAAATACAAAATATGATGTAGGGCGAAATGACAGTAGTTTGTTGGATTATGTATTGGTAGATAAAAGACTGTTGAGTAGACTTCAGGATGTACATGTTTATAGAGGGGCCACAGATATATCAGATCACTTTCTAGTTGTAGGTACACTGAGAGTAAAAGGTAGATGGGATACAAGGAGAATAGAAGCATCAGGGAAGAGAGAGGTGAAGGTTTATAAACTAAAAGAGGAGGCAGTTAGGGTAAGATATAAACAGCTATTGGAGGATAGATGGGCTAATGAGAGCATAGGCAATGGGGTCGAAGAGGTATGGGATAGGATTAAAAATGTAGTGTTAGAGTGTTCAGCAGAAGTTTGTGGTTACAGGAAAGTGGGTGCAGGAGGGAAGAGGAGCGATTGGTGGAATGATGATGTAAAGAGAGTATAAGGGAGAAAAGTTAGCATATGAGAAGTTTTTACAAAGTAGAAGTGATGCAAGGGGGGAAGAGTATATGGAGAAAAAGAGAGAGGTTAAGAGAGTGGTGAAGCAATGTAAAAAGAGAGCAAATGAGAGAGTGGGTGAGATGTTATCAACAAATTTTGTTGAAAATAAGAAAAAAGTTTTGGAGTGAGATTAACAAGTTAAGAAAGCCTAGAGAACAAATGGATTTGTCAGTTAAAAATAGGAGAGGAGAGTTATTAAATGGAGAGTTAGAGGTATTGGGAAGATGGGGGAATATTTTGAGGAATTGTTAAATGTTGATGAAGATAGAGAAGCTGTGATTTCGTGTATAGGGCAAGGAGGAATAACATCTTGTAGGAGTGAGGAAGAGCCAGTTGTGAGTGTGGGGGAAGTTCGTGAGGCAGTAGGTAAAAATGAAAGGGGTAAGGCAGCCGGATTGATGGGATAAAGATAGAAATGTTAAAAGCAGGTGGGATATATTTTTTGGAGTGGTTGGTGCAATTATTTAATAAATGTATGGAAGAGGGTAAGGTACCTAGGGATTGGCAGAGAGCATGCATAGTTCCTTTGTATAAAGGCAAAGGGGATAAAAGAGAGTGCAAAAATTATAGGGGGATAAGTCTGTTGAGTGTACCTGGTAAAGTGTATGGTAGAGTTATAATTGAAAGAATTAAGAGTAAGACGGAGAATAGGATAGCAGATGAACAAGGAGGCTTTAGGAAGGTTTAGGGGGTGTGTGGACCAGGTGTTTACAGTGAAACATATAAGTGAACAGTATTTAGATAAGGCTAAAGAGGCCTTTGTGGCATTTATGGATTTGGAAAAGGCGTATGACAGGGTGGATAGGGGGGCAATGTGGCAGATGTTGCAAGGTGTATGGTGTAGGAGGTAGGTTACTGAAAGCAGTGAAGAGTTTTTACGAGGATAGTGAGGCTCAAGTTAGAGTATGTAGGAAAGAGGGAAATTTTTTCCCAGTAAAAGTAGGCCTTAGACAAGGATGTGTTGATGTCACCGTGGTTGTTTAATATATTTATAGATGGGGTTGTAAGAGAAGTAAATGCGAGGGTCTTGGCAAGAGGCGTGGAGTTAAAAGATAAAGAATCACACACAAAGTGGGAGTTGTCACAGCTGCTCTTTGCTGATGACACTGTGCTCTTGGGAGATTCTGAAGAGAAGTTGCAGAGATTGGTGGATGAATTTGGTAGGGTGTGCAGGAGAAGAAAATTAAAGGTGAATACAGAAAGAGTAAGGTTATGAGGATAACAAAAAGATTAGGTGATGAAAGATTGAATATCAGATTGGAGGGAGAGAGTATGGAGGAGGTGAACGTATTCAGATATTTGGGAGTGGACGTGTCAGCGGATGGGTCTATGAAAGATGAGGTGAATCATAGAATGATGAGGGAAAAAGAGTGAGTGGTGCACTTAGGAGTCTGTGGAGACAAAGAACTTTGTCCTTGGAGGCAAAGAGGGGAATGTATGAGAGTATAGTTTTACCAACGCTCTTATATGGGTGTGAAGCGTGGGTGATGAATGTTGCAGCGAGGAGAAGGCTGGAGGCAGTGGAGATGTCATGTCTGAGGGCAATGTGTGGTGTGAATATAATGCAGAGAATTCGTAGTTTGGAAGTTAGGAGGAGGTGCGGGATTACCAAAACTGTTGTCCAGAGGGCTGAGGAAGGGTTGTTGGGGTGGTTCGGACATGTAGAGAGAATGGAGCGAAACAGAATGACTTCAAGAGGTGTATCAGTCTGTAGTGGAAGGAAGGCGGGGTAGGGGTCGGCCTAGGAAAGGTTGGAGGGAGGGGGTAAAGGAGGTTTTGTGTGCGAGGGGCTTGGACTTCCAGCAGGCATGCGTGAGCGTGTTTGATAGGAGTGAAGGAGACAAATGGTTTTTAATACTTGACGTGCTGTTGGAGTGTGAGCAAAGTAACATTTATGAAGGGATTCAGGGAAACCGGCAGGCCGGACTTGAGTCCTGGAGATGGGAAGTACAGTGCCTGCACTCTGAAGGAGGGGTGTTAATGTTGCAGTTTAAAAACTGTAGTGTAAAGCACCCTTCTGGCAAGACAGTGATGGAGTGAATGATGGTGAAAGTTTTTCTTTTTTGGGCCACCCTGCCTTGGTGGGAATCGGCCAGTGTGATAATAAAAAAATAATAAAATAAATACATAATGGGAATTGACACAGTTGCTTTTTGCTGGTGATACTGTGCTTATTGGAGATTCTATAGAAAAATTGCAAAGGTTAGTGGACGAGTTTGGGAGTGTGTGTAAAGGTAGAAAGTTGAAAGTGAAAATAGAAAAGAGTAAGGTGATGAAGGTATCAAATGATTTAGATAAAGAAAAATTGGATATCAAATTGGGGAGGAGGAATATGGAAGAAGTGAATGTTTTCAGATTCTTGGGAGTTGACGTGGCAGCGGATGGATTTATGAAAGATGAGGTTAATCATAGATTTGATGAGGGAAAAGTGAGTAGTGCGTTGAGGTATATGTGGAAATAAAAAACGTTATTTATGGAGGCAAAGAAGGGAATGTATGAAAATAAAGTAGTACCAACACTCTTATATGGGTGTGAAGCTTGGGTTGTGAATGCAGCACTGAGGAGGTGTTTGGAGGCAGTGGAGATGTCCTGTCTAAGGGCAATATGTGGTGTAAATATTATGCATAAAATTCGGAGTGTGGAAATTAGGAGAAGGTGTGGAGTTAATAAAAATGTTAGAGGGATGAAGAGGGGTTGTTGAGGTGGTTTGGTCATTAAGAGAGAATGGATCAAAGTAGAATGACACGGAGAGCGTATAAATCTGTAGGGGAAGGAAGGCGGGGTAGGGGTGGTCCTCGAAAAGGTTGGAAGGAAGGGGTAAGGGAGGTTTTGTGGGCGAGGGGCTTGGACTTCCAGCAGACATGCGTGAGCATGTTCAGTAGGAGTGAATGGAGACAAATGGTATTTGGGACCTGACGATTTGTTGGAGTGTGAGCAGGGTAATATTTAGTGAAGGGATACAGGGAAACTGGTTATTTTTATATAGTCGGACTTGAGTACTGTAAATGGGAAGTACAGTGCCTGATTCTATTAAGATTGAGGGAATGACCACATAGACTCAAGGTTGAGGGATGATTACCTCATTCTCCTCCTGTTCTTCAAGATTCTCCTTTGTATGGACTGATGAAGCCACTGTGTGGCAAAACGTTTCCTCAATAAAGATACCCAAGAGTTGCACTTGTGTCTAATTTATTAACTTGTTGGTTCTCTGAACCATTCATCTAAATCCTGTCAGACACTGCAACTTCTTGGGATCTTAATACTTGGGAATTCTTCACTTGCCTAACCCTTGGGCACGACCTACTTCCACATTGAACAAATGTGACACCACCTACGACTGCTGCACCTCTCCTGCCTATGGTTTATAAGCTCCTCCGCACATATGCCGTATTCTATTCAAGAGTGATGGACTGACCACATCGACTCAAGGTTGAGGGTCTGATTACCTCATTCTCCTCCTGTTCTTCAAGATTCTCTTTTGTATGGACTGATAAAGCCACTGTGTGGCAAAACGTTTCCTCAATAAAGATACCCAAGAGTTGCACACGTGTCTAATTTATCAACTTGTCAGTTCTCTGAGCCATTCATCTACAAGTACAGTGCCTGCACTCTAAAGAAGGGGTTTGAGATATTGGCAGTTTGGAGGGATATGTTGTGTATCTTTATAAGTATATGCTTCTAAACTGTTGTGTTCTGAGCACCTCTGCAAAAACAGTGATTGTGTGTGAGTGAGGTGAAAGTGTTGAATGATGATGAAAGTATTTTCTTTTTGGGGATTTTCTTTCTTTTTGGGTCACCCTGCCTTGGTAGGAGATGGCCGACTTGTTAAAAAAAAAAATTAATTTCATTGCCTTGTTCCTTTATGCATTCAATTTCTTTCTTTTACATGCACTGCCAGACTGTTCCAATGACAATTTCCACATCAGCACAGCACAGAACAGTAACTACCACACATTTTTCCTCAACGGCTCTTGTCTTTTTACAGCAACAAAGCACATTTACCATTATTCGTTCTGTTGCTGTGTGCTGACATCACAATTTAGATTTCTCTCTGACTGCAACATTTTTTCCCCTCCTTCAGAATGCAAGCACTGCCCCTTCCACCTCCAGGATTCAGGTCTGACTTATGGTCTTGTTTATTTTGTTTACAGCCATTGGAACTGTTATTGGACATTTTGGGAGTTCATATCATTATGGCTTGTTGTGATGAACTTCCAAATAGGCTTCATAATAACTCTAGCTTTATGAAATTTTACTGTGTTTTTCAGTGGCATAATGATGCATTTATGCCAGAAGTTTTTTGTTAGTCAATTACAAAAAAAAAAAAAAAAAAAGTTGACATCTCATCTTTAAGTCCAAATGGAACTTTTGGCATCACTTTTTTTTTAATTTCAGATACTCAAATATTATCCATTTTAGGTTGTTTTGTTAAAAAAGCAATAATCTGAAGGAATTCTTAAAATTGATAAAAGTATAAATAAAAACTAAATGTATTCATGAGTTAGGCTAAATTTTGGCTTTTAGAATTAACATACCTGCAGCATATACAGGTTGACCATCACTGATTCGGCATCATTGGGACCTGTAAGGTGCCGGATTAGTGATTTTGCTGGATCACAGAGTGGTTGAGTTAGAATGCATTTAACCAAACAGCTAACCACCTCATCCTGGTAGCCGAAATTAGTGCCGGACTAGTGCTTGCCAGATCAGTGCTGGCTGACCTATACATAAAAATAGAAATCAGATGCTTCAGTAAATAAGGATTCTAAAAGTCAAAGGTTAAAAATTAGACTTTTGAGAAGCCATGCCATTGCTAAGTCTGGCAGAGTACTGAGGTTGTCAACTTTGTGGCACTCCACTTCTCTACATATAGCATTGTCACCAATATCCATGTTTCTCAGATTATCAGTGTTCTATGTAAAAAAAATAAGTAAAGAAATATAGTACATAATTTTCCCAGCCTCAGGTTAATTATGACAGAAGTGCAAACTAGCAAAGTGACCCATAGAAGATAGCACATTCACCAACATGCTGACATGATGATCAGATTACCCCGTATAATTACCATAAGGAAATAATTCAACCAGTGAAATGTTACACACTTTTAGGAGTACTTAAGATATTTTTCTTGGGTGGCAATCATATTTCAAGAAATAATTTGCGCTGTCTCTATATTTGCTCTTTTAAAAGAAGAAGAACTTACAGGTATTTTTCTATGAAAAACTGTATATATCTCTGTGTATCTGTATTAGGGTTATTTTTCATAGTGCTAGCAAGTGTATCTTGAAAAATATTTCCAGTGGAGCGCTACGACCCAAAACTGAACAAATGGGCAATGATGCCAGCAATGAGTACACGTCGCAAACACCTAGGCTGCGCTGTCTACAATAACATGATCTATGCTGTTGGTGGCAGAGATGATTGCACTGAACTGTCTAGTGCTGAACGATATAATCCCCATACTAATCAGTGGAGTCCTATTGTTGCAATGACATCAAGAAGAAGTGGGGTAAGTAAAAATACCAATGTTGCTTCTGTCTTTCATAGGACCATTTTTTCCAGTACTGTACTCTCCTATTTTTGGTTGCTGTGGTTGATTCTCAGACTCTGTCTCCACCTCTTAACTTGCCACTCTCCAGATTCCCCTCCCTCATAGCCTTGTGGGCCCTGTTGTACCTCCTCTTTAAACTATATATAGAGTCTGCTTTCACTGCTTCCTCTCCATGATCATTCCACTTCTTGACCACTCTGAGACAGAAGAAATACTTCTAACATGTCTTTGGCTGACCTGTGTCGTTGACTTCCAGCCATATTCCTGAGTTCCCATTTCTTACCTCACAAACAATGTATCCCTGTCTGTCTTATCAATTCCCATAAGTATTTTGCATGTTGTCACATCTTCCCTGTTTTTTCTGTCCTCCAATGCTGTTAGATTCAGTTCTATTAGCCTCTGTTCATTGCTCTTGCCCCTCAAAACAGGATCAAGCCTGATTACATCTGTACTTTTTGCAGTTTCTTAACATTGTTTTTCAGGTGCGGGTTCCATACTGGTGCTGCATACTCCAAGATAGGCCTGACGTATGTTGTATAAAGGGCCTGGAAAAACTTTGAGATTCCTGAAGCTACTCTTAAGAGTTGCCAGATAAATTTTGGCTGCAGATGTGATAGGCTGATGTGAGGCTCTGGTGATATACCAGGCACTCTGCTCTCTGAGTGAAGTATGCAGCTCCTGTCCCCCTAGTCTATATCCTGTATCTGGTCTACTTGCTCCCTCCCCAGTCTTCATGACCTTGCATTTGCTGGGGTTAAATTCAAGTAACCACTTATCTGACTGCTTGCAGTTCGTTCAGATCCCTTTGGAGCCTTTCCTTGTCCTCACCTGTCTTTATTCTCCTCATCAGCAAATGGGAATATATCTGAACGAATCCTATCTGGAGTGCTCACATAAACCAGAAACAGTACTGCACCTATATGTTGTAGAACATTTCAGTGTCTGAGGCAGAATGCGTGGGCCTACATAATTACATCGTAATGTAGTACTTGCCTATATGTTCTCTCACCCCTCAAGGTAGGCTTCATGGTGCTAGTGGGGGCTCTTGACTTGTCTTGAATTGTCCTCCACTTCTTTGGATCAGATTTGATTGCTTACCATTCCCCAGATGCTATATGACCCCTGTGGGTTTAGTGTTTCTCCTCTAATATAGTAATAATAATAATTTTTTTTTTCAACGAACCAGCCATATCCCACTGAGGCAGGGTAACCTAAAATGAAAAACCTTAATTTTTCTTTTTAAATTTAATAATTTATACAGGAGAATTTAATAATTTATACAGGAGAAGGCTTAGGGAGGAAGAAGTAATATTAATATTAATAATAGTGATATTTCTTAGTGATAATTCATTATTACATTTACATGGGGAAGTGGGACAGCATTCTTCCTCTTTTAAGCCATGCATGTCATAGGAGGCCACTAAAATGCCAGGAACAAGGGGCTAGTAACTGTATACATTACTAAATTTAAAAAGAGAAACTTTTTCTTTTTAGGTCACCTTGCCTTGGTCGGATATGGCCGGTTTGTTAAAAAAAAAAAAATTACTTTGTTCCTTCATTCGAATGACCTGGTCTTTCACTGTCATTTTTTAGCTGATGTGGCTGTGAAGCAGTGTTGGTTTGGACTTTTGTTTTTTTTAAGATATATGTTCTAAAGTTTGTATGACTTGGAAAATGCTGTATGTGATTGTCCTTAAGTAATTTATTCAGTATTTTATTACTTTTTCATCGTAGTCACCATATTAAAATATGCTCAATGTTACGCGCCCCTACTTCACTCCATTATATACAAAAATAAAAGGCCTGGTTAAAATAAGTTCTGTAATAATATATCGCGAACCACTTTATTACTAGCTAGATAAAGCAGGTTTGACTATATATTATTATCGGGTACAGTATGAATCATCAACAGTACTCTCATTGTATTATATTATATCTTTCCCCATGATTATTATAATTATAATATTATTATTATTATTATCACACTGGCCGATTCCCACCAAGGCAGGGTGGCCCGAAAAAGAAAAACTTTCACCATCACTCACTCCATCACTGTCTTGCCTGAAGGGTGCTTTACACTACAGTTTTTAAACTGCAACATTAACACCCCTCCTTCAGAGTGCAGGCACTGTACTTCCCATCTCCAGGACTCAAGTCCGGCCTTCCGGTTTCCTTGAACCCCTTCATAAATGTTACTTTGCTCACACTCCAACAGCACGTCAAGTATTAAAAACCATTTGTCTCCATTCACTCCTATCAAACACGCTCACGCATGCCTGCTGGAAGTCCAAGCCCCTCGCACACAAAACCTCCTTTACCCCCTCTCTCCAACCTTTCCTAGGCCGACCCCTACCCCGCCTTCCACTACAGACTGATACACTCTTGAAGTCATTCTGTTTCGCTCCATTCTCTCTACATGTCCGAACCACCTCAACAACCCTTCTTCAGCCTTCTGGACAACAGTTTTGGTAATCCCGCACCTCCTCCTAACTTCCAAACTACGAATTCTCTGCATTATATTCACACCACACATTGCCCTCAGACATGACATCTCCACTGCCTCCAGCCTTCTCCTCGCTGCAACATTCATCACCCATGCTTCACACCCATATAAGAGTGTTGGTAAAACTATACTCTCATACATTCCCCTCTTTGCCTCCAAGGACAAAGTTCTTTGTCTCCACAGACTCCTAAGTGCACCACTCACTCTTTTCCCCTCATCAATTCTATGATTCACCTCATCTTTCATAAACCCATCCGCTGACACGTCCACTCCCAAATATCTGAATACATTCACCTCCTCCATACTCTCTCCCTCCAATCTGATATTCAATCTTTCATACCTAATCTTTTTGTTATCCTCATAACCTTACTCTTTCCTGTATTCACCTTTTAAATTTTCTTCTTTTGCACACCCTACCAAATTCATCCACCAATCTCTGCAACTTCTCTTCAGAATCTCCCAAGAGCACAGTGTCATCAGCAAAGAGCAGCTGTGACAACTCCCACTTTGTGTGTGATTCTTTATCTTTTAACTCCACGCCTCTTGCCAAGACCCCTCGCATTTACTTCTCTTACAACCCCATCTATAAATATATTAAACAACCACGGTGACATCACACATCCTTGTCTAAGGCCTACTTTTACTGGGAAATAATTTCCCTCTTTCCTACATACTCTAACTTGAGCCTCACTATCCTCGTAAAAACTCTTCACTGCTTTCAGTAACCTACCTCCTACACCATACACTTGCAACATCTGCCACATTGCATCCCTATCCACCCTGTCATACGCCTTTTCCAAATCCATAAATGCCACAAAGACTTCTTTAGCCTTATCTAAATACTGTTCACTTATATGTTTCACTGTAAACACCTGGTCCACACACCCCTACCTTTCCTAAAGCCTCCTTCTTCATCTGCTATCCTATTCTCCGTCTTACTCTTAATTCTTTCAATAATAACTCTACCATACACTTTACCAGTTATACTCAGCAGACTTATCCCCCTATAATTTTTGCACTCTCTTTTATCCCCTTTGCCTTTATACAAATTAACTATGCATGCTTTCTGCCAATCCCTAGGTACCTTACCCTCTTCCATACATTTATTAAATAATTGCACCAACCACTCCAAAACTATATCCCCACCTGCTTTTAACATTTCTATCTTTATCCCATCAATCCCCGGGTGCCTTACCCCCTTTCATTTTACCTACTGCCTCACGAACTTCCCCCACACTCACAACTGGCTCTTCCTCACTCCTACAAGATGTTATTCCTCCTTGCCCTATACACGAAATCACAGCTTCCCTATCTTCATCAACATTACAATTCCTCAAAATATTCCCTCCATCTTCCCAATACCTCTAACTCTCCATTTAATAACTCTCCTCTCCTATTTTTTAACTGACAAATCCATTTGTTCTCTAGGTTTTCTTAACTTGTTAATCTCACTCAAAACTTTTTCTTATTTTCAACAAAATTTGTTGATAACATCTCACCCACTCTCTCATTTGCTCTCTTTTTAAAATTGCTTCACCACTCTTTTAACCTCTCTCTTTTTCTCCATATACTCTTCCCTCCTTACATCACTTCTACTTTGTAAAAACTTCTCATATGCTAAACTTTTTTCTCCCTTACTACTCTCTTTACATCATCATTCCACCAATCACTCCTCTTCCCTCCCGCACCCACTTTCCTGTAACCACAAACTTCTGCTGAACACACTAACACTACATTTTTAAACCTACCCCATACCTCTTCGACCCCATTGCCTATGCTCTCATTAGCCCATCTATCCTCCAATAGCTGTTTATATCTTACCCTAACTGCCTCTTCTTTTAGTTTATAAACCTTCACCTCTCTCTTCCCTGATGCTTCTATTCTCCTTGTATCCCATCTACCTTTTACTCTCAGTGTAGCTACAACTAGAAAGTGATCTGATATATCTGTGGCCCCTCTATAAACATGTACATCCTGAAGTCTACTCAACAGTCTTTTATCTACCAATACATAATCCAACAAACTGCTGTCATTTCGCCCTACATCATATCTTGTATACTTATTTATCCTCTTTTTCTTAAAATATGTATTACCTATAACTAAACCCCTTTCTATACAAAGTTCAATCAAAGGGCTCCCATTATCATTTACACCTGGTACCCCAAACTTACCTACCACACCCTCTAAAAGTTTCTCCTACTTTAGCATTCAGGTCCCCTACCACAATTACTCTCTCACTTGGTTCAAGGCTCCTATACATTCACTTAACATCTCCCAAAATCTCTCTCTCTCCTCTACATTCCTCTCTTCTCCAGGTGCATACATGCTTATTATGACCCACTTTTCACATCCAACCTTTACTTTAATCCACATAATTCTTGAATTTACACATTCATATTCTCTTTTCTCCTTCCATAACTGATCATTTAACATTACTGCTACCCCTTCTTTTGCTCTAACTCTCTCAGATACTCCAGATTTAATCCCATTTATTTCCCCCCACTGAAACTCCCCTACCCCTACCACTACTGTAGTGACCAATTGGTGGTTCTAGAATTGACGCCACGCGTCGCCTTCTGGCCGAGCTGAAGTCATGCTATGGAGTAGTTGAGTGAGTCAGTCAGCTCCTAGCTCTGACTCGGTACGGGTCTTCAACCCAAAGCTCCTAGCTTAAACTAAAACTTTATACCAAGTCTATTGTCTTGCCTTTGCCATTAGTTTCCTGAAGTCTGGTAATTCATGTCACTTATGAAAGATAACTATTTCATTACCCTAGACCTTTCTAAAAGAGTTAAATGGTAAGATTAGTAGATTATTAATTGAAATTATTGTATCATACTCTGTTAATGAGAATTTGAACGTAAGATTGGGTTTCTTGCTGTATAGTATTTCATTTATAATTGCCTGTGGTTATTTTAATTCACTAACCAAATGCCAATGAAACTAAATGATTGGTAATAAAATAAAACTAACAAAAAAAAATGGAGTTACTTGTGCCCCTATTGTTACGGTGAAGATTAAGTCATAACACTCAACAATAACCCACATAGAGACAGGAACTCAAAAGATGACTTTATAGGCTGTATATTTTGAACTTTTACTGGGGCCTTCGTCAGCGGACCCCCAGTAGGGGAGGGATCAAAATATATAGACAAATTCATCTTCTGAGTTTCTTCTCTCTGTGGGTTATTATTGAGCATTGACAAATGTTCATTACATTTTTATTGGTTATTCATATTAGAATGTAATTAGGACATACACTTTGGATATAATGTATCATGTAACCATTACTTTTCATGATAAATTTGTATATACTGTGTCTAATCTTGATTGAACTTTCCATTTTCTTGCTTAGTGATAATTCATTATTATATGCAAATAACCCGCACATAGGATTTGTTAACCCTTTCAGGGTTGGTGCCGTACTAGTACGGCTTGCACGCCAGGGTTGGTGCTGTACTAGTACACATAAATTCTAGCGCCTTCAAATGTAGCGAGAGAAAGCTGGTGGGCCTACATATGAAAGAATGGGTCTATGTGGTCAGTGTGCGCAGTATGAAAAAAGTCCTGCAGCACACATTGCATAATGAGAAAAAAAAAACTCCAACCGTGTTTTTGGTTTAAAACAGCGACTTTGCAGTCTATTTTCGTATGCTATTTATGGTTGTATTCTATTTTTCCTTGTCTCATTAGAATGGAAGACTTATTACGGAAATTGAGATGATTTTTATTGGTTTAACAATGAAAAGTACCTTGAAATTGAGCTCAAAATAGCAGAAATGTTTGAAATGTTCGATTTTTGCCCAAGTTTAAAAGTAAATAAATCAACCCATGCGTCCAATACACGTCAGCTGGTGAGTCTTATATTCTTTTGCAAGTGCGCTGATATTATTTATACCATTTCTACACCATTTCTACACTAATGCAGTAGTCTGCATAACAGTAAATCTTCTATTTTTTGTGAGAATAAAAATTCAAAGTGGAAAGCAAAAGAAATGTAACAGAGGCCTAGGGACGTGACTAATGAACAGAGGAAAAGCTATTTTAGTGCCAGGAATGTCTGTCTTGCTTATTCTGGACCCTGTTTGGAAATTGGCATCTTTTGAAATTTGTGTGAAATTGGTAAAATTGCCAATTTCGGACCACTTTATTGGATAGTTGAAATCGGTAAATGAGTGGTTTCTTGTACTCTTTCGATAGAAATAATGGGGTTCTAGCGAAATAGTTATGATTTTTGTCGACTGGTACATAGGAATTAGCTGAAAATAGGGCTCAAAGTGGGCGAAATCGCCAATGCATAAACATTGTTGAGACCGCTAACTTTGTGAGAGCATAATTCCGTATGTTTTCCATCAAATTTTGTACTTTTGGTGTCATTATGATTGGGAAAAGATTCTGTATCATTTCATAAGAAAAAATAATTTTTTTTTTTTCGAAAAATTTCTGACCCTGAGAACAAGTTTAGGAGAGGGCTTGCCGACCCTGAAGAACAAGTTTAGGAAGGGCCTGCCGACCTTGAAAGGGTTAATGGTCCAAGTTGGATTGAAACATTATCATATGTTTCTTTCTTCTATGTGTGGGGTACTTGTGTTTTGTTCTAGTCACGGTATTGTGGCTTTTTATTCATTAATTCATTATTATATTTGCAGGTTGGATTAGCAGTAGTTAATGGCATGCTGTATGCAGTTGGAGGCTTTGATGGAACGACATATCTCAAAACAATAGAGGTATATGATCCTGATCAGAACCATTGGCGGTTGTGTGGGTCCATGAACTACCGTCGACTGGGTGGTGGCGTGGGTGTCGTCAAACTTCCACACAATGAAGCACATCTCTGGTGATTAAACGAAGGGCTAGAATTCTGGCTTGGGGTAACTGTCAGTGGAAAATTAGGTATTGGAAGTGGTATCGGAAAATAGTAGCATTTTCAGATGTTGTTAATGTAATAATGTTTATAAGTGTATGTTATCAAATGTAGGATCTGTGGTGGTGGACCTCTAATGCATCATGCTTATTAAATAGCAAGAGATATTAATTAAACAAGCTATATTTATATATGATTAGCAATACAAGCAAAATATCTACTGGTCCATCAGTAAAGATATATATACTGTTGTGATATGTATTAAGTACAGTAAAATTTTGATTTAACGGAATAATAGGTGGGGGGGGATAGATGGAAAAGGTTATGTGGTAATATTGATTGTCCATTAAATCTGAGTGATGGGTTGTCAAAAAACAGCAAAAATATTTGTTGCAAAAGAATTTTTACCTAGTATTTCTCATTTAGTAATGTTCCTTTTCACTTATAAATGGTATTAAATATTGTTTAAGTCACATACTGTACATATACACACGTTAATGAATAGAGCAGAGCTATAATATAGTAGCATACATATGCACGAGGCCAAGGAGAGGAAACGGGAGAAGGTAGTGATGAATGTGGGAGGGAGAGTGTGGAGTGAGCTCCCTCACTTCACACATCTGGTATACACGTATATGAGTGACTGACAGGTGAGGGTGGGGTCATTGAAGTCACCCTCTGTCTCTTTCTCTCTTACTGTACTTGCTCTCTTTACCATACATAATAAACTTAACAATATTATTTATATTAGCATAACCAACCATAATTTGTATTTCATATTAAACTGAAAAGGTAAATAAAATATTGGTTAGTTTTGAAAATGGGAAAAGTGAGCTTTCTGGGAACTCTGCAGTGAGCCCATTGCAAACAAACTGGTGGAAGTGTGCATTTTGGTTATGGTCTTCCTGGAGTCTGACAGGTCTCCTTGGAGCCCAGCCAGGAATCCCTGGAGTCTAACCAGTGCTCTTTCTAGTCTGACAGTATCTCCCTGGAGTTCAACCAGATATCCCTGGAGTCTATGAAGTCTTCCATTTGGGCTCCATTATTTACCTTCTGTAGTGGATAGATGAGATCTTGTTATGATGGCACCAGTAATGAACAAATCTTTAAAAAATGGACTTTGTGAATTGTTTGTGGACTTTGTTATTGAGGGAGTTTGGCCATTGTCCGGATTTTGTCCATTAAATCCGAAGCAGGTTAAATCAGGGTCCGTTAAATTAAGGTTTTACTGTTCTGCTAAATTAATGATGCAGAAGTACAAGGTTCCAGTTGTGAAAAAAGTAAATTAAAGTGATTGAGTAAAACAAGGAAGATTGTGAAAATAAAATTAATTATGAGTTAAAATGACAGACTCCAAATTTTATGCTAGAATTCTGCCTGTTCAAGTCACAAAAGATGTGTGAATTAAATTAATTAATGTAATGTGGACCAGAGTTATAGGACTGAACAAAGTCTTTGGCCAAAACCATAAAACTCACCCTAAGATCACAGCAAAGATTATATTTAAGTTATCCTTATTTTTGATGTGAGTTTTCTATATTAGTACTCTTAGTGTTCTGTGGGGAGTTCAGTAGGTGACCACTGGAATAAACCAATGATTATATTTAACAGTATGGCCCATATACTTTTGAACATCATAAGGCAAGAGGGGTATATGTAACTGAAAGGTTCACTAGAATAAGAATTTAAAAAAAAAAATAAAATATTTCTTAATTAATTTTTTCTTGTTTTGATAAAGCATTGATTATTATATCTGACAATATAGCCTTCATGTTGGTAGTTCTTGTAATGCAAAAGTAACTTTAATTGAAAGGTTTGCTAAAATAAGGGCTCTTAAATTACTCAAAAAAAATTTTAAATTAAATTTATCCTTCTTCTTATAAGGCATTTGTTTACCCATATTTTTCCATTCTGCTGTCTCTCTACATAAATGAGCTTCGATACATTGTTCCTGTTCTTTTCTTTTATTTTTTTGACTGAGGGACCTGGCATAGGCATCTCAGAATTCCATTAGTTGTATTCTCTGAATTTTTTCAGTCTTGGAGTCAGATGTGCCAATATTCCATATTCATGGGTAAATACAGTTAAAAACAAGCTTACTTTTTTTTTTATAGAAAATTTTGTACAAGAAATTTTTGTAACTAATTTTAGGGAGGTGTAAATGCAAGAAGTGGTCCAGAAATGTTTAGGCAGTGTTTTCCTTTGACTATATTTTGAGTCACTTCCATGTTATATAATAAGATGTCCAAGTGAATGGTGGTTACAGGAGAAACCATCTCGGGAATCCTAATTTTGTTTTTATTTTTATGTAAAAGGAAAGAGACACTGCTGGAATTATGGTTGTAATATACATTGGTAATAATTAGGTAAATGCCATATTACTTTTTCCATGTTTATATTCGTCACAGTTCATAAGAGCCAGCATTTCACCAGTATACTGACTTTGAGAAGGACTGTGGACATTTACAAAGTCACTCCTGCACTGCCTCTTTTAACATTGTCATTAGTGTTGAACCTGCAGCCCTCCCTGTCACTTTTTCACTATGGGCTTACAGCTATGGGCTGTAAGCTCATAGCTGTGCTTTGTCTCCTGTGCCATATGTGGACTGGTTTGATTGTACTGCCAAAAGATCCTATCAGTTACATTCAGTGGAGAATGTTCTTAGTTTTGCCTTTTGTTCTTGCTCAGAGGGGAGATTTTTGTCATTGTAACACTAGGTAAGAGAATCAGTCATGGTAGTCCCATTCATGTCACAAAAGATAGTCAACATCTCTATCCAGCCAATGGTATAGCTGTAATTTGGAACAGGGTAAGATGAGGTGCCACTATTCTGTGCTCAATCACTCTCATTTCAGGTGCATAATGGTGTACTGATGATTTATCACTAGTGATAATTCAGTTTAGGGGATTTTCATTACAGATCACCATGTGTGCCCTCCATATTCATTGCTAGGGCCTTCACAGCCCCTTTTCTTTTGTTCGGCTGTGAGCAGCAGCGTATAAGTATTCAGGACAGTGTTGCTGAACCTAAGCATATTGCTGGTTCTGCATGACAGTATTTATTGCCTGCTGAGAACAGTAATTGAAGGTTTCTAAATTTAATTTTACATTGTAGTAGGGTGAGCTTACATGTTTAAAACATTTGCATTTTCTCTCAACTTTATATTGATTCTTGTCTGTATTTATACCCACATATCTTATATTTTGAGTGTAAAACAGAAGCCTGTAATTGTTTTGTATGATGGTAGGATTGCTGGTGTCTTTTTTCTGTCTCATAAACATGCAAGGTTTCAGGTACGTCTTACTACTTCTACTTACACTTAGGTCACACTACATTTGCATGTTTTTTTTTTTTTTTTCAACAAGTCGGCCGTCTCCCACCGAGGCAGGGTGACCCAAAAAAGAAAGAAAATCCCCAAAAAGGAAATGCTTTCATCATCATTCAACACTTTCACCACACTCACACATTATCACTGTTTTTGCAGAATACAACAGTTTAGAAGCATATACGTATAAAGATACACAACATATCCCTCCAAACTGCCAATATCCCAAACCCCTCCTTTAAAGTGCAGGCATTGTACTTCCCATTTCCAGGACTCAAGTCCGACTATATGAAAATAACCAGTTCCCCTGAATCCCTTCACTAAATATTACCCTGCTCACACTCCAACAGATCGTCAGGTCCCAAGTACCATTTGTCTCCATTCACTCCTATCTAACACGCTCACGCACGCTTGCTGGAAGTCCAAGCCCCTTGCCCACAAAACCTCCTTTACCCCCCTCTCCAACCCTTTCGAGGACGACCCCTACCCCGCCTTCCTTCCCCTATAGATTTATATGCTTTCTATGTCATTCTACTTTGATCTATTGTCTCTAAATGACCAAACCACCTCAACAACCCCTCTTCTGCTCTCTGACTAATACTTTTATTAACTTCACACCTTTTCCCAATTCCCACACTTCGAATTTTCTGCATAATATTTACACCACACATTGCCCTTAGACAGGACATCTCCACTGCCTCCAACCGTCTCCTCGCTGCTGCATTTACCACCCAAGCTTCACACCCATATAAGAGTGTTGGTACTGCTGTACTTTCATACATTCCCTTTTTTTGCCTCCATAGATAACGTTTTTTGACTCCACATATACCTCAACGCACCACTCACCTTTTTTCCCTCATCAATTCTATGATTAACCTCATCCTTCATAAATCCATCCGCCGACACGTCAACTCCCAAGTATCTGAAAACATTCACTTCTTCCATACTCCTCCTCCCCAATTTGATATCCAATTTTTCTTTATCTAAATCATTTGATACCCTCATCACCTTACTCTTTTTCTATGTTCACTTTCAACTTTCTACCTTTACACACCTTCCCAAACTTATCCACTAACCTTTACAATTTTTCTTTAGAATCTCCCATAAGCACAGTATCATCAGCAAAAAGTAACTGTGTTAATTCCCATTTTGAATTTGATTCCCCATAATTTAATCCCACCCCTCTCCCGGACACCCTAGCATTTACTTCTTTTACAACCCCATCTATAAATATATTAAACAACCATGGTGACATTACACATCCCTGTCTAAGACCTACTTTTACCGGGAAGTAGTCTCCCTCTCTTCTACACACCCTAACCTGAGCCTCACTATCCTCATAAAAACTCTTTACAGCATTTAGTAACTTACCACCTATTCCATATACTTGCAACATCTGCCACATTGCTCCCCTATCCACTTTATCATATGCCTTTTCTAAATCCATAAATGCAATAAAAACTTCCCTACCTTTATCTAAATACTGTTCACATATATGCTTCAATGTAAACACTTGATCTACACATCCCCTACCCACTCTGAAACCTCCTTGCTCATCTGCAATCCTACATTCTGTCTTACCTCTAATTCTTTCAATTATAACCCTACCTACATTTTTCCTGGTATACTCAGTAAACTTATTTCTCTATAATTTTTACAATCTCTTTTGTCCCCTTTCCCTTTATATAAAGGGGCTATACATGTACAAGCATATATATGCACACCCCTCTGGGTTTTCTTATCTTTTTCTTACTAATTCTTGTCCTTGTTTATTTCCTCTTATTTCCATGGGGAAGTGGAACAGAATTCTTCCTCCATAAGCCATGTGTGTCGTAAGAGGCTACTAAAATTCCGGGAGCAAGAGGCTAGTAACCCCTTTTCCTGTACAT
>NC_069424.1:15229144-15275852 GCF_026875155.1 Cherax quadricarinatus
TTCCCGGGGGTCAACGCCCCCGCGGCCAGTTTGTGACCAGGCCTCCTGCTGGATCAGAGCCTGATCAACCAGGCTGTTGCTGCTGGCTGCATGCAAACCAACGTACGAGCCACAGCCCGGCTGATCAGGAACTGACTTTAGGTGCTTGTCCAGTGCCAGCTTGAAGATGCCAGGGGTCTGTTGGTAATCCCCCTTATGTGTGCTGGGAGGCAGTTGAACAGTTTCGGGCCCCTGACACTTATTGTATGGTCCCCTTACGTGCTAGTGACACCCCTGCTTTTCATTGGGGGGATGTTGCATCGTCTGCCAAGTCTTTTGCTTTCGTGTGAGTGATTTTCGTGTGCAAGTTCGGTACTAGTCCCTCTAGGATTTCCCAGGTGTAATAATCAGTATCTCTCCCCCCTGTGTTCCGGGGAAATTACAGGTTTAGGAACCTCAAGCGTTTCCCAATAATTGAGGTGTTTTATCTCCGTTATGCGCCCTTTGAAAGTTCTCGTACATTTTCTAGGTCGGCAATTTCACCTGCCTTAAAAGGGTTTGCTGTTAGTGTGCAGCAATATTCCAGCCTAGATAGAACAAGTGACCTGAAGAGTGTCATCATGGGCTTGGCCTCCTAGTTTTGAAGGTTCTCATTATCCATCCTGTCTTTTTTTCTAGCAGATGCGATTGATACAATGTTATGGTCCTTGAAGGTGAGATCCTCCGACATGATCACTCCCAGGTTTTTGACGTTGGTGGTTTCGCTCTATTTTATGGCCAAAATTTTGTTTTGTACTCTGATGAAGATTTAATTTCCTCAGTTTACCATATCTGAGTAATTGAAATTTCTCATCGTTGAACTTCATATTGCTTTCTGAAAGCCCACTGAAAGATTTGGTTGATGTCCGCCTGGAGCTTTGCAGTGTCTGCAATGGAAGACACTGTCATGCAGATTGGGTGTCATCTGCAAAGGAAGAAAACGGTGCTGTGGCTGACATCCTTGTCTATGTCGGATATGAGGATGAGGAACAAGAATGGGAGCGAGTACTGTGCCTTGTGGAACAGAGCTTTTCACCGTAGCTGCCTCGGAACTTTACTCTGTTGACGACTACTCTCTGTGTTCTGTTTGTGAGGAAATTATAGATCCATCGACCGACTTTTCCTGTTATTCCTTTAGCACGCCCTTTTGTGCGCTATTACGCCATGGTCACACTTGTCGAAGGCTTTTGCAAAGTTTGTATATATTACATCTGCATTCTTTTTGTCTTCTAGTGCATTTAGGACCTTGTCGTAGTGATCCAATAGTTGAGACGACAGGAGCGACCTGTTCTAAACCCATGTTGCCCTGGGTTTGTGTAACTGATGGGTTCTAGATGGGTGGTGTCTTGCTTCTTAGGACCCCTTTCAAGATTTTTATGATATGGGATGTTAGTGCTATTGGTCTGTAGTTCTTTGCTGTTGCTTTACTGCCCCCTTTGTGGAGTGGGGCTATGCCCTGTTGTTTTTAGTAACTGTGGGACGACCCCCGTGTCCATGATCCCTCTCCATAGGATGGAAAAGGCTCGTGATAGGGGCTTCTTGCAGTTCTTGATGAACACAGAGTTCCATGAGTCTGGCCCTGGGGCAGAGTGCATGGGCATGTCATTTATCGCCTGTTCGAAGTTATTTGGCGTCAGGATAACATCGGATAGGCTTGTGTTAATCAAATTTTGTGGCTCTCTCATAAAAAATTAATTTTGATCTTCGACTCTCAGTCTGGTTAGCGGCTTGCTAAAAACTGAGTCATATTGGGACTTGAGTAGCTCACTCATTTCCTTGCTGTCATCTGTGTAGGACCCATCTTGTTTAAGTAGGGGCCCAATACTGGACGTTGTTCTCGATTTTGATTTGGCATACAGAGGTAGTGTGTGTACTGTTAGGGACAATCTTTAACAAGTGTATCGAAACAGGGCAACTGCCAAAAGTGTGGAAGATAGCAAATGCAGTCCCAGTTTTTTAAGGAAGGAGACAGACAGCATTAAACTACAGACCAGTGTCACTGACATGTACAGTGTGCAAAGTTATAAAGATTATCAGAAGAGTCGCCGAGCACCTAGAGAGGAGTGGGTTTATATGTGATAACCAGCATGGCTTCAGGGATGGAAAATAGTGTCACAAATACATTGGAATTCTACGACCAGGTAACAGAAGTAAAACAGGAGAAAGAGGGATGAGCAGATTGCATTTTTTGGACTGTAAGGCTTCAGACACTGTTATACATAATAGACTGGTACAAAAGCTATAAGAGCAGGAAGGAATAACAGGAAAAGCACTGTAATGGATCAGAGAATACCTGACAGGAAGGAAACAATGCATGATGGCACGTGATGAGGTGTCGGAATAGGTGCAAGTGACGAGTGGAGTTCCACAAGGACCAGTCCTAGGGCTAGTGCTGTTTCTTGTTTAAGTGAATGACATGACAAAAGGGGTAGTCAGGTATCCCTGCTCGCTGATGACATGAAACTAATGTGGAGAATACAAGCGGACGAGGGCCAGGAAAGGCTTCGAGGAATGTGGACAGGTTACAGGACTGGTCTGACATATGGCTCCTGGAGTTTAACCCCATCAAGTGCAAAGTAATGAACTTGGAGATGAACAAGGAAGACCACAGATAGAGTATAGGCTCTGGGGGCAAAGGCTGCAAACCTCACTCTAGGAGAAGGACCTTGGGGTGAGTATCATACTGAACATATTCCCTGAGGCGCACATCAATCACATATCTGCCTGGCAAATATAACATAGCTCTTCGACATCTGAATAAGGAGTCATTCACGTCACTATTACCTGGAGTTTACATGGAGAGAGTTCCGGGGGTCAACACCCCCGCGGCCCGGTCTACGACCAGGCCTCCTGGTGGATCAGAGCCTGATCAACCAGGCTGTTACTGCTGGCTGCACGCAATCCAACGTACAAGCCACAGCCCTGCTGGTCAGGTACCGACTTGAGGTGCTTGTCCAGTGCCTGCTTGAAGACAGCCAAGGGTCTATTGGTAATCCCCCTTATGTATGCTGGGAGGCAGTTGAACAGTCTCGGGCCCCTGACACCTATTGTATTGTCTCTTAACATGCTAGTGACACCCCTGCTTTTCATTGGGGGGATGTTGCATCGTCTGCCGAGTCTTTTGCTTTCGTTGTGAGTGATTTTCGTGTGCAAGTTCGGAACTAGTCCCTCTAGGATTTTCCAGGTGTATATAATCATGTATCTCTCCCATCTGCATTCCAGGGAGTACAGGTTCAGGAACTTCAAACGCTCCCAGTAATTGAGGTGTTTTATCTCCGTTATGCGTGCCGTGAAGGTTCTCTGTACATTTTCTAGGTCAGCAATTTCACCTGCCTTGAAAGGTACTGTTAGTGTGCAGCAATATTCCAGCCTAGATAGAACAAGCGACCTGAAGAGTGTCATCATGGGCTTGGCATCCCTAGTTTTGAAGGTTCTCATTATCCATCCTGTCATTTTTCTAGCAGATGCGATTGATACAATGTTATGGTCCTTGAAGGTGAGATCCTCCGACATGATCACTCCCAGGTCTTTGACGTTGATTTTTCGCTCTGTTTTGTGGAAGGAATTTATTTTATACTCTGATGAAGTTTTAATTTCCTCATGTTTACCATATCAGAGTAACTGAAATTTCTCATCGTTGAACTTCATATTGTTTTCTGCAGCCCACTGAAAGATTTGGTTAATGCCCGCCTGGAGCCTTGCAGTGTCTGCAATGGAAGACACTGTCATGCAGATTTGGGTGTCATCTGCCCGGTGGCCTGGTGGCTAAAGCTCCCGCTTCACACACGGAGGTCCGGGGTTCGATTCCCGGCAGGTGGAAACATTTCGACACGTTTCCTTACACCTGTTGTCCTGTTCACCTAGCAGCAAATAGGTACCTGGGTGTTAGTCGACTGGTGTGGGTCGCATCCTGGGGGACAAGATTAAGGACCCCAATGGAAATAAGTTAGACAGTCCTCAATGACGCACTGACTTACTTGGGTGGCTAACCCTCCGGGATTAAAAATCCGAACGAAATCTTATCTCTTATCTTATCTTGCAAAGGACGCCACGGTGCTGTGGCTGACATCCTTGTCTATGTCAGATATGAGGATGAGAAACAAGATGGGAGCGAGTACTGTTTACCTGGAGAGAGTTCCGGGGGTCAACGCCCCCGCGGCCCGGTCTGTGACCAGGCCTCCTGGTGGATCAGAGCCTGATCAACCAGGCTGTTGCTGCTGGCTGCACGCAAACCAACGTACGAGCCACAGCCCGGCTGGTCAGGAACCGACTTTAGGTGCTTGTCCAGTGTCAGCTTCAAGACTGCCAGGGGTCTGTTGGTAAGTAAGTAAGTAAGTTTATTCAGGTATACACAAATACAGTTACATAGAATTATCATACATAGCAGCATATGTGTAGGGAACCTAGGATAACCCAAAAAAGTCAGACAGAGTGACTTATTTCCATTGGGGTCCTTTTACCTTATTATTATAGTATAAAGGTTATAATATTTTCTTATTATTCTACAATGAAGATAACATCTTATTATCATACTAAAAAGACTATCTGCTACACCAAGGTCATTAAGACTATCTACAATACGAGGGTCATTACAAGGAATAAGGTAAAATTTACACGTATGTTAGCTAAAAAATAGAAAATCATTCCCTCCCTTTCTGTAGCTACATTCATCAGACACCTTTTGGCACTCTTCTTGAACTGGTTCACGCTATGACTGGCTTTGACATGTGCGGGTAGTCTGTTCCATTCCTTTATTGCTGTACAATAAAAGGTGTTTGAAGCCTGGCCACTGGACTGTGGTACTACAAAGTTGTGCTCTCTCCCCCTAGTACTATGATTGCTTTGGTTCCCAACCTTGACAAAATTGACAGCAAGATATTCTGGACATTGTTTGTGAGCAATTTTATAAACATGATTTAGCTTCAGTTGTTTTACTCTGTCTTCAACATTCAGCATATCCAACTGCTGTAATTCATCCTGGCCTACATGTTCTCTTGGTCCCAGCCCCAGGATGAATCTTACGATTTTGTTCTGGGTGATTTGCAGTCTATCTTTCAGTTTTTTTGTCAAGGCAGAGTACCAAGAAAAGCAAGCGTAATCCATATGGCATTGTATAAGGGCTAGACATAGGGTCCTGCGAGCCTCAGTAGGTAGACACTGTGCTTGTCTATACAGGAACTTCAGTTTGGCATTCGCTTTCTTTACTACATTGTTCCCTATCAATTCTCCTGACATGCATGGGTCAAAGGGGATTCCCAAATATTTTACTGATGAAACCAAAGTGATGGGCTCCCCATTACATTGAACATTAAAATTATTTACCCTTCTCAGTTTATGTTTCGTGCCAAAGAGAATGGCTTCAGTTTTCCCTAGGTGTAATGAGTTTGTTGTCTACTAACCATTTGCTGCAGGACTCCAGTTCCAGTGTTAAAACATTAGCAATATCTTGTGGGTCTTTACCTGACACTAACAGAGCACTGTCATCTGCATACAGATAGGAGTTTGCACTTGACATGATAGGCATATCATTGACATAACATAAGAATAATAAGGGACCCAGAATACTACCTTGGGGAACTCCACATGTTATCGGCAGGGGTTCTGATTCTGTTTTGTTGATTTTGACTATTTGTCTCCTGTTGCTAAGGTAGGACTTAAACCAGTCTACAGAACCTATACCAATAGCTTGAAGTTTATTACATAATATATTGTGGTTGACAGTATCGAAGGCCTTTTGCAGGTCTAAGGTTACCATGCCTATGAGGTTCCCCTTTGACATTTCAGTTCTCAGGTAATCCATCAGATTAATAAGGGAGGTGTCGGTTGAATAGGATCTTCTAAAGCCAGATTGATAGCTATGGAGAATGTTGTTGTCATTAAGGTACTTAACTACTTGAGAATACACCGCCCTCTCTAGAATTTTAGATATTATACTGAGTATACTAACAGGCCTATAGTTGCTTACATCAGACCTACTATTTTTCTTGAAGATAGGAGTGACTCTGGCCTCCTTGAACCCCTCCGGTACTGTATTAGTGGTGATTGATAGATTTATTATGTGAGCAATAGGGATTGACAGTTCAGAAGCACCATCTTTTAGGAACTTAGACGGGATGTTATCAGGGCCTGTGCTCTTAGTTGGGTTTAACCTGCTTAGTTCTTTTTGAATAAAGTCATGAGATACACTTACTAGTTGACAACTGTTTGGGGTTACCCCTTTATTGGTATAGTATGTTTGAAACTTATCAGAGTCTGTGTTAAAGGTATTTGATGCAGCTGGTAGTTTACTTACTAGTGTTGATGCAACAGATGTGTAGTAGGAATTAAAGCAATTTGCCACCTTAGATGTTTCGTGGCATACCTCATTATCGATAGCGAGTACTAAGTTAGACCTATCTACTGGCTTATGGCTATACCCCAACTGTTTTAGTTGTTGCCAGAGCTTTCTGGGGTTATGCTTATACTCTTCAATTTTGAGCAGTAGTGCTTTGCCTTTGCTCCTTTTATAAGTCTCTGTACTCTGTTCCTCACCCTTTGGAATTCATTTAGTGCTGCAATATCCTGTCTGTTTGCTTTAAATCTTTTTAGCAGCTGGTCTCTGAATTTCATATTATCTAATATCTCAGTATTCATCCAGGGTTCAGTTCTTCGTTTAATCCTAACCTCTTTAACTGGTGCAATATTATCAAGGATGGTAGTGAACATTGTTTTGAATTTTTCCCAGGCATCGTTTACGTCCGTGCAACTTGTTATCTCTGTCCAGTCACAATGTGTAGCCTATTTACCAGTGTTTCTTTACTGTATTTTCTAGTTGACCTCATTTTTATTGTCCTGTGTAGGCCTATCCTATCCCTAGTTATTTTCCTGGTGCAGTAAATGATGAAATGATCACTAAGACCTGTGGTAATGACGCCTGACTGACTAATGTTTCTCAGAGCGGTTACAAAGTATGTGGTCAATTAGGGTGGCTGAGAACTGTGTGATCCGGGTTGGTGTATTAATTAGTTGAGTGTAACTATTTAATCCTAGAATTTGCTTATACCTTTTGCATAGCCGTTATTTTGCTGCTGAAACAGATATTAAAGTCGCCCAGTATTATTGTCTCGCAATTGTTTTCAACTCCGGACAAGACTCTGGAAAAGTCTTCTAAGAACTGGTCCTGGTAGGAGGGCGGTAACTAGTTCCTACTAAGATGGGTTTGGTCTTAGGAAGCAGCACTTCAAACCATAGAATCTCCAGTTTATTGTTATTTAAATCAGGTCTTGGGTTGTAAGCTAAGTCATTTCTAATGTAGGCACATACTCCACCACCCTTTCTGTTCCTATCTAAGCGTTTTATATTGTAACCATCTATTTTGACCTCGTCGTCAGTCACCGTATCATCCAACCAAGATTCAGAGATGGTTATAACTGCCGCCCTAAATTTTGTTAGCTAGAATCCTAATCTCTGCCAATTTAGGAAGAAGTGATCTTGCATTGACATGAATAAAGTGAAGGCCTGTTTTCATAAAACAATCATAATCATCAATATATGGCAATGGGTCATTTGTATTAAAATTAGGTAAATCAATGTCATCACTGCTAAAGGGTAACTGTGCCAAAGTGCATTTGTTACACACGAAATGAATTCTGGCACCGTTGCTATAATTGTACATACATCCATCATGCACCCACCCCTTACACATTTTACATAAGGTGCCTTTTCTGTTTTTCATGCGTACTTTAGTACAGTGTACTTTAGTACAGTGTACTGTTTGTTAGTGTTTGAGATAATAATGGCTGTATTGTCTCACATTGACCTATGTATGCATTACATATGGAGTTAAGGTTATCATTCCTAGCTACTAGACCGTCATTATTGCCGTCATTTATCTGTCTGTTTTGCCTCTGCACAATAGTTTGAGGTCCTGGATTAATTTGGATATCACCACTTAAGAGCGCTACAATAAGAGCTGTGTGCCACTGTTTTTGTTTAGGTATGCGGTGTTGCCATACCTTGCGGCGATAGTGACATTTACTTTTCTGGTAGGATGGCAACTGTTGGGCTTTTACTGTCCAGGGCGCTGTTACTCCATTCATCTTTTCCAGCCCCCATGACTGATTACTTTCTTCATGGAATTGAAGAAGAAATATAAATATAATTATGGCAGCCTGTACCCCCCTAATGCCTGCCATTTTCACTCTTCGCTCTTTTACTCATATACAATAATATTTATTTCTCTTTTCCTTTCCCTAGTACACTTAGTATCTGCTTTAGCAATCACCACTGAATTACTAGTAAAATTTCCTCTTCAAAACCCTCTTCACTGCTCACTTTTCCCTGGTTTTATCCTTCCAAATCCCCCTCAGTTCCATTTATCGGGGGTTGTGTGGTGTTGTTGTCTCCTGACCTGTTTTGCTGACTCAGCCATTTTTAAAACACTGAGGGGGTAACGCACCTACAACCTGACTTTCCTTGAGTTTATAGATATATTTGGCGTTTTCTGCTATGATTCTCTCACTGTACACTGGTCAGCTGAATATAGGTCAGCTACTATAACATTAACCTTGACTGTTTAACTATTCACTTCTTTCTCACGACTGGCACTGAGGGATATCCGACCTATAACCTTGGAGTTTTGTACTGTTGATTTGACGATGTCTCCTGTGTTTCCCTCTCGTTAGCACTGGTACAGGTGATATGATGGTGTGGTACAGATATGATGCTACTGTCAACAGATGAACGTCAGTAAAGATGAGAATTTCACTTCGCTAGTTGTACGTCTGGCAGTAGCGGCTGTTTGGATGCCGGTCAGCCATGTTTAAATGCTCAATTCTTTCCCTCGTTTGGCACTGAAGAAAAAAGTCCTACAGACCTGTCATTTCCTTGGAGATTTAGTTGATCAGGTTTTCTGCCATGTTGTCTTCCCGTTAAACACTGGTGCAGTTGATATGGAGGTCAGTTATTTCATTGTAGTGGAAAACGTCTCATGTCTGGTTCACGTCTGGCAGCAGGTCTGGTACTTGAATGCCGGTCCCTCTTTTGTCATATTTAGTCCATTTCGTTGTCGTCACCGTCAGTTTTTATGTCACTATAGGTTCCTTGCATGTTGTTGCAGCAGTACTTGCCAACTTGGCCATCACTGGAGTTTGGATAGGCCCAGGGGACGGCAAGATGTAGGAGCAGCCTTGTTGCTGCTTGCTAAACACTGATGCCATCAACGTTATCCCCCTTATGTATGCTGGGAGGCAGTTGAACAGTCTCGGGCCCCTGACACTTATTGTATGGTCTCTTAACGTGCTAGTGACACCCCTGCTTTTCATTGGGGGGATGTTGCATCGTCTGCCAAGTCTTTTGCTTTCGTAGTGAGTGATTTTCGTGTGCAAGTTCGGTACTAGTCCCTCTAGGATTTTCCAGGTGTATATAATCATGTATCTCTCCCGCCTGCGTTCCAGGGAATACAGGTTTAGGAACCTCAAGCTCTCCCAGTAATTGAGGTGTTTTATCTCCGTTATGCGCGCCGTGAAGGTTCTCTGTACATTTTCTAAGTTAGCAATTTCACCTGCCTTGAAAGGTGCTGTTAGTGTGCAGCAATATTCCAGCCTAGATAGAACAAGTGACCTGAAGAGTGTCATCATGGGCTTGGCCTCCCTAGTTTTGAAGGTTCTCATTATCCATCCTGTCATTTTTCTAGCAGATGCGATTGATACAATGTTATGGTCCTTGAAGGTGAGATCCTCCGACATGATCACTCCCAGGTCTTTGACGTTGGTGTTTCGCTCTATTTTGTGGCCAGAATTTGTTTTGTACTCTGATGAAGATTTAATTTCCTCGTGTTTACCATATCTGAGTAATTGAAATTTCTCATTGTTGAACTTCACATTGTTTTCTGCAGTCCTAAGAAGCAAGATCACCACCCATCTAGAAACCCATCAGTTACACAACCCAGGGCAACATGGGTTTAGAACAGGTCGCTCCTGTCTGTCTCAACTATTGGATCACTACGACAAGGTCCTAAATGCACTAGAAGACAAAAAGAATGCAGATGTAATATATACAGACTTTGCAAAAGCCTTCGACAAGTGTGACCATGGCGTAATAGCGCACAAAATGCGTGCTAAAGGAATAACAGGAAAAGTCGGTCGATGGATCTGTAATTTCCTCACTAACAGAACACAGAGAGTAGTCGTCAACAGAGTAGAGTCCGAGGCAGCTACGGTGAAAAGCTCTGTTCCACAAGGCACAGTACTCGCTCGCATCTTGTTCCTCATCCTCATATCCGACATAGACAAGGATGTCAGCCACAGCACCGTGTCTTCCTTTGCAGATGACACCCGAATCTGCATGACAGTGTCTTCCATTGCAGACACTGCAAGGCTCCAGGCGGACATCAACCAAATCTTTCAGTGGGCTGCAGAAAACAATATGAAGTTCAACGATGAGAAATTTCAATTACTCAGATATGGTAAACACGAGGAAATTAAATCTTCATCAGAGTACAAAATAAATTCTAGCCACAAAATAGAGCGAAACACCAACGTCAAAGACCTGGGAGTGATCATGTCGGAGGATCTCACCTTCAAGGACCATAACATTGTATCAATCGCATCTGCTAGAAAATGACAGGATGGATAAATGAGAACCTTCAAAACTAGGAAGGCCAAGCCCATGATGACACTTTTCAGGTCACTTGTTCTATCTAGGCTGGAATATTGCTGCACACTAACAGCACCTTTCAAGGCAGGTGAAATTGCTGACGTAGAAAATGTACAGAGAACCTTCACGGCGCGCATAACGGAGATAAAACACCTCAATTACTGGGAGCGCTTGAGGTTCCTAAACCTGTATTCCTGGAAACGCAGGTGGGAGAGATACATGATTATATACACCTGGAAAATCCTAGAGGGACTAGTACCAAACTTGCACACGAAAAATCACTCACTACGAAAGCAAAAGACTTGGCAGACGATGCACCATCCCCCCAATGAAAAGCAGGGGTGTCATAGCACGTTAAGAGACCATACAATAAGTGTCAGGGGCCGAGACTGTTCAACTGCCTCCCAGCATACATAAGGGGGATTACCAACAGACCCCTGGCAGTCTTCAAGCTGGCACTGGACAAGCACCTAAAGTCGGTTCCTGACCAGCCGGGCTGTGACTCGTACGTTGGTTTGCGTGCAGCCAGCAGCAACAGCCTGGTTGATCAGGCTCTGATCCACCAGGAGGCCTGGTCACAGACCGGGCAGCGGGGGCGTTGACCCCCGGAACTCTCTCCAGGTAAACTCCAGGTAAACTGAAAGATTTGGTTGATGTCCGCCTGGAGCCTTGCAGTGTCTGCAATGGAAGACACTGTCATGCAGATTCAGGTGTCATCTGCAAAGGAAGACACAGTGCTGTGGCTGACTGTGCCTTGTGGAACAGCTTTTCACCGTAGCCGCCTCAGACTTTACTCTGTTGACTACTACTCTTTGTGTTCTGTTTGTGTATGTTAGCCTATATTGGAGTAGGCAACACCCACACTACTTACACTATACTATTCGCTACTTATACTATACTATTCACTACTTACACTCTACTATTCACTACTTACACTATATTGCATACTACTTACACTATACTATTCACTGATCTACCCCTGCCTCACCTACCCTATTTGTGCCGGGGAATCCAAAACAACAACTCAAAGCCAATAATAACACAACAAAAAGCTACAGTATGAATGATCACAGTCCACTGCTAGACCCCCATCCCCCATCTCTTCAAAGACCTAAACCCACTCACTATACGAAACATTCATTCATGCTACTGTGCATACTATATTTACAGAACAATAAATTTAAATATAAATCCTGACTTGAAGCACTTTCTTGATGGCTTCAACAACACCCACAGACATAGTACTAGGCACAAAAATCTCTATGAAATTCCCTGTGTCCGGCTAAATCTCTTCAAAAATTCAATGCACATGAAAGGGCCCAAAATTTGGAACTCTCTGCCAGAAATCTCCGGAACCACTGACTCAGCCAACATTTTCAAAATTGCCGTTAAAAAGCACCTTATCACCCTAACACATCCCAGCATCAACAATATAAACTTACAATATAAACTTACTCTCAATATCTGTAATCCCCCTAAACGTTAAACAACTTATTGTGTCCCCTTGAGAGGGATAAAACTGTAATTCCTCTCAATTAAACTTGTTTAAACCATATAGCATGAACTAATAGAATATTCAGTTCTCTTGTATTCATTGTAAACTCCTATATTTACACATACACTCAGCTAAATGACTGTATGTACAAAATTACCTTAATAATCCTTATTAATCTTAAGTTAGTCTTAAGTTTGCCCGAAATGCTCTATATATATAGAAGCTTTCGGCATGTACACCCAAATGCCGTTCTTCTTTGTAGGCTGAAATAAACATTATTATTATTATTATTATTATTATTATTATTATTATTATTATTATTATTATTATTATTATTGTTATTATTATTATCATCATCATCATTAGTAGTAGTATTAATATGGCACCTACACCTGCTCAAGCACATCATGAAATTAAAGTGCAGAGATTTCTATCAAGACTAGTCCGGAGCTAAGGGGTATGTCCTATGAGGCTCGAGGCTCTTTAACCAGAGGTTTGGTAAGTGAGGGAGGAAGAAGGATGGGTAAGGATGGAATGTGGAAAATGGATAAGTGGGGTGAGGAGAGGGTTAATAATAAAGGTAAGTGGCCCAGCCATTTTGGTGCATATTAATAAAGTGTGTGCTGTGTTATTCATGATATTCATGAGGCATACCACATCACCCATCAGAGGCATACATGTATACAAGCTGAATGAAAACATGACCGTGAATTGGCAGTAGGTACAGTTTTGCTATTACCTTTTTTTTTTTTTTTTACACAGGAGGCAAGTTGTTCGGGTTGGTTACAAGGGGCTTGCTGGAGCTGGTAGTCGGCTGATCTGGTCCTGAGGCGGTGTCCTGCCATAGGACGTTTCAAGATGTTACTTATGTGGAAAATACTGTATATTTTCCGGAAATACGGTAATTTATAGGTAAATAGATGGCCTATATTGTATTTAATAAAAGTGTACTTTTAAAAAGAGGACAGTCGCCATTTTGTTTGAATTGAACAACAGACGTTGTGAATAATGGGAAGAATTTTTCGTGCTCTAGAGGTTAAAATTGGGCTGACACCTCTCAAATAGGAGGCGAAATTGTTGGATGTGCATTCCTGCATAACTTGAGATATCAGGCGACTGGACAAGACAGCTCCAGGAACCTCAGATAAGTCTGTTATGTTATAACTCTGGCCAGTTGTTATTTTCATGTATAGACAGAGGTTTTCTGAGTATGATACACCTTGATTCACAGTTAAATTGGTGAGTGATTTTTAAGATATTCTCCTTCTGTTATGTATATGTGTATCTATAATCATTTATTATTTTTAATATACAGTCCACAAATTTATATATTTACCAGTATTCCTGGAGATGTATAATTCATTTAATTAATAGGTCCAGAGCAACTTGTGGATATGACAGTGGTAGGTATCGAAGGGGGACATTTTTTTGCGACCTAGGTGTTCCAAATTCCTACTTGCCTAACTAATAAATAATAATTATCTGTTCATTTACTGTTATGTGTATAATGATACATTCAGATAAATGCAATTTTCCACAACTTATTTAGATGTAAGGTATCCACAGTAAGGGTGGTTTTACCTGACTTGAACGTACATTGGCTCAGGTGATATCCATTTTTTCTAAATATTCAGGAAGATCGCGCAAAATCTTTGGTCATGTGAAGTCCTCCTTGTGAATCACACGTCGGACTCCTTGTTGGAGGGACATCCTGTGGGACCTATGGGGGAGGGATGTCGATGATGTAGTGGTGTTGGTTGGGGTGGGTTTTCTCTGCTTGGTATATAGAGTTCTTGCATGGCATATAATTGTCGCTTCTTTAGTTTGTCCAGCCTGACATTTATTGCGTCGATCTCCTGTTGGATGTGCAGATCTTCCAATCTGACTCTGTCCCTCAGTCTGGTGCCTGTGATGAGGCGAAGTGCCTTGTTCTAGACTCTTTGCATCTGCAGTATGTTACTTATCGTTGTTACTGACATGGGCATGCAAGGATTTTTAAGCATAAATCTAGTCATCACCATATATAGATGCTTCTTGATATGAGAGGGGGGCCTCATTAAACTTGTATAGCTGCCTAAGGCGGGCATTTGCCAAGTTACTTTTTTGGTGACGTGTGATGTGGAGTGGAGTAATCTGTCGATCTTGTAGCCCAGGATCTTATTTGGGTTTATGATGGTGATATGTTTACCTCTGATGGAGATACCTCCGTTGTTGTCAATTGTTGAGTCATAACATCCGATGGTGGGGATGAGGACCTTGTCCAAGATTGGTCGTGTTTTCCCCCATTTCTTCTCCCAGCTGGTGTTCTTCGTAACTCCGTGTTCATTGTTTCTATCATCCTTTCGTGCTTGTTCTTTCCAGATGCAGGGGTGGATGATACAACATGGATAACATCATCAGCAAATTGGGTAAGGATGATGTCGTTATATTCGGGTTGGGGGAGGTCACCTACATGAATGTTAAAGAGAATATGAGGAGGGGTTAAGGAAACTAAACCCTGAAGACAAAGGACAAGGATGCTATGGTAACGACGTACAAATATTAAGGAGAATGTTGTAAAATATTTCTTCAGCTTTAGAGATGACAGGAAGTAGAATAATGTGGAGTGAAGTGGTAAAGGCGGGATCCATAAAATAGCTTAAAGAAGAGGAATGACAAGGCTCTTGAAGCGGAGAGAGTGGACCTTTTAGCGACCATAGAAGAGGCGGGGACCAGAAGTTGTGAATCGACCCCTGCAACCACATATAGGTAAGTAAAGACTACTACGCTTATGGTTCCCTTAACCCTGACAGTGGGAGGGCGGAAGTGCTGTTATCGTAAACCAGCCTGATGTGCTATAATACAGAGATGTATTAGAATTAATCGTCATCTGGGGTTCCACCATACTAAATGAACTGTGCCATACTTGTTGTCCCAAACTTTTGGAAACTACAGCCTGGGGCAGTTTAACTGTAATTGATTCTCATTCCTCTTACTTGCATCAAATAGCCTGAGACCTAAATGTCGCATGATTGTGTATGAAACTAAGCACGGATTTGCACAATTATTAAGAAAGGCATTACAGTTTAGTTTCTGTGGATTCCCTCACACGGGCCTCCAGAGGCATGCCCAACTTAACCAAGCAAGCAAGCATTAAATAATATAATTTTGGTTTCAAAAAATAGAATATTTAAAAATATTGCCAGAAAAGAACTAGCAAACGAGTTTGAAGAGAGTTAAAAAATACATATAGGAACTAGCAGATCAAATGTCTATCACAATAAAATGTCAAGTTTAGCATGTTTAGGGAGACAGTAACAAAGTCAGTAGATAGCATGATGTGTGAGCTGTTATATGTGGATAACAGTGCTCTGCTAGTCTCAGGTGAAGAACCAGAATTAGCTAATTATATTAATTATTATTATTATTATTATTATTATTATTATTATTATTATTATTATTATTATTATTATTATTATTATACTATCACTGGAACTAGAATCCTGCAGTAAATGGTAGACAACTAACACGCTACACCTCAGGAAAAAGAAGCCACACACTTTGGAACGAAGAATAAACTGAAAAGGGAAATATTATTAATTTCCAGTGTAATGAGGACCCCATCACTTCAGCGTACTTTCAGCGAAATATCCGGGAATTCTCTTTATTCCAGTCATGTCAGGAGAATTGATAGTGAGCAACATATTAAAATAAAGCCAATGCCAGGTTAAAGTTTCTCTATAGACAGGCACAATGTGTATCTACTAAAGTTCACATGACCCTGTGTCTAGCTCTTAAACATTTTCTTGTAGATTATTCTTGTACTTTATAATGCTCTGATTTAACAACAAAAGGTGAAAGACAAGACTACAATTCCCCCAGAATAGAATGGTGAGATTCATCATGGGTCTAAGAGAGCAAGTAGGCCAGGATGAATTACAACTGAATATGCTGAATGTTAGACAGAGTAAAACAGTTGAAGTTAAATCATGTTTATAAAACTGCTCACAAGCAGTGTCCAGAATATGTTACTGCGAATATTGTCAAGGTTAGAAACCAAAACCAGTATGGTACAAGGGGAAATAAACACAGTTCTGTAGTACCTACAGTACGTGGAGTCTACCTGGAGGGTATTCCGGGGATCAACGCCCCTCGGCACCGGTCCACGACCAGGCCTCCCGGTGAAATCAGGGCTGATCAACCAAGCTGTTACTGCTGGTCGCACACAGTCCAACGTACGAACCACAGCCCAGCCAGGCCTTAAACACATTTTATTATACAACAATAAAGGAGTGGAACTGATTGACTGAACATGTGAAGGCCAGTCAGCATGAACCAGTGCAGGAAGAGAGCTGAGAGGTTCCTCATCAATAAAGCTACAGAAAGGAGTGACTTCTTGAATAGTGTACATCGTATGCTTATTATATTGACTATTCTCTACTTAATGTTCATGTAAGTTACTAAGTTCACTTTATTCCTATTGTACCTCTTTTTATTGTAGCTGATTTTGAGTTACTTAGTTGTTTTAAAAGTTATATTGCTAATACTAAGATATTAAGGACTCCAATGGAAACAAATCATTTTGACATTTTTCGGTAAGATAAGTTTGCAAAATGTTTCTACCTGTATATGTATTGTCTACATTCTTTCCTCACCTATATGTATTGTTATATTTTGCAAATAATTATCTATATTTGTATCTATCTGTGTTTACAAGGGACGCTGCCAGAAGTACTACCAATACAGTACGAGAGCTTGGGCTGCTTAACAATGTTGATATCTATGTATCTCTCAACTATATTATTAATTAATATCGAAATCTTACTTCCCAAAAAATAAGAAGGTTCTAAAATAAATTTCGTTTTCATGTTATTATATTAAACACTACCAAACTAAGAATAATGTGGGCTATATAATATTGTTTGTTACGACATGGCAGCTACTGAGAAACGTGTAGTGTGCGCGTGCCTGAGTAGCAGCCGCCCGGTGTACCAACCTCAGTCACTGAAGTAACTGTGTGTGTAGGTTATCAGTCGCTCCTCTCTGTTGTCCTCACTCGCTATTACTCCTTCCTCAACCACAACGTCAAGTCGCCGTGTTTCAGTGCTTTAGATACGAGTGTGGAGCCTATATAAGACTATTGAGAGTATTTCAAACGGCTTAGAAATACCATTTGAGATATATCTCACATTTAACCTTTTTAAAGTTTATTAACAAGGACTAGAGTTACGCCCAGTAAGTCTTGTAGCAAGGCTGACCTGTGTGGACTAACTGTTAAGCCCTACTAAGCTTCCCTCTAGGTACCCTCAAAGGTACCGGCGTAGGCCTGCTGCTAGGCCTCTCCTTCACCCCTCCGCCTCCCCATCCTTGCACACATCATGGATCAGGTTGGTCTAGCCATGCGAAGATTAGTAGTGCCCCTGGGTTGGCCATGCTTGAGCTATGCCCTGGGTCATGCCCATGCTGCCCCACTACGGGCCCATCTACAGTGCATGTCTCGTATCCTCCTCACTAGAGCTGTGGGGCCCCCAGCCTACACCGCAGCATGCCGCTACCTCATTACTTCTAGAGTAAGTGGTAGGTCTGCCGGGAAGATGCATATATTCCCGAAGTAGTGAATTACCTGCATCAGCCCGTGCTCACTGATCATGCATGTATTCTGTACATTTGTGTATGTTCTGTTCATGATACGCCTCCCCATCAAATAATATAGTTGCATTACGTTATATTTATTTCGGCGAGTCAGTTTCTGTACTGTCCGAGACCAAATATTCTTCTAGATTAAGCTAGGTTAGATTAGGCAGGGGGTAAGCTAGACTAGGCTAGGTTAGGTTATTTACAAAAAAAAAAAAGCACACCTCAGGGGAGGTTTCTTGACGCTGGTGAAGGGCTCTTGATCCAAGAAATTGTACATGTCCTCAACTTCCTAGGATCGAATATGATTGCCTCCCATTATCTAGACGCTGTATAGCATACGGGTTTAGAGCTTACCATTACTTCTATTAATACAGTATTTTCACGTATACACATGCAACCATGTGTATGCTAGACAAGTGTGTGGAGGGGTAAAACTTCGCTTTGTTGATAAGTTGTTGGAGCAAGGTTGCTAAGTTTAGGTTGCTAAGTGGGTTGCTGGGGGATGAGAAAATACATCATGATGACAAGTAAAGGAATTGCAGAAAAGTTTAATTTTACAATATTATTATACTTAATGGTCTTTCAAGTAGTGGGTGGCTTGGTGTCAGTGAAGGTATGTCGATCCACCTAATTGGAACTACGCTCATTCCTTGGGCACTGTACGACCCTTACACTGCCCCCTCAAAGGAGGTTTTTTGATGCTGGAGTGGAGCTCTTGATCTAAGGAATTGGACCAGTACCCCCCTCTTCCTTGAATCGAACCTGAATGCCTTCCATTTTTCCCCAGGCGTTGTATGACCCCAACGGTTTTAGCACTGCTCATGAATGTAATAATGATGTATGATCCGTGCGGATTTAACGCTTCCGAATGAATTTGATGTGGTTTATGTGAAGCAGTAAGCCGGCTGCGCTTAATTTTGATAATAATAATAACCGGCTACTAGTCAGCTCAAGTCGTGGTAAAGGCTCGAGAATTCGGCTGCTTAAGGCGAAGCAGACTATATTATTATTATTATTATTATTATTATTATTATTATTATTATTGGGAACGCTAAGTCCCGTACGTCATACACCGTCTGGAGAATGGGAGGCAATTAATTTTCAAGGAAGGGGAAGTCAGATTGAAATACTTGCTTCAAGAGCCCTTCCACCAGCTTCATGGAACCTCCCCAGAAGGGAACGGACAGTAAAGCACAGAGAAACTACATAGTCTAGAAGTTAGGCTGTATAGGCTTATTGTAACAAACTAACAAAGGTGGATTAAGTTGTAAACAGGTAAGTTATAAAGTACTTTAAAGCGAGCTATCAAGCACGTTGTGTTGCATGCGAATGTGGGTCCCTGTGTGTTGTATTATTAGAGGTGTGTGGTGAGCCTAGTGTGCCGACCACCAATAGGCTGTATCCTGAATCGACATATTTGTAGCTTTGACACCAGTTAAATTTTTGTTACTTACAGAATACACTCACAGTAATATTGGTCGCCAGATACTGGACATATCTACATTCTGTCTCGTTCGATCGATCGATACGATACACAAGGGTTTTTCAGGGTCAGATTAACAGTTCCTCTCTTTATTTACAAGCTAAGTGCTGTTATCTACATCAACTCATTTGAAAACCTTACCTAGCATTATTTTTATTAATTTTTTGTTATGGAATATACAAACTGGAAAGAGGATGAGGTTCAAGTTGGAGCCAGTTGAGGGCCAGAAATTTTATTTGGTTATTTTACTTTATTTCATCGACGTTATGCCGTACGAACATGTTCCGGATTCCAGTTATTATAAGAATGGATGATGTCAGATGAAGTGTTTTTGGGAAGTGTACAACCAGTGCAGTTGCTATTTGCTGTCCGTTTTGTGGTATAAAATTATCGTCTCGCTGCTCGCGAAGTGGAGCCAAGTGTGGTTGTAAATTGCATATTGCCGGGTACACACACACTCGCGTCTCCATTGTCGGAGTTCATAGGTTAGGTTTGGTGTTGAAGGTTCTATTAAACGGCAAATACATGTACATCGAGGCCCAGTCCAGGAATGGTTCGATTTCTTACTTTCTCTTTATATTATAAAAATTATATATATATATATATATATATATATATATATATATATATATATATATATTATTTTATACATGGTTTATATATTTTTAACAAGACGGCGTTCCCATCGAGGCAGGGTGACCCAAAAAAAAAGAAAATCCCAAAAAGAAAATACTTTCATCATTCAACACTTTCCCACCTCACTCACACATAATCACTGTTTTTGCAGAGGTGCTCGGGAATACAACAGTTTAGAAGCATATACGTATAAAGATACACAAAATATCCCTCCATCTGCCAATATCCCCAACCCCTCCTTTAAAGTGCAGGGATTGTACTTCCCATTTCCAGGACTCAAGTCCGGATATATATATTATATATATATATATATATATATATATATATATATATATATATATATATATATATATATATATATATATATTAAGAGAACCCTTGCTAAGCTGGATGCCCAGCCCGGGGGAAGCCCCGATCACTAGCAGCCAACAATACCCACAACCCAGCAAACCGCCCCCACGTTATCACCATCTATCCTTTGGAAGAATGGCAAGCTCTTAGCATGGGACTAAACTTGTGTGTGTTAATATATTATATATATATATATATATATATATATATATTACCTATCTCCAATACACCTATCTGATACCTATCTCCAATACACCAGGGAGGAAGGAGGGGCAGCTGCCAGCTTCAGGGAGTCCCAAAAGTCTAGAAAATATGGAGAACTTGCCCATCATTATATGTTTGTTCCCATAGGCTCAGAGACCCTTGGCTCATGGGGAAAGAGTGCATCTAATTTCCTTAAGGAGCTGGGAAAAAAAGACTCATCAGGGTAATGGGATCCCAGGGCAGCTAGTTTTCTGTTCCAGCGGCTCAGTGCGGCTGTTCAAAGGGGTAATGCTTGCTGCATTTTGGGCACACGCCCCAGCTCTGAGGAGCTGGATGAGATTTTCGCCTTATAATCGGTGATACACACGTAACAACATGTACCGTATATGCCACCTTTATATTAACAATGTATCTCTTAAATCTTCTGTGCCATATTATGTAATAAAATATTCCTATTGGTAAAAAAAAAAATAGTTTAAAAGATGGGGTGGTAGGGGAAGTGGAATATTCAAACGGCTTCAGGAAGAAAAACCAAATATTCCCCCTTGAAGCCTTTTTATCCACTTCTCCGAGGCTATGGGTCCCACAATTTACACCAGAGGTGGACCCCATCCTTTATATATTATATATAAATATAAATATATATATAAATTATATATTATATATATATATTTTTATATATTTTTTATTTACTGGGGTTTACCGGAGGAGTTTGGGGGGAAAAGCCCCCGGCCCCGGGCGGACCAGTCCTCCTGGTGGATCAGCGCCTGATCAAAACCCGGCTGTTGCTGCTGCTGCACGCAAACCAACGTACGAGCCACGCCCCGGTGTAGGAACTGACTTTAGGTCTTGTCCAGTGCCGCTTTTAAGCTGCCCGGGGTTTTGGTAATCCCCTTATGTTTTGCTGGGGAGGCAGTTTTCAGTCTCGGGCCCCCCGACATTATTTTTTGGTCTCTTAACGTGTAGTGACACCCTGCTTTTCATTGGGGGATGGTGATCGTTTTCCAAGTTTTTGCTTTTTAGTGGTGATTTTCTGTGCAAGTTTGGTATGCCCTTAGGATTTTCCAGGTGTATATAATATGTATCTCTCCCTCCCGCGTTCCAGGGAATACAGGTTTAGAAACCCCAAGCGTCCAGTAATTGAGGTTTTTATTCCGTTATGCGCGCGTGAAAGTTCTCTGTCTTTTTCTGGTCGGCAATTTCACCCGCCCCTTGAAAGGTGCTGTTAGAGTGCAGCAATATTCCGCCCAGATAGAACAAGTGACTGAAGAGTGTCATCATGGGCTTGGCCTCCCTAGTTTGAAGGTTTCATTATCATCCTGTATTTTTTAGCAGATGCGATTGATACAATGTTATGGGCCTTGAAGGTGAGATCCTCCGACATAACACTCCTAGGGGCTTTGCGTTGGTGTTTCGCTCTATTTTGTGGCCCGTTTGTTTGTATCTGATGAAGATTTAATTTTTATGTTTTCATATCTGGAATTTAAATTTCTCTTTGTTGAAACTTCATATTGTTTTCTGCAGCCCACTGAAAGATTTGGTTGATGTCCGCCTGGAGCCTTGCAGTGTCTGCAATGGAAGACACTGTCATGCAGATTCGGGTGTCATCTGCAAAGGAAGACACGGTGCTGTGGCTGACATCCTTGTCTATGTCGGATATGAGGATGAGGAACAAGATGGGAGCTAGTACTGTGCCTTGTGGGACAGAGCTTTTCACCGTAGCTGCCTCGGACTTTACTCTGTTGACGACTACTCTCTGTGTTCTGTTAGTGAGGAAATTATAGATCCATCGACCGACTTTTCCTGTTATTCCTTTAGCGCGCATTTTGTGCGCTATTACGCCATGGTCACACTTGTCGAAGGCTTTTGCAAAGTCTGTATATATTACATCTGCATTCTTTTTGTCTTCTAGTGCATTTAGGACCTTGTCGTAGTGATCCAGTAGTTGAGACAGACAGGAGCGACCTGTTCTAAAACCCATGTTGCCCTGGGTTGTGTAACTGATGGGTTTCTAGATGGGGGGTTTGATCTTGCTTCTTAGGACCCTTTCAAAGATTTTATGATATGGGATGTTAGTGCTATTGGTCTGTAGTTCTTTGCTGTTGCTTTACTGCCCCCTTTGTGGAGTGGGGCTATGTCTGTTGTTTTTAGTAATGAGGGACGACCCCGTGTCCATGCTCCCTCTCCATAGGATGGAAAAGGCTCGTGATAGGGGCTTCTTGCAGTTCTTGATGAACACAGAGTTCCATGAGTCTGGCCCTGGGGCAGAGTGCATGGGCATGTCATTTATCGCCTGTTCGAAGTCATTTGGCGTCAGGATAACATCGGATAGGCTTGTGTTAGTCAAATTTTGTGGCTCTCTCATAAAAAATTCATTTTGGTCTTCGACTCTCAGTCTGGTTAGCGGCTTGCTAAAAACTGAGTCATATTGGGACTTGAGTAGCTCACTCATTTCCTTGCTGTCATCTGTGTAGGGACCCATCTTGTTTAAGTAGGGGCCCAATACTGGACGTTGTTCTCGATTTTGATTTGGCATAGGAGAAGAAATACTTTGGGTTTCTTTCGATTTCATTTATGGCTTTTAGTTCTTCCCGCGATTCCTGACTCCTAAAGGATTCTTTTAGCTTAAGTTCGATGCTTGCTATTTCTCTGGACCAGTGTCTCCTGCGCATTTCAGATATATTGACCTCTTTTAGCCGCTCTGTTATTCTTTTCCGTCGCCTGTAAAGGGAGCGCCTGTCTCTTTCTATTTTACATCTACTCCTCCTTTTTCTTAGAGGAATAAGCCTTGTGCATACATCGAGTGCCACCGAGTTAATCTGTTCTAGGCATAAGTTTGGGTCTGTGTTGCTTAGTATATCTTCCAGCTTATATCGGTTAGGACTTTGGTTTACTTGGTCCCACTTTATGTTTTTGTTATTGAAGTTGAATTTGGTGAATGCTCCCTCGTGACTAGTCTCATTTTGTCGGTCTGGGGCTCCATGCATACATGTCTGAACCTCAATTATGTTGTGATCTGAGTATATTGTTTTTGATATGGTGACATTCTTATCAGATCATCATTGTTAGTGAAGATGAGGTCTAGTGTATTCTCCAGTCTTGTAGGCTCTATTATTTGCTGGTTTAAATTGAATTTTGTGCAGAGATTTAAAAGCTCGTGTGAGTGTGAGTTTTCATCAGAGCTGCCTCCTGGTGTTATTACTGCAACAATATTATTTGCTATATTCCTCCATTTTAGGTGCCTTAAGTTGAAATCCCCCAGGAGCAAGATGTTGGGTGCAGGAGCTGGAAGATTTTCCAGACAGTGGTCAATTTTTAACAGCTGTTTCCTGGAATTGCTGGGATGTTGCATCCGGAGGCTTGTAGACTACCACAATGACTAGGTTTTGGTTCTCGACCTTTACTGCTAAAACTTCCACTACGTCATTTGAGGCATTAAGCAGTTCTGTGCAAACAAGTGACTCTGCAATGTACAGGCCAACCCCCCCCTTTTGCTGTTCACATCTGTCACATCTGTATAGGTTGTAACCTGGGATCCATACTTCGTTGTCCAAGTGATCCTTTATGTGGGTCTCAGTGAAAGCCGCGAACATTGCCTTTGCCTCTGCAAGCAGTCCACGGATGAAAGGTATTTTGTTGTTTGTAGCTGGCTTTAGACCCTGTATATTTGCAAAGAAGAATGTTATCGGACTGGTGGTATTGTTGGTACTGGGGGGGGATTTTTTTTCCGGCATTAGTATCTGTATCTGTTGGTTTGGAGTGGAGGCCATCGACTGTGGTTCCACTCAGGAATGACTGGATTTGGTGTACGATTTCTGCCATTTCCTGCCAGTTTTTTTTTCCTTCCTGGCACTAAAAAACCTCTCCCTCTTGAGTGGCTGTGGCTACCCAGGTTTTCCCATGGCCTGGATGTTTTGTATCTTTTTGTCCCCTTTAGATGGTATGCCTGGCAATTTAAGTTATAGCACAGTCTTTCCTGTACTGAAGAGGTACACATTTCAGGGTGAAAAAGCTTACAGGAAGGGAGTTTGCATTTTCCTGTTTTCATATGGCATGGCATTTTCTAGGGTGGTCATAGTTGCATGTCCCATCTGTTTTTCCAGATTTCCCATGCCAGCAGATACCAAGTGCATAGTATGTGCACAGGCTTGGTTTCCGCTTGCCTTGGGTTTCTGTGACTGTATTCCCTGTTGGTGCATGTTTCCCTGTCTTACTTCTATCCTCCCTAGCACCAACAATGGAGCTCCCACCAGTTGTTTTTGGTAATTTATCCTCACTATTGCTATTGGAGTCCTCTTGTTTGCTATTTCCTGCGGTATTTCTAGTTTGCAATATTGGTTTTATCTTATCTTTGACTACACTTGTTTCCCTACTATGGCTCCTGTCCCCTATGAGGTCATTTATATGTATTCCTTCCTGCGTATAATTCCCGACTACCTGGACAATATCTCCAGCTTCACCATTTCTGTCTCCCAGGACAGTATCTCCAGCTTCACCATTTCTGTCTCCCAGGACAGCACCTCCAGCTTCACCATTACTGTCTCCCAGGACAGTATCTCCAGCTTCACCATTTCTGTCTCCCAGGACAGCACCTCCAGCTTCACCATTTCTGTCTCCCAGGACAGTATCTCCAGCTTCACCATTTCTGTCTCCCAGGACAGCACCTCCAGCTTCACCATTACTGTCTCCCAGGACAGCACCTCCAGCTTCACCATTACTGTCTCCCAGGACAGCACCTCCAGCTTCACCATTACTGTCTCCCAGGACAGCACTATCAGCCCCACATTTACTGACTACCAGGACATCACCTCCAGCCTTACAGTTTATGACTACATGGCCAGTATCAAGGGCAGTACCATTCAGCCCAGACATTTTATGTTCCCATCTGTTGTAGAAAGCTTCCAGGTTTTCTATGAAAGCAGCTTTGATGTTGTCCTCTTTTAATACCCTTGTGATTTTAGTCCACAGATTTTCCTCATTTGAGCATACCCAAAAACACTATATATATATAGCCGTCCTGCTCCACTTCTGGTTAGTGTGACTTTGTCAATGGTCCAAGTCGGACCGAAACGTCGTCGTAAGCTTCTCTTTTATGTGCGGGTTATTTGTGTATCGTTCCAGTCACGGTATTGTGCCTTTTTTGTTATATATATATATATATATATATATATATATATATATATATATATATATATATATATATATATATATATATATATATATATATATAGTAGGAGTTTAACTGGAAGGTGTATTTATGGTAATTAGAAAAAATGCGCCAACCTTGCACGACAATAGGATTAGATAATTATTTTATGTATCTAAGTTATATTGAGTTTTGTCAGTGAAAAAATATCAAGAACTGCAATAAATTTAATCACAGAATGGGTGACGCTGGAAGACAGGTGAGTCCTAAAACTCGCAGGCCAGAAGGCAAATCTGTGATTTGTTTGCAGTCATATTTTTACGCTTTCGTGAGCCATAGCAAACAATTATTAAAACTACACTCTACCTTGTTATAGGATATAACTATAATATATAAAAAATAACAATTCTGATGAAGTTTGATAGACACAGTGTGGTATCCTGTAACCCTTGCTCATTATGCTGTCGCTCATAGGATTAGCTACAGGTGCACAATAAACTAGCCGCTTAAGCTGAAAATAATAATAAAAAAGGATAGTACAATAAAAAAATGCAATCTCAGTTTGTATAAATAAAATATTGTCTCGGGTACAGTTTTTATCCTGTAAAAAGTTCCTAAATGACAGTGTAGGCGATATGCCTTAAACGTTACATCTTTGCCCAGACCTTCACCAAAACATTCAAAGTATGAATGATGCACCATTTACATGAGACATAGTTGACTGATTGTAACGCGCTTTATGTACATCAAGCACCTGAACAATAGTTGGTTAATGACTGGTTAATGAGGAATAAAACCTATTAACTACACGGTCAATAATGCTACACGGTAACCCTGTTACTACCAGACAAGAATATTTTAATCCCTAAACTAGGGATTAAAAGATACTCAACATGTACTCAGTAGCCACTTTATTAGGTATACCTGTACTCCTCGTTAATGCAAATCACATGGCAGCACCTCAATGCCTAAAAACATATAGGCGTGGCCAGGAGCCTCAGTTGTTGTTCAACCAGAACATCAGAATGGGGAAGAAATATGGTTGATTGTGGAATGATTGTTGGTGTAAACGGGGTGGCTTGATTATCTCAGAAACTGCTGATCTGGTATTTTCGTGTAAAATAGTTTCTAGAGTTTACAGAGAATGGTGTGAAAAGCGCAAAATGTACAGTGAGCGGCAGTTGTGTAGACGAAAACGCCTTGATAATGAAAGAGGTCAGAGGAGAATGTTCAGGGGTTTAGTCTGACAAGAAGGCGACAGTAACTCAAAAAACCATACATTACAACTGTGGTAAGCAGAAGAGCTACCGAATTCCCTATACATATGCTTGTGTAGTACATTGTATGTAGATCGTATCATCCATGTATACATTTAGGCTCCCTGCTGAGCTAGACCCAGTGGCTAGCATGTGTGACGTCACGTGAGGCCACATGTGAGCGTCAGACGCTCTGCCTCTTCCTCAGTTCACAGATAGACCTACAGGCAACAGGACAGGCTAGGCTGGGCTACTTTCTCACACTGCTAATATAAATGTTACTACCCAACAAGTGTTTATCTCCAACCATCATATCTCTACGAACCCTCTCAACAATCGAACCTTAAAGTGGATGGGTTACAGCCGCAGAAGACCACAACGGGTTGCATTCTGTCAGCTAAGAACAGGAAACAGAGGCTTCAGTGGCCACAGACTCGCAAAAACTAGACAGTTGAAGATTGGAAAAACGTCGCCTGGTCTTACGAATCGCAATTTCTGCTGCGATGTGCAGACGGTAAGGTCAGAATTTGGCGTAAACTTTAGATATGTGGTGGAATGGGAGATTCGCAGCATGAATGTGCAGCCGACAAATCTGCAGCAACTGCACGATTCTGTCATGTCAACATGGCCCAGAATATCTAAGGAATGCTCCCAGCACCTTGTTGAATTCATGCCACGTAGAATTCAGACTGTTTTGGGGGCAAAGGGGGGGGGGAGGGTTCTAACCTGTACTAAAAGGGTGGATCTAATAAAGTGGCCTGTGAGTGCATATACGCTGGGGGAAATGTTCCCCTCAGGGTATACATCTTATGGACAATAGTGTATTGTAAATGTGAGGTATCATTATACCGGTATTTTATTATTGCAAACTAAAATCAATTCATTCTCAAATTTTATTAATACAATGACACTTTTGGGACCTTGAGTTTCAAACGATTAAAATTTTGTTATAATAAATTTCTCAGTAATGTATCTGTAATTAAACTAATGCTTTAATTATGTTTAATGGAAAAATGATGAAATAATAGCAAGACGTATGTATATATAGATATACAGAAGTCTTAGCTTCTCGAGCCTCGAAAAGCCAACAATAATCAAAAAGCCTCACAGTCCATCTGTCCTCACTCTTACTAATGTTGCATCATGCAACACTTCATTGAAATCCACTGTACAGTGTTTGAGTTTTAATTGTTACACGTTGTGATCTTATATATACCTGTGACATTTGTAATTTGCATTATTAAGTCTTCGTAGTATGAACACTTCGATGTTATATTTGGAATAGCGTATAGCATACGGAGTTTGGCTGCATGCCAGTATGGGGTCTGTTTTGGCAGACGTTAACAGGGCGGTGATGCCACGGTTAGGACAACTTGTAAACGTCCAACTAAAAATACAGCAAACATTATACAGAGTTGCATAAGACCACATTAAAGGCAAAAGTTTAATAGTTTTTCGACAACTGTTGAAGGTTGTGTATAAGCTATAGGATGTATATGCGTTGGAAATTCGTAATAGCACTGAAGTAGCTTCAGTCTGAGTCACTAATACAGTGGTTTTCAACCTTTTTTCAATGATTGCACCCTCAAGTCACATATCTTATTCTGTGGCACCCCTGGTAATTTTCTATTAGAAACGCTTCCCAAGAGTACTTAGTTTTAATAATAACAATAAAAACATACAAGCTCATAAAACATACAAAATATAAAATATGCAAGCCTGTTTGTGTAATACACAAACATTTTTTTTAACACCATCCATTTCCCACCAAGGCAGAGTGACTCGAGAAAGAAGAAAACTTTATAAAGTTTTTCCTTTTACATTTAGTAATTTATACAGGAGAAAGGGTTACTAGCCCATTGTTCCCAAAATTTTAGTCGCCTCTTACAAGCATTAAAGATCACAATAAAATAAACAAAACAGAAACTAGCTTGTCTTCTGTAACTTTTTTAGTGAGATATTTAGGTTTGGTGTGATTGGCAGATCTTTTTTGATATTAGGTGGAATTTTGGACAGATATACCCTCATTTCTTCCTCGACCGATTGTAGCCTTTCTCTTGTTAGCTTTTATGTTTGTGAGCAGACAGACCTAACTCACACAGGTAAGATGTGGAAAATTGCATGAAAATTACCAGAGCTTTTTTTTTCGCAACTTGATGGTATTCATTCTTAATCTCCATCCAGAATTCGTCCAGAGGCGCTTTCTTATGCTTTAATTTCAGAATGTCATCATTGCGTACTTCAGTTAATTCTTCTTCTTTGAGACAGCTTAGATGGGCTTGATACTGATGCAATAAATTGGTTTCTCAACCAATCATAGTCTTCTGTACATAAGTTTGGGAAACTACAGATTTTTTTTTCTGCAAGTAATACTTAAGATGCTCAAAAATCAGTGGCATGGTCTCTTTATTCTTTGTTGAAGCAACATGTGGAAACACATCCGTGTTGCCTTCCTTCACTTTGACAGCCCAAATTCTTAATTTATCTCTCGGAGCACTAATTTTTTCAGTGGAAGATGTTTCCAGTGTTACCTTCCATGTTGGAATTTACCTTGTTTAAATATTCAAAAATATCCACCAAGTGTCATCTGCAAGCAACTCAAATTCTTCTTGCTACTCCAGGGTAAAAAAAAAAGTAAGTAATTCATCCTTGAGTTTATACACTCGTGATAACACTTTGCCTTTCGATAGCCATCTTGTGCAAAAGATTCACATCCTTTGCATGTGACCTACTTTTTTGCGTAGTTCACTATTTTTACAACTTTGTCTAGTACAACCATCAACTTATTTCCGATTGTTCTTGCAACCAGCAGGTCATGATGGAGAAAGCAGTGTGTTGTTATGACACTACAGTTTTCTTTCTTTACTAATGGTACAAATGCTTTCATTGAACCAACATTGATGGAGGAGCACCGTCTGTACAAATTCCTGCACAGGATTTCCAGGACAAACTAAGAGCTTCCAAGTACTTAATTAATGTAGTGAATATATCTTGGCCGTTTGTTTCTTCAAGCTTTTTAAAACAAAAAATTAGTTTAGTAGTTTAGCATTACTAATGTAGCGAATAAATGCTAATAGTTGAGTCTTCCTCCAATATCTGTAGACTCGTCCACTTGGAGTGCAAAAATTTCACTTTACAGAGGCGCACACAGTTTCTTCTCTGTCTACTGACATATCATGAATCCGTCTGCTAATGATATTATCTGAGAGTAGAATCTTTTTAACTTTTTTTCTGTTTCACTCCCAAACATCGTTTTTACTATGGCACTGCAAGAAGGGAGAATACATGTCTCTATTTCTGTGTGAGGCTTCATAATTTTAGCGAGTAATTCTTCTAATAAGTAGCTAACCCCTTGAGTTTTATTAGAAACTCACTGTTTTAGAAATATCAGGTTCTGTTGTCTTCTCTCATTTAAGTCTCTCAAGGTGTGATCGAGGCTTGTTAGAACGATGACCAGTGTTTCATAGTGAAATGTCTCTTTAATTTGCTGGATACCATGGCTTCATCATCACAGATAACACATTCTGGAGTAGGAGTAACTTCTTCACCACACCAAGTAAATTTCAGATGTAAATAACTGTCTAAAGATAGACGGCTTTCTAATCACATCAGTTTTACCGCAACTGGGACCTGTTCTTTCTTATTCACTCATTTCCATTTCTGTCTTCCTTTTTGCCCTCACCACAATCATCTTCATATTTTATCTTCATGATCATAACCTTGTCCATATTAAGTTAAAGAACAAGCTACTCTTTAAGACGTCTGTGGTTGTAGGAAAATTAGAAAGCGATTCGTTATATCTCCCTGGGAGGTCAACACGTCAGTGACGAAAACCAATTACATATTGACTCAATCCACGGCAGGATTCGAACCTGCACACTATCAAAGTACACAGTACTTTATCCCAGGGCTGCCAAAATTTATTTTGTAGTAATACCAAACTTTCAAGTTTGGTACGTATGTACCAAATTTTAAATATCGATATATAAGCCTTATAAAACATCTTAATGAGGAAAAAATACATTTACCTTACCATCTTGCTAAAACACGAAATAGAAGAAATACATTAAACTTACCTTACAATTTTAAGAACAAATTTCCTCAACTGCTTCATCTCTATACTATCTTTTTGTTTGTTGCATTCTATCACAAAGCTCTTTTGGTGGATTCCTTGTTGTGAAGTTAATGTTTTGAAGTAAAGATTTAGATCTTATTAACGCGCATTTAAAGTGGAAATTTTCAGTAGCTTCTGAAGAGTGAAGCAATGAAAGAAGACTGATCATAAATTTTGACAACAGAGAGATGTGATATTCCTCATCACATTTTTCTTGAGACATGTTAAACCAGAATTTTTCAGCATTAGGAGGTTGATCTTGCATTGTCAGCTCCCTCAATTCTTTATTTATTTGTTCATAATGTTCTTCATCGACTAAGTTAGAAAATTTCATAACTAGTGGGATAATTGATTTAGGCCTTCCCTCAACATTAGCTGGGTCCAACGCCCCAAGCAACTCCAATTTTGCAAACAATTCACAAGATAGAAACCCCTGGAACATCTGCTTTGTAAGGCAAACATGGATATTTAATAATTTTATTCGGAATTATTGCAGTTCTTTCGGGCAATTTTTGTTGAATTATCCAGGCAGATACTTTCTACAGTGGCACCACAATAAATGTAATCTATCCTGAGATATGCTGTATAGCCCTTGTGGCTTAGCGCTTCTTTTTGATTATAATAATAATAATAATATCCTGAGATATGTTGAAGGATCATTACTTTTACTTAAATATCATCAGGTTTCAGAATTTCTCACTTGATGAAATTACTGAGAATCCCTTTAACACTAGTATTAATAGAGTCCCTTAACATGAATTCTAAATGTTTTATTCCCCCTTTTTGGTTCTTTATCCGTCTTTTGGTTTCCCCCTTTTTAAAATTTGAGAAAGGATTTACCCTTTTAAACCGTTTTGGGTGAAATTTTTCCCTATATTACCCCCTTATGACCCCGAAACCCTTATTTAAGAAGGTTATTTATAACATTTTTTTTGTTGCCCCCCGTTTTCTCCCTTTTTTGTTCATTGCTCTTTCTTTTTTTAATCCCATTTCTATGACTTTAGTTATTTTCCCCTAGGGGAGGTAGCTTTCACTTCTTTTCCTCCCCCCTAAAAAGAAAAATTTACGGTGCCCCCCCTTTTTTCTTTCCCCTTTACCTCATTTATATTTTTAAACCGGTTTGGGCTTCTTTTCCCCCTTTGAATTGGGCAGATTTTCGGCACCTAAAGGGTTTTATATCTTGCTGTATTTTTTGTGTTAGGGCCCCCTTAAAAATTATTATTATATTTTTTTAATTTTTTTTTAATCCCTTGTTTAATTTAAAAAAATTTTGAACCCCCATTTTCCCCCTACCAATTTTAGGCCCTTTTTATCTAAAGATATTTTTTTTGTTGGGGTCCTGGTAGTAAAAAGGGGAAAAAAAGGAAACTCTTGAGCATAACCTTTTTTACAGAGGAAAACCTGGAATTTTTTTAATTTTCCCCCCTTCCAGGGCAAAAAGTGGCTATTGTTTGGGAAAATTAGTTTTAAACCCTATTTTGGCCCGCTTTTAAAAAATTTTGGTTAAATTTTCTTTTGATTGGCCAACCTTTTACTCAGGGAATTTTTTCCAAAAGGGTTTGTTTTTGAGTTTTTCCCCCCTTTATCGACTTCTGTTGGACCCCCATTTTTAAACGACAAGTTTAAAAGCTCTCTTTCCCCCCCCTTTTTTTATTCCCCCGGGGCCCCATTTAAAATGGATTTTTACTTTTTTGCCCAAATGTTTCCCAAACAAATTTGATTTTAGTTTTATTGTTCTCTCTTTTTAGTCACCCTCCCCTGTTTTTAACCTTGACATCCCCCCCTTTAAAATTCCCGTTCCTTCCAAAATGGGCCGTTACCCTTGGGTTTTTAGGTTCTTTTGTTTTTTTAAAAAATTTGCTTAAAAGCGATTTTATATTAATCACTACGCAGAAACAAGGGGAGGTATATGATAAAAAAAGATCGCAGTCAGCAGGTTTCGAAAGCACGTACGGGATTTTGGCAAGGTTCCCAAGTGACCCTCGGACCTTTTTGGACACATGCCTCAAAACTAGGCAGCCCGGGTTTAAAACCTTTTTTCCTAGCCCCGGGGACACCAGTGAGCCCCAAGATGGTTTCAGGGTATTTCATTTTGATGTTATGACCCCACACGCGATTTTTTTTTGTCAGGCCCCTCAAAACAAACGGAAGTATTTTAGGGCCCGGGCGGCAGAAACAGGGTTGTAGACCAGGTTCCTAGCTTTTTTAGTATTTGTGGCCCAGTGGTTAGAGCCCCCCTGGGGGAAACCCTTTCCAGCCCCCCGACGGATTTTTTCCCCGCGACTTCCCCCCTTTTTTGTATGTATCTCCCCTTTTTTTTGCATAGCGCATTGTTAATATAAGGAATAGGAATGTATGTTAAGCCTTCTGATACCACATCTCTTTTCCATAAAGAAGGCTTTTGAAGTCTTAGGGGTTATTGTATATGTGTGTCTGCGGTTGAGCCGTTGCTCCGTGCCTTGAGAGACCCTTAAGAGTCAAGTTGGTTTTGAAACATATGGCCACCTTAACGGATGGGCGACGTGCTTTAGCAAAGAACAACGAGAGTGTTGCGATTTTTTCAGTAGGGGTAGTTAGGTATCCCCGAAGAGGTCTTTTGTTTGTGAATAAAATTTATAGGTAAAGAAAAAAGATAAAGGGAAAAGGGAAAGGATCCAAAGGGGTTTTGGACAAAAATTTCAAGTGTTTTGATAAGTCGTTGCTTTTAATTCAACCCCCCGTAATGTAAGTCTTGAAGATGGGGAAGGGAAAAGAAGAGGGAAAAAGGATATAGATAGAGGGACAGGACAAGGCTGTACATCCCCCTCAAAAGAAAAAAAAGGGTGAGATAATGCCCAGTAAACGCCAAAGACTGCCGAACAATATTGACAATTCTCGTCTGGGTAATCTAAAAGTATTTTCAGGAAACTCAACAGGGTTTCGGGCATTTTAGCCAAAACGCCTGCCCATCTTGGAGTATGAGCTCTGTAGGAATTCTGAAAAAACATGTTAAGAAATTTGAAAAAGTGAAAAGTATAACAAGGGTTGTTCCCTTTGCTAAAGGGGAGAGCTACAAGGAAAAGCTAACGGAAAGGATAACTCATTTGGGGGCGAAACTAGGGGGGACGAAAACAAAATTTCAAAATCTCAAGTGAAGATAAGGTTTACGGGGCAGGCTGTTTGAGCGGGGAGAAAGAGGGCTTGGGGACTCGTTTGGGGTTGAGTCACAGTTGGGGCCCCCAGGGTTTGGAAATATTTCTTCAGTTTAGATAGCGGGAAATGAAATGATTTGGTGAGGAAGTGGGAGGCAGGATATGTATATAAAATTTTTAAAAGCAGGGAGATAGGGCCAGTGAGGTAAAGGGGGAGTGAATTGAAGAGTGGAAAAAATTTAAAAGGCAGGACCCAGATCGGAAAACGACCCCCCGCAACCCCCAAAATGGGGAGTACAGACCCGCACGTTCCCAAACAACACACACCTAGCGAAAGGGGGGCGGCTGCGCCCACCCCTGCAATAAAATAGAGAGTACAACACCCAGACAGGTGCGAGGATCAACTTGAAATATTTTGTTGACGGGACAGTGGTGGGGACGGAAAGAGCACGGCTTTAGAATTCGTGCAGTGTGTTCGTCCGGGGATATGGTGCTGTCTTCCATGACAGAGGTGGCAGAGGAAAGATGTACAATAAATCCCTTCCATGTTACCTGACAACGCACCTAAAGCTTGCATTTTATATTTTCTCGGGGTTGGATAATCACCCTAATATTGAATTTTATTATCTTCCCCTGAATTGTATTATCTTCCCCTTCCACTCAGCTACTTTTTATCGCTTCACTGATGTTCCTGATGCCAAATGTGTTTTAAGTTCTCCTTTATACGACTGAAACTTTCGAATCCACGATAAAGATGGTTGAGTCCGTTTTGTCATAACATCCAGATATGACCACGCTGTTTGACCGTAATAAATCATTTCCCAATTAATTTCTAGATTTTTTTTGGTACGGTAAGAGTTAATTTTTTAATTCGTCTGCAAGTTAATTTAAATTCCATGCATGCCCATTTAAAGCTATAGTAGAGTATTAACCCAAGAATGTTTTCTGCCACACACACACACAAATCACTTTATTGTTAACCATTAAGATTTTTTGTTATCAGGAAAGGTTGCCTTTGTTAATATTTAGTTTTCATAAAAAAGTGTAAACGTAGGTGATACAATTAGTGACTGAGTAGGAAATTTAGCAAATGATGATTAACAAGAGCTAACAGATAAGTGAATGTAAGTTTAATGAATTGAGACCACTCCTGAGTGTTCACAGGTGTTGCTCATGTCCTGTTCATCAGTATAAAAATTAAACTTAATGTAAGGAATAAAATAAACTAAGTGTATACAGAAATATTTAAAGAGCCTATACTATGTATGGTGACTAAGACACTGTTGCAGAGGATTTGTATAATGTACAATAAATATATGGGACATATGTGGAAAGCTGTGGAGGCTAGGCTTCCGAAGCACAAATATTTATATATTAACTATGTTCATTGATTAATTTGGATGTTTATATGGTTGGTAGTTTACCACTTATGTGTTGCACTGGAATATGTGTAACTTTTATTCTCCTCACCGAGGCTGTGATCCCCTCCCCAATTAAAACCCGGGATGTTACCGACATACATATATTTAAAAATATTTGTACATATATTTCTACAACCTCTGACGAGGGCTCGCCAATATTACCACTGCTTGTGGATTTATAAATCTACGGAACCTTCACCCCACGCTATTAATGTGACACCAACTGGTACCAGAAACACTTTTACAGGTACTCAATGCTACACGAGTTTCGTGATTAAAATGTAGATTATCCATCACTGCTCTCCATGACCTCTTCAAGGGGGGCTCCTTGGCGTGGTGAAGAGGCTCTTGGTCTGAGGAATTAGCCCTGTCGGTCTTCTTCCTCAGACCGAACCTAATTACCCCCCATTCTCCCCTCCCCTATCCCATCCTCCCCATCCTCCCCTTTTTCCATTCCTCCTCCTCCTCCTCATCCCTCCCTTTTGCCCTTCCTCTTTTTAGCCTTCGTGATTTCTCCCACAGGCGCGCTAGTTCCTAGGTAGGGGAAAGGACACCGGGGTCCATCCCATTCCGTTGAGGTTTCTTGGCGGTGGCGTAGTTTGCCGTGGAATCTGGATTGCCTAGGGATGCCCCGATCCCTCTCCGGTATCCCGGAGTAGCTTTGGGTGTCTTTTGGGCGACGGGTGTACTCTGGAAGCCACCTTTCGGATTCCGGGGGTGGTGGCTGAAGGAGGTATGCTTTGGGGCGGATATCCGGCCGCCCTCTCTTTTGTCCACCGAGGTAGCTCGGCAGATGTGAGGTTGCTATCCCAGATTGCTGGTTTACTGGCATGAAGGGTAGGGTATGGCACGGGTTCCATGCTGCATCTGCGCTACTAGCGGTGTCGAGTCCTCTTGGGCGCGGAGGGAGATTTCCGGCCCTTTCATTCCTCCTGGGAACTATTCCTCCCCGCTCCCCCCTTTTTTTCTTCTTTTTTTTATTTTTATTTTCTTTTCTTCTTTCTTTTTTTTCTTAAAAACAAAAAGCAAAGGAGTAACCTAACCATGGCAGCCCTAGTCCATGAAACCACTACCCCCGGGCCCCTTTTTGATACCGCACCCCATTCTGACACCTGCCTTGTGTTTAGAACCACTCTTCGGACACTCCTGATGCCCCTGTACCTCTTGGCTGGTGCTGTTTCCTCACCCGCTTCAGGTACCGGGCTCGACTGCCCCCTTCGATTTGTCTGAACTCCGCTCTCCTTTGACTATGCTTCCGGCTTCTCCCTCTACGGTACGGCAATTTTCGAATCGCCCACCCATTTCATGCCGGACCAACTCCGGTCCTACTCCTAAACGCCAACGTCAATCTCCTGATGATGCTCCGTCGTTACCTTCCATTCTACTCGGAAACGCCGAAACGTCAAGCACTCCCTCCCACCACGCTCAGTTTCGGACCACACAATGGACAAAATTCTTTACTTTAAGACCAATTTCTTCTTCTGCCTCCCTTTCTGACCATAGTATTGCCAAAGCGCTCCTGCGTCATGTTGGCAGAGATATTTCATTTCACGCTCTCAAGAGTGGTACGCGCATCGTCACTGTCCAGAATGCTACCCAAGCTCATGATCTTTCTCTCCTTTCGAATATCGATACTACTCCTATCACTATTGAAAAACATTTTCTCTCAATTCTTGTATGGTACTGTCATTCTCCCCCATACCATAGTCCAACAGAATTTCCAGTCATGTGGCAATGACATTTTTGAACAGCGGGAAACTCCAGGATCCCCCAAATCCTCAAAGTAGACACTTATGTCCTTCCCCCCGGGGCGGAGACGTTACCCTTGCAATGTGGCTCGTTTAAACTTTTGAAAAGCCGAGAACTCCCGTCCTCTGTATATGTCGCGGGACATCGGTTACAAGTTCGAAAGGTGATACCTACACCGCAACAATGTAGAAATTGCTGGCGTTTTGGTAAACCCAGCAAATATTGCGATCTATTGGCCCGAATGCCCATCTGTGGTGCCGACGACCATTCTAATACATCTTCAGTCAACCTCCATCTTGCCTTAATTGAAATGAAGCTCACCCTTCGTACTCCCGCCTTTTCCCAGGTCTACTTAAATGAACGTGAAATCCGTTGCCTCAAAGAGGCAGAAGGTCTCCCTTATGCTATGGCAGTTACTCATCTCCGCCTCCAAGGGAGATTTACCCCGTGTTTCTTATTCTCGTGTTTCCAAACGTCCCCCACTTCGGGGGTCCCATCTTCTGCAGCCTCCTCTGTTGTTACCCCTCCCATAGCCACTATGGCATCTAATCCTTTGCTGTCCTTGGCTCTGACTCCCGACTACAACTCGTCTGTCTCACATCTTCGCGCCCTTCCTCACAAGCCCCAGTATCGACAAGACCTCGTACGACACCTAATACCAATCGCCCCTCTACTCAGAAGCCCAAAAAAATTTCCACATTGCTCAAATCTTCTTTCCCCCTTTCCCTTTCCTTCTTCCACCTCCACACTTTACCTTTCCATTTCTCTGTACCTAGTTCTTCCCCTCTCTCTGGCTCTATTACAAGTGTGGAGTTTCACCCTCCTCCTCATACTATGCCTTCCACCCCCGTCCCCTCCCAAGTTTCTCCCTCTTCTGTCACCCCCCAGGTTTCTGCCTTCTTCCTGTCCCCCCCACACTTCATCTCCAGTACCTTACACTTTTCCCTCCCCCTCTACTTTGGTACAGTCCATTACTGTCCCAACTTTACTCACCCTCCTCCTCCTATCTCCAATATGGTATCCCATACATCTTGAATTCAGAAACACTTGAAGCCATTTCAGAATATATTGCAGAGACTAAACCTTCAATGGACACTGATTCACTTCCTGTTCCTTCTTCCCTCTCCTCCATCTTCACAACCCCATTCTTCGCACGCTCCGTTCCTTCGCTACTTGAACATCTTCCAATGCCACCACACGTTGACTTTTCTAACCCTCTAGTCCGTAGGTGCCTTACCTACAGATTCCTGATATTTTCTTCATCGCCAATCATGGCCTATTTACAGTGGAATATCCGCGGCCCCTCAGGGTAATCGGGGTGAGCTTCAGATGTTGCTTTCCAGGTTTTCCCCTGTTGGTGCTTGCTTACAAGAACCAAAATTACACTCAGCTGTTTTCCAACCTATCTCAGGCTATAATTTATTGTATTCTTCGGATCCTTTCTCAGATGGGACCTTTAATGAAAGGCCCTCTTCTACGCAATGAAAATTCCGTACTGTCAACTATTTGTCCAAACCTCGCTGCATTACACTCCCAGCCCGTATCCACTTGAATAAGTGGTTTACAATATGTTCTTTATATCTCTCTCCTTCTCGAAAATTTTCTACCCCAGCCCTTTGCCTTTCCTTGTTTCACCTTACCACCACCATTTCTGTTACTTGGTGATTTTAAATGCCCCACCATTTCCTCTGGGGGGGATCTCATTGTGCCCTCACGTGGCATTCAGTTGGAGGCTTTTCTTGCCTCTCACCCCCTCCATGTTTTAAAATACGGGTACTCCCACCCATTTTGATCCTCGTACTCATACCTCTCTTGCATCGATCTATCAGTCTGCTCTTCCTCCACTGCACTAGACTTCAACCTGGTCTGTTTTTCCCAGACTTACATGACAGCGATCATTTTCCGATCATTCTTACTTCTCCTTCCTATTCACCCCCTTTTCCCGTAGCCCTCGCTGGAAATTTTGATCGGGCAAATTGGGATCTTTACTCACACCTCACTGCTTTTAGTGGGGTTCCTTTTCTTCATCCTCCCATTGATGAGCTCCTACACATCTTCTCGACATCAGTTTATAACCGCAGCTTCTCATTCTATACCCCCAAACCTCAGGCAGGCATTCTCAGAAGTGCGTGCCTTGGTGGTCTCCTGCTTGTGCTCGTGCAGTACGTTTGAACGTGCTGCAGGGGGCAGGTACCGGTACAATAGAACCGTGAGAGACTTGTTGATTTTAAGCGAAGCGGGGCGATCGCTCGCCTGCCCATCCGTGAAGCTAAACCACTTGTTGGCGAGACTATGTTTCCACCATCACCTCTGCTTCTTCTATGAGTGCAGTCTGGAAAAAAGTGAGGAAATTAGTGGTAAATACTCTCCTGACCCGGGCTCCTGTTCACGGGTCACTGGTGTTGATATAGAAAACCCCTCTCGACGTTGCCATTGAACTTGGCACACATCTGGTCCTATTTCCCGAGGGCTCCATCTATGCCCCTCGTTTCTTTCCTCAAAGTCTGCCAGAGAGTTAGTACCCTTGGACTTTTCTTCTCTCGGAGAAGAACAGTATAATGTCCCTTTTTTACACTTCAAGAACTGGAGGCAACGCTCTCAGCTTGCCGATCATCGGCAGCTGGGCCCTGATGACATTCAAAATTCGTATGTTACAACATTTAAAATGGGTCAGCCCTTGTAGTCCTCTTACACCTCTTCAATCTATTTGGGCACAAGGAGTTCTTCCCCAGCTGTGGAAATCTGCCATTGTTCTCCCTTTCCGAAAACCGGGTACTACAGGACATGATGCCTCCCACTTCGCCCATCGCTCTTACAAGTGCAGTTTGCAAAGTGATGGAACGCCTCGTAAATCGACGTTTAATGTGGTATTTAGAGACTCACAACAGTCTCTCCGCTAGTCAATATGGCTTTGTAAGGGTCGTTCTACCATAGACCCCTTACTACGCTTGGATACGTATGTTTGTAATGCCTTTGCGAATAATCACTCAGTTATTGCCATATTTTTTTGACCTTGAGAAGGCATATGACACAACTTGGAGGTATAATATTTTTGGCCCAGGCCCATTCCTTAGGCCTCCGAGGCAATCTACCATCCCTTTCCCTTTAAAAACTTTTTTAACTGAGAGACATTCCGTGTTCGAGTAAATAATGTTCTTTTTCCCCGGACTTCGTCCAAGCTGAAGGTGTCCCTCAGGGATGTGTTCTAAGCACAACACTTTTTCTCCTTGCTATAAATGATTTGGCCTCTGTTCTTCCACCCAATTATTTGGTCATCACTCTATGTTGATGACTTCGCTATTGCTTGTGCAGGCGCTGACTGTCACCTTATTGCAGTTTCTCTCCAGCATGCGGTCCCACCGTGTTTCCACTTGGGCCAAACCCCACATGGGTTTAAATTTTCAAGTACCAAAACTCACCAAATTTCTTTCACTAGACGCTCTGTTATCTCCGATCATCCTTTGTATCTCTATGGCTCCCGTATCCCCAAACGTGATACAGTCAGGTTTCTAGGCCTTCTCTTTGACCGTCGGTTACCTGGAAACCTCACATTACCTCTCTAAAGGCAACTTGTCACAGCCGGCTAAACCTTCTTAAAACCCTTGCTCATCTTTCCTGGGGAGCTGATCGTCGAACTCTGCTTCGCCTACATTCAGCCCTCGTTTTATCGAAACTCGATTATGGTGACCAGATTTATTCCGCGGGCCCCTCCTGCTAACTCTCCTCTAGCCTTAACTCTATCCATCCCCCAAGGCTTACGTTTGTGCCTTGGTGCTTTTCGCTCTTCCCCTGTTGAGAGCCTCTATACAGAAACAAATGTTCCATCCTTTTCTGATCGCCGTGATGCCCATTGCCTTCGTTACTAAAGTACGCTCTCACGATCTACACAATCCTTCCCTTTAGATGGTCCACCGATATTAGTAGACATTCTTTATTCGTTCGGCCGCCCCTGTTTGCTCCGTCCCTTTTCTCTTCGCCTACTTTCACTCTTTTCTTCCCTTCAGTTACCACCTTTATATGTTCATGTAGCATCTCACTTTTCCCTACCCCCCTGGGAAGTTTCCCAGCTGTTCGGGTCTGTTCTTTCTCACTCCCTTGCTCGAAAGCTCAACGCCTACGGGGCTTCCCGCTCTCTTTTTCTTGATCACTTCCACTCCCATTCTCATGCCACCGCTGTGTACACAGATGGCTCTAAGTCTTCAGACGGCGTCGGATTCGCAGCAGTGTTTCCGGACAGCGTCGACGAGGGCATTTTACTATCTTCAGCTAGCATTTTTTCTGCTGAACTGTATGCCATTCTTGCAGCACTTACTCGTATCGCATCTATGCCTGTGTCATCATTTGTAGTAGTCTCCCGACTCCCTTAGTGGGTCTACAGGCTATACGAAAATTTGATACATCTCACCCCTAGTTCTCCGTATCCAAAATTTGGCTACGCCGTATCTCTACCAAACATAAAGATATTGTTTTTTTGTTGGGTCCCTGGTCATGTCGACGTACAGGGCAATGAACAGGCAGACACTGCTGCGCGGTCAGCAGTATATGACCTACCAATTTCCTATCGAGGTGTTCCATTTCTGGACTATTTTGCTGGCAATAGCTACCCACCTTCGCACCCGTTGGCAACAACGTTGGTCAACTCTGCTCGGTAACAAACTTCATTCTATTAAAACCCAGCATAGGTTACTGGTCGTCTTCTTGTCATCAGTGCCGAGGTTTGGGGGAACCACCTCTCCCCCTTCGCATTTGGGCCCCACTCGTCCCTTTCTCATGGGTATCTCATGGAGAGGCACCCTGTTTCCTCTCTGTGAGCAGTGTCAAGTTCCAGTATCGATTAGCCACATTCTGTTAGAACTGCCCTCTCTATCAACGAGCACGCAGAATTTACCTCCAACGTCGTCTTCGTTCCTACTCTCTCTTTAAACCCTTCCCTTCTTGCTGATGGACCCTCCTTTAATCCTGACTCTCTCATTGACTTCTTGACAACGACTGATTTACTCCACAAACTCTGATGATACTTTTCGCACTCCCCTCAGCCCTTTCTGGTTCAGTCTCTTGCTGCCCTTTACCCTTTCACCATCCACTGCCCCGCTGTTATCCGTAACCTGTTGCTCATCCATCTCCCTTTTGCCACCTGATGCCCTCGCTTCCTTCCTGCCCTGCAGCGCTGTATAGTCCTTGTGGCTTAGCGCTTCTTTTTGATTATAATAATAATAATGCTCTCCATGAAATGAGATTTCATTATGTAGTGAAAGTAACAGCATTGAGGCCCGATTCATCTACCTCTAAAGAGAGTCCAAAATTATTGCCACGTAGTAATGGTGATTTTCGTTTATTACATCTTCAGGATACTATAGAGGGAGAACTCAATGAACAGACAGACGTAAATATATATGTAATAAACGAGAGGAAGTTGCCGTTGATGGAAGGGTAGGATTGTTTATATTCATGGGAAAGCGCTAAGCTCGTAGTGCTCTTAAGAGTACCTTGGGAATAAAAGATGATCAGTCTTGGTCTGTGGAAGGGGATATCTCCAGTTTCTTGGATCAAGAGGTCTTCATCGGCATCAAGGTACCCTCTTGAAGGGCTGACGGGCATGAGATAAATAGGACTGAAATGTCATAATTTTCGTTTTTCTGTGTGCAGATTATTTATCTTAATTTTTTTTATCAGATGTTGTTAACAACAAAAGGTTATAATGTGTTTAATTACTTAATAATAAAGCAATGGATAATTTACATGTTCCTTTCATAAAACTGTTTACTCCGAGGTTGCATTTTGCTTTTGAACGGTTTTGTTTCCAGGCTGTACCAGCAGACAGTAAAAATTTTAACTGTGATTGGTGCTTTATCAGGATTCAGTGCCTTTTCTTAGCAGATATTGATCTTTGATCAGTTTATAATTTTATAGCTAATGCAAGTCTAAAGGAGTGTATCTAGTTCCTGTAGGAGCCAGGGTACCATGAATCGGTGAGATTCTTCAATAACTTCCTAAATTGCCGTTATCTGTTTTTTTTCTTTTGATTTTGATATTCCTCAGATCGTATTACTATCTTTACTCATACTTATTTTTCCTTCTCAGTTGAGTAATGGCGGCAGTCGTGAGGAAGAGTCATCGGAGGTAATGTTGAAATGAATAAATATGTTCAGGCGCCTCACTGCTGTATGTGCTTGGTGGCCAGCCACCCAGACCAAATATAGGACATTTTGGCTCAGGATATTTTTTTTTATCCTATTATGTCTTATCCTGAGCTGAGGACGTTTCGCCATGGGCAAATTCTAACCAAAAATTTGCCTTACTTTGCCCAATTTAATTAGGTTAGAACGTCCCTGTATGGAACGTCCTCTCAGATATTAGCCTAGCACAGCTGCCTCTACACACTGATCGTGTAGTTAGATTTATTCTTCTCTATCACATTATCTTGCGATATCATTCCTTACTCTTTGCATGTTTTATATATAATTTATGTAGCATATTTTTGTGTTGTTTATTCTTACTGAGTTTTAGATGTCAAAGCGTCAGTAGCATGTTTAATTTTGATGTCAAAACATTGGTAGCATGAATCAATTGCTGCCATGATCCAGTAAATCATTAAATATCTCTTGACATTTGCTCCATTATCACCTGCATGTTGGAGAGTTGGTGTAACCAGAAATAAAAATGACACTGAGTTTATATTAAACAAAAAATCTACATCAAAAGCATAATTACACTGTATCATGTCAATTGCCTTGGAACTTGTTTATTGTACAGTAATTGTTTGTGTGACGTTGTAATTAAATAGTATTAGATAAGGTAACGATCGTCATTGTAGTGTTAAGTAACTTGTTTCTGAACATTAAAACAGACAATAATTAGTTATTTAATAGTATTGGTAGATGTAGTTTCATGCACACAGCTTGAGAATATTACCGATTTTCCGAGGGATTAGGTTGACAAAATTGATGAACAGTTATGTATAGAGACACAGTGATAATGAAATATCTGTTGATTAAAACAAACAAATAAACAAACAAACAAAAAACCTAAGGGGTAGCGACTACAAGTAAAAATAGGCGATGTTTGACCAGTACGGGTTTAACACTTCTCACATATAATAGAGTATGTGTTCTATGAAGCTTGATTTTTGTTTTGTCTAATCATTAAAAGGTTATATAAAATATTGTTTTTCCGACTTCATTCACATTTTTTCCAAATAGTGAACGTTTTACGTATTTGATGAAATAGCCTTGAACCTGAAAGCAGCGGTAAGGCCTTTGTGGGTTTCCAGCTTAATTTGATTATAATAACGAAACCAGAAAAAATCCAAATATCAAATTACCCAAAGACCCTACATGTAGCATGGAATTATTTTTATGAAACTTCGTGCATCTGTTTACGATATATTAATTTAAATCTAATGACCATTTTTCAAATTCATAAAATTAAGCTTGATTCGAACTTTTATTTAAAAAGAATTATAAATAGACTAAAGAGCACATTCCCTTGCCTAGGGGAAGGGTGTCGTGAGTTTGGTAAGTTACGCTCATTTGATTACTCTCCATTGACACTATTGACAGTGTTCCTTCCCTCTCTTCTGTCTCTGGGTTGGTTCGAGCGTATTCCTATTCTGGACTAACTGTAAATTTACACCACCTACTTAAATATGCAAAACAAATGTTGGTATTGTTTGTGGTCGGTGTAACCCTGTGGAAATTTTTGGATTAATTTTTGGGAATGTCATTCGTTATGCACTGAAGTAACGAATAAGCAGAACTTAACCAAACTTACGTCACTTTTCATTAATTTTAAGGTCACACGTTGCGTCTGATAGTCTCAGTTGAAAGTGTTGGATAATAAAGTTTTTGACTACAGTAATTTTTAGGAAGTATGTATTATTATTTTTTATAGTACTTTGAATGCTCACTAAGAGGATGAAGACAATTGCTTGAACATTTTAGATATTCATACTTTTAAAGGTAGTGTCTACTTGTACCTAGAAGGAAAACACCTTAGGATATTCTGGTGCATTTGTTATATATATTTTAAGTTTTTCCATTTTATATTTTTTTATCAAATATTTCGTTAATGTTCTTTTTTCTGTTGACTTGAAACTAAATACACTTGCATTTATTCATGTTGCAAAGCTTCTTAGTTATATATTTGAATGAGCTTGAGTTACAACTTCGAGGCCTGCATTGTCACTTTCAGAGGGTTGAACTCTTGTTTCTGTGCGCGATATGATTCTAGTTGTTTGAGGAACTCCAGCGTCTCAGCCTTTTACTCTGCTAGCAGTGTTATAAAGGCTTTAGCTCTAGCTCGTGAGCCTACTATTCTTTTTTGAGGGGGATATAGCTATGGTTTTTGGGCCTGGCCTGCTGGTCAACGATCTGTGGAGGTTTACATGGGATGTAGAGCTTCTGGGCTTATCACTTGGTTCTTTCAGGGGAGTTATTAACTTCAGCTTTGGGGCATGTTACTAACCTGGCCGTGTGTGCAAGGGAGGTTGAGCTCCATCTTTTGGGCCTACTAGTCATCTACACCGACGATTCCAACATACCTAAGATTCCCACACCCTCGTCTCACTTTGGCACCCACCCTATTCCCCACACTTCTAATACCCCTCTCCAGTTTTCTTTCACTCCCCTCTACCTCGATTGTGTAACTCATTTCCGCACTCCTCCATATCATTTTAATACTCGTAAAACTCACTTGCATACTGCTCCAACTTGAACTCGCTCTCCTTAATGTAAACATGTTTCTTCATTGTAGAAAACTAGGGATAACATAAAAGGCTGAGAAACATTTCTGGGAAATATTCCCCACCGTTGTTTCTCATAATATTTACTGGGATAGGAAGCTGTATATTAATATAGTAGGTCAGGAACACCCCTTTATTTTTAAGTGTTTAAAGCATATTTAGTTATTTTGTTTGTTAGCAGGATGTTGAGTCTTGGATAGTGGATGTTAAAAGTGTTTCTTTGCATCACGTTCTATATTTTTGTATCCTGTATGTGTTATTTTTCAGGTTAGAAACCTGGCCTTTAGAGATATTCCATGTATGGATTATTAAATCTCGTCTCCCTTCCAGAGTGCTTTGAAATGGCTCCAGTAATATGAACGGTTATATATCTGTGCATGCAGTAAACTATTTTTTTTTCTATCTCTTGTCTACTATGAAAGATTTTTTTTTATTTTCAACACGCTGGCCCTCTCCCACCAAGGCAGGGTGACCCCCCAAAAGAGAAGAAGCACTTTCACCATCATTTACACCATTAAAGATATGTACACAAAATGGTATTCTAAAGGGTAAAGCACAAACCTTCTGAAAAGGACCGTGATATACCCTTTTTTTAAAGCAGTCTGGTGGTAGCCAGCATCCATCCACTAAGATATTAACTACTATACTCTAATATGAAGCTCCCTGAACATTTTTGCTCTGACAGGAGTGTTGTTTTTTTCCTCAGACATGTA
>NC_069424.1:15276352-15378393 GCF_026875155.1 Cherax quadricarinatus
TTTTGGCCAAAGGTGAGATCCTCCGACAGATCACCCCCAGGTCTTTGACGTTGGTGTTTCGCTCTATTTTGTGGCCAAAATTTTGTTTTGTACTCTGATGAAGATTTAATTTCCTCGTGTTTACCATATCTGAGAAATTTGAAATTTCTCATTGTTGAACTTCACATTGTTTTCTGCAGTCCTAAGAAGCAAGTCACCACCCATCTAGAAACCCATCAGTTACACAACCCAGGGCAACATGGGTTTAGAACAGGTCGCTCCTGTCTGTCTCAACATTTGGATCACTACGACAAGGTCCTAAATGCACTGAAGAAAAAAAGAATGCAGATGTAATATATACAGACTTTGCAAAAGCCTTCGACAAGTGTGACCATGGCGTAATAGCGCACAAAATGCGTGCTAAAGGAATAACAGGAAAAGTCGGCCCAAAGGATCTGTAATTTCCCCTCACTAACAGAACACAGAGAGTAGTCGTCAACAGAGTATAGTCCGAGGCAGCTACGGTGAAAAGCTCTGTTCCACAAGGCACAGTTACTCGCTCGCATCTTGTTTCCTCATCCTCATATCCGACATAGACAAGGATGTCAGCCACAGCACCGTGTCTTCCTTTGCAGATGACACCCGAATCTGCATGACAGTGTCTTCCATTGCAGACACTGCAAGGCTCCAGGCGGACATAAAAACCAAATCTTTCAGGGGGCTGCAGAAAACAATATGAAGTTCAACGATGAGAATTTAAATTTACTCAGATATGGTAAACACGAGGAAAATTTAAAAATCTTCATCAGAGAAACAAAATAAATTCTAGCCACAAATAGAGCGAAACAAACCAACGCCCAAAGACCTGGGATGATCATGTCGGAGGATCTCACCTTCAAGGACCATAACATTGTATCAATCGCATCTGCTAGAAAAATGACAGGATGGATAATGAAACCTTCAAAACAGGGAGGCCAAGCCCATGATGACACTTTTCGGGTCACTTGTTCTATCTGGGCTGGAATATTGCTGCACACTAACAGCACCTTTCAAGGCAGGTGAAATTGCTGACGTAAAAATGTACAGAGAACCTTCACGGCGCGCATAACGGAGATAAAAACACCTCAATTACGGGGAGCGCTTGAGGTTCCTAAACCTGTATTCCCTGGAACGCAGGGGGGAGAGATACATGAATTATATACACCTGGAAAATCCTAGAGGGACTAGTACCAAACTTGCACACGAAAAATCACTCACTACGAAAGCAAAAGACTTGGCAGACTATGCACCATCCCCCCAATGAAAAAACAGGGGTGTCACTAGCACGTTAAGAGACCAACAATAAGTTGTCAGGGGGCCCCAGACTGTTCACTGCCTCCCAGCATACATAAGGGGATTACCAACAGACCCCTGGCCAGTCTTCAAGCTGGCACTGGACAAGCACCTAAAGTCGGTTCCTGACCAGCCGGCTGTGACTCGTACGTTTGGTTTGCGTGCAGCCAGCAGCAAAAGCCCGGTTGATCAGGCTCTGATCCACCAGGAGGCCTGGTCACAGACCGGGCAGGGGGGGGCGTTGACCCCCGGAACCCCCTCCAGGTAAACTCCCAGGTAAAATGAAAGATTTGGTTGATGTCCGCCTGGAAACCTTGCAGTGTCTGCAATGGAAGACACTGTCATGCAGATTCAGTGTCATCTGCAAAGGAAACACAGTCTGTGGCTGACTGTGCCTGGGGGAACAGCTTTTCACCGTAGCCGCCCCCAGACTTTACTCTGTTACTACTACTCTTTTGTTCTGTTTGTGTATGTTAGCCTATATTTGGAGTAGGCAACACCCACACTACTTACACTATACTATTCGCTACTTATACTATACTATTCCTACTTACACTCAAATATTCACTACTTACACTATATTGCATACTACTTACACTATACTATTCACTGATCTACCCCTGCCTCACTCCCACCCTATTTGTGCCGGGAATCCAAAACAACAACTCAAAGCCAATAATAACACAACAAAAAACTACAGTATGAATGATCACAGTCCACTGCTAGACCCCCATCCCCCATCCTTCAAAGACCTAAACCCACTCACTATACGAAACATTCTTCATGCTACTGTGCATACTATATTTACAGAACAATAAATTTAAATATAAATCCTGACTTGAAGCACTTTCTTTATGGCTTCAACAACACCCCAGACATAGTACTAGGCACAAAATCTCTATGAAAATTTCCCCGTGTCCGGCTAAATCTCTTCAAAAATTCAATGCACAGAAAGGGCCCCCAAAAATTTGGAACTCTCTGCCAGAAATCTCCGGAACCACTGACTCAGCCAACATTTTCAAATTGCCGTTAAAAAGCACCTTATCACCCTAACACATCCCCGCATCAACAATATAAACTTTCAATATAAACTTACTCTCAATATCTGTAATCCCCCTAAACGTTTTAAAAAACTTATTGTGTCCCCTTGAGAGGGATAAAACTGTAATTCCTCCAATTAAACTTGTTTAAACCATATAGCATGAACTAATAGAAAAATTCAGTTCTCTTGTATTCATTGTAACTCCTATATTTACACATACACTCAGCTAAATGACTGTAAAGTACAAAATTACCTTAATAATCCTTTAAATCTTAAGTTAGTCTTAAGTTTGGGCCCGAAATGCTCTATATAATAGAAGCTTTCGGCATGTACACCCAAATGCCGTTCTTCTTTGTAGGCTTTAAATAAAACATTATTATTATTATTATTTATTTATTATTTATTATTATTATAATTATTAATTTTTATTATTGTTATTATTATTATCATCATCAATCATTAGTAGTAGTAAATTAATATGGCACCTACACCTGCTCAAGCACATCATGAAATTAAAGTGCAGAGATTTCTATCAAGACTAGTCCGGAGCTAAGGGTATGTCCTATGAGGCTCGGCTCTTTAACCAGAGGTTTGGTAAGTGAGGGAGGAAGAAGGATGGGTAAGGGTGGAATGTGGAAAATGGATAAGTGGGGTGAGGGGGAGGGTTAATAATAAAGGTAAGTGGGCCCCGCCATTTTGGTGCATATTTTAAAAAAGTGTGTGCTGTGTTTTTTCATGTATTCATGAGGCATACCACAAACACCCATCAGAGGCATACATGTATACAAGCTGAATGAAAACATGACCGTGAATTGGCAGTAGGTACAGTTTTGCTATTACCTTTTTTTTTTTTTTTACACAGGAGCAAGTTTTTTCGGGTTGGTTACAAGGGGGTTGCTGGACTGGTAGTTTGGCTGATCTGGTCCTGAGGGGGTGTCCTGCCATAGGACGTTCAAGATGTTACTTATGGGAAAATACTGTAATATTTTCCGGAAATACGGTAATTTATAGGTAAATAGATGGCCTATATTGTATTTAATAAAAGTGTACTTTTAAAAAGAGGACAGTCGCCATTTTGTTTGAATTGAACAACAGACGTTGTGAATAAGGGGAAGAATTTTTCGTGCTCTAGAGGTTAAAATTGGGCTGCCACCTCTCAAATAGGAGGCGAAATTGTTGGATGTGCATTCCTGCATAACTTGAGATTCAGGCGACTGGACAAGACAGCTCCAGGAACCTCAGATAATCTGTTATTTTATAACTCTGGCCAGTTGTTTATTTTTCATGTATAGACAGAGGTTTTCTGAGTATGATAACACCTTGATTCACAGTTAAATTGGTGAGTGTTTTTTTAAAGATATTCCCTTCTGTTATGTATTGGTATCTATAATCATTTATTATTTTTAATATACAGTCCACAAATTTATATATTTAACCAGTTTTCCCGGGAGATGTATAATTCATTTTAATTAATAGGTCCAGAGCAACTTGTGGATATGACAGTGGTAGGAAATCGAAGGGGGACATTTTTTTGCGACCTAGGTGTTCCAAATTCCTACTTGCCTAACTAATAAATAATAATTATCTGTTCATTTACTGTTTTGTGTATAATGATACATTCAGATAAATGCAATTTCCACAAACTTATTTAGATGTAAGGTATCCACAGTAAGGGTGGGGTTTTACCTGACTTAACGTAAAATTGGCTCAGGTGAATCCATTTTTTCTAAATATTCAGGAAGATCGCGCAAAATCTTTGGTCATGTGAAGTCCTCCTTGTGAATCACACGTCCCGGGCTTTCCCTTGTTGGAGGACATCCTGTGGACCTATGGGGAGGGATGTCGATGATGTAGTGGTGTTGGTTGGGGTGGGTTTTTTCTGCTTGGGAATAGAGTTCTTGCATGGCATATAATTGTCGCTTCTTTAGTTTTGTCCAGCCTGACATTTATTGCGTCGATCTCCTGTTGGAGTGGCAGATCTTCCAATCTGACTCTGTCCCTCAGTCTGGTGCCCGTGATGAGGCGAAGTGCCTTGTTCTAGACTCTTTGCATCTGCAGTATGTTAACTTATCGTTGTTACTGACATGGGCATGCAAGGATTTTTAAGCATAAATCTAGTCATCACCATATATAGATGCTTCTTGATATGAGAGGGGGGGCCTCATTAAACTTGTATAGCTGCCTAAGGGGGGCATTTGCCAATTACTTTTTTGGTGACGTGTGATGTTGGGGTGGAGTAAATCTGTTCGATCTTGTAGCCCAGGTCTTATTTGGGTTTATGATGGTGATATGTTTACCTCTGATGGAGATACCTCCGTTTTGTCAAATTGTTGAGGTCATAAACACCGATGGTGGGGATGGGACCTTGTCCAGATTGGTCGTGAATTCCTCCTTTTCTTCTCCCAGCTGGCTGTTCTTCGTAACTCCGTGTTCATTGTTTCTATCATCCTTTCGTGCTTGTTCTTTCCAGATGCAGGGGTGGATGATACAACATGGATAACATCATCAGCAAATTGGGTAAGGATGATGTCGTTATATTCGGGTTGGGGGAGGTCACCTACATGAATGTTAAAGAGAATATGAGGAGGGGTTAAGGAAACTCAACCTGAAGACAAAGGACAAGGATGCTATGGTAACGACGTACAAAATATTAAGAGGAATGTTTGTAAGTATTTCTTCAGCTTTAGAGATGACAGGAAGTAGAATAATGTGGAGTGAAGTGGTAAAGGCGGGATCCATAAATAGCTTAAAGAAGAGGAATGACAAGGCTCTTGAAGCCGGGAGAGAGTGGACCTTATAGCGACCATAGAAGAGGCGGTACCAGAAGTTGTGAATCGACCCCTGCAACCACATATAGGTAAGTAAAGACTACATACGCTTATGGTTCCCTTAACCCTGACAGTGGGAGGGCGGGAAGTGCTGTTATCGTAAACCAGCCTGATGATGCTATAATACAGAGATGTATTAGAATTAATCGTCATCTGGGCTTCCACCATACTAACTGAACTGTGCCATACTTGTTGTCCTCAAGCTTTTGGAAACTACAGCCTCGGGCAGTTTAACTGTAATTGATTCTCATTCCTCATTACTTGCATCAAATAGCCTGAGACCTAAATGTCGCATGATTGTGTATGAAACTAAGCACGGATTTGCACAATTATTAAGAAGGCATTACAGTTTTAGTTTCTGTGGATTCCCTCACACGGGCCTCCAGAGGCATGACAACTTAACCAAGCAAGCAAGCATTAAATAATATAATTTTGGTTTCACAAATAGAATATTTAAAAATATTGCCAGAAAAGAACTAGCAAACGAGTTTGAAGAGAGTTAAAAAATACATATAGGAACTAGCAGATCAAATGTCTATCACAATAAAATGTCAAGTTTAGCATGTTTAGGGAGACAGTAACAAAGTCAGTAGATAGCATGATGTGTGAGCTGTTATATGTGGATAACAGTGCTCTGCTAGTCTCAGGTGAAGAACCAGACTATATAGCTAATTATTATTATTATTATTATTATTATTATTATTATTATTATTATTATTTATATTATATTTTATTATTATACTATCACTGGAACTAGAATCCTGCAGTAAATGGTAGACAACTAACACGCTACACCTCAGAGAAAAGAAAGCCACACACTTTGGAACGAAGAATAAACTGAAAAGGGAAATATTATTAATTTCCAGTGTAATGAGGACCCCATCACTTCAGCGTACTTTCAGCGAAATATCCGGGAATTCTCTTTATTCCAGTCATGTCAGGAGAATTGATAGTGAGCAACATATTAAAATAAAGCCAATGCCAGGTTAAAGTTTCTCTATAGACAGGCACAATGTGTATCTACTAAAGTTCACATGACCCTGTGTCTAGCTCTTAAACATTTTCTTGTAGATTATTCTTGTACTTTATAATGCTCTGATTTAACAACAAAAGGTGAAAGACAAGACTACAAATCCCCCAGAATAGAATGGTGAGATTCATCATGGGTCTAAGAGAGCAAGTAGGCCAGGATGAATTACAACTGAATATGCTGAATGTTAGACAGAGTAAAACAGTTGAAGTTAAATCATGTTTATAAAACTGCTCACAAGCAGTGTCCAGAATATGTTACTGCGAATATTGTCAAGGTTAGAAACCAAAACCAGTATGGTACAAGGGGAAATAAACACAGTTCTGTAGTACCTACAGTACGTGGAGTCTACCTGGAGGGTATTCCGGGGATCAACGCCCCCTCGGCCCGGTCCACGACCAGGCCTCCCGGTGAATCAGGGCCTGATCAACCAAGCTGTTACTGCTGGTCGCACACAGTCCAACGTACGAACCACAGCCCAGCCAGGCCTTAAACACATTTTATTATACAACAATAAAGGAGTGGAACTGATTGACTGAACATGTGAAGGCCAGTCAGCATGAACCAGTGCAGGAAGAGAGCTGAGAGGTTCCTCATCAATAAAGCTACAGAAAGGAGTGACTTCTTGAATAGTGTACATCGTATGCTTATTATATTGACTATTCTCTACTTAATGTTCATGTAAGTTACTAAGTTTCACTTATTCCTAATGTACCTCTTTTTATTGCTAGCTGATTTGAGTTACTTAGTTGTTTTTAAAAGTTATATTGCTCAATTAGCTAAGATAATTAAGGACTCCAATGGAAACAAATCATTTTGACATTTTCGGTAAGAAAGTTTGCAAAAAATGTTTCTACCTGTATATGTATGGTCTACATTCTTTCCTCACCTATATGTAATGTTAATTATTTGCAAATAATTACTATATTTGTACTATCTGTGTTTACATAGACGGCAGCCAGAAGTACTACCAATACAGTACGAGAGCTTGGGCTGCATAACAATGTTGAAATCTATGGATCTCTCAACTATATTATTAATTAATAATCGGAATCTTACTTCCCAAAAAATAAGAAGTTCTAAAAAAAAATTCGTTTTCATGTTATTTATTAAACACTACCAAACAAAGGAATAAATGTGGGCTATATAATATTGTTTGTTACTGACCATGCAGCTACTGAGAAAGCGTGTAGTGTGCGCGTGCCTGAGTAGCAGCCCCGCCCGGTGTACCAAACCTCAGTCACTGCGAATGTAACTGGTGTGTGTAGGTTATCAGTCCTGCTCCTCTCTGTTGTCCTCACTCGCTAGACTCCTTCCTCAACCACAACTTCAAGTCGCCGTGATTCACAGTGCTTAGAATACGAGGTGGAGCCTATATAATACTATTTGAGAGTAATTTTCAAACGGCTTAGAAATACCATTTAGATATAATCTCACATTTAACCTTTTTAAAGTTATAAACAAGGACTAGAGTTACGCCCAGTAAGTCTTGTAGCAAGGCTTGACCTGTGTGGACTAACTGTTAAGCCCAACAAGCTCCCTCTAGGTCCCTCAAGGTACCGGCGTAGCCTGCCTAGGCCTCTCCTTCCACCCCTCCGCCTCCCCATCCTTGCACACACATGGATCAGGTTGGTCTATGCCATGCGAAGATTAGTAGTGCCCCTGGTTGGCCATGCTTTGAGCTATGCCCTGGGTCAGCGCCATGCGGCCCCACTACCTGGCCCATCTACAGTGCATGTCTCGTATCCTCCCACTAAGCTGTGGGGCCCCCGAGCCTAACACCGCAGCATGCCGCTACCTCATTACTTCTAGAGTAAGTGGTAGGTCTGCCTGGGAAGATGCATATATTCCCGAAGGTAGTGATTGACCTGCATCAGCCCGTGCTCACTGATCATGCATGTATTCTGTACATTTGTGGAATGTTCTGTTCATAATACGACGCCTCCCATACAAATAATATATTGCATTAGTTTAAATTTATTCGTCGAGTCAGGTTTCTGTACTGTCCGAACCAAATTAATCTTCTAGATTTAAGCTAGGTTAGATGTAGGCAGGGGGTAAGCTAGACTATGCCTAGTTTTAGGTTATTTACAAAAAAAAAAAAAGCATCACCTCAGGGTAGTTACTTGACCGCTGGAGGAAGGCTCTTGATTCCAAAAATTGAACATGTCCTCACATCTAGGACGAAATATGATTGCCACCCATTAACAAGTACGCTGTATAGTCATACGGGTTTAGAGCTTACCATTACTTCTATTAATACAGTATTTTCACGTATAACACATGCAACCAGTGTATCTAGACAATTTGTGCGGGGAAAACTTCGCTTTGTTGAAAGTTGTTGGAGCAATGTTGCTAAGTTTAGGTTGCAAGTGGTTGCTGGGGATGAGACAATACATCATGATACAAGTAAAAGGAATTGCGAAAAGTTATAATTTTAGCAATATTATTATACAATAATGGTCATTCAAGTAGTGGGTGCTGTGGTGTCAGTGAAAGGTAATGCGATCCACCTAATTGGAAACAACGCACATTCCTGGGCACTGTACGACCCTTTACAAACTGCCCCCTCAAAGGAGGTTTTTTTTGATGCTGGAGTGGAGCTCTTGATCTAAGGAATTGACCAGTACCCCCCTCTTCCTTGAATCGAACATGAATGCCTTCCATTTTTACTCCCCAGGGGCGGTTGTATGACCCCAACGTTTTAGCAACGTGGCTCATGAATGTAATAATGATTTATGATCCGTGCGGATATAACGCTTCCGAATGAATTTGATGTGGTTTAGTGAAGCAGTAAGCCGCTGACTTAAATATGATAATAATAATAACGGCTACTTAGTCACTCAAGTCGTGGTAAAGGCTCGAGAAATCGCTTGCTTAAGGCGAAGCAGACTATATTATTATTATTATTATTATTATTATTAATTATTATTAATTAATGGGACGCCTACAGTCCCGTACGTCATACACCGTCTTGAGAATGGAGGCAATAAATTTTCAAGGAAGGGGAAGTCAGATTGAAATAGCTTGCTTCAAGAGTGCCCCTTCCACCAGCTTTCATTGGAACCTCCCCAGAAGGGAACGTAACAGTAAAGCACAGAGAAACTACAAAGTCTAGAAGTTAGGCTGTATAGGCTTATTGAAACAAACTAACAAAGGTGGATTAATTGTAAACAGGTAAGTTATAAAGTACTTTAAAGCGAGCTATCAAGCAACGTTGTGTTGCATGCGAATGTGGTCCCCCTGTGTGTTTATTATTAGAGGTGTGTGGTGAGCCTTAGTGTGGCCGACCATAAAAAAAACCAATAGGCTGTATCCTGAATCGACATATTTGAGCTTTGAACACCAGTTAAATTTTTGTACTTAAAGATTAGCACTCACAGTAATATTGGTCGCCAGATACTGGACATATCTACATTCTGTCTCGTTCCGGATCGATCGAAACGAAACACAAGGTTTTTCAGTCCAGATTAACAGTTCCTCCTCTATGTACAAGCTAAGTGCTGTTATCTACATCAACTCATTTGAAAACCTTACCTAGCATTATTTTTATATTAATTTTTTGTTATGGAAATATACAAAACTGGAAGAGATTAGTTTTCAGTTGGAGCCAGTTGAAGTCCAGAATTTTTATTTGTTTATTTTACTTTATTTCATCGACGTAATGCCGTACGAACATGTTCCGGATTCCAGTTTTATAAAGAATGGATGATGTCAATGAGTGTTTTTTGGGAAGTGTACAACCAGTGGCAGTTGCTATTGCTGTCCGTTTGTGGTATAAAATTTATCGTCCTCGCGCTCGCGAAGTGGAGCCAAGTGTGGTTGTAAATTGCATATTGCCGGGTACACACACACCGCGTCTCCATTGTGTCGGAGTTTCCTAGGTTAGGTTATTGGTGTTTGAGGTTTCTATTAAAACGGCAATACATTTTACATCGAGTCCACAGTCCAGGCATGGAGGTCGATTTCTACTTCTCTTTATATATATAAAATAAATATATATATATATATATATATATATAATATATATATATATATATATATATATATATATATATATATATATACATGGATATAGATATTTTAACAAGACGGGCCGTCTCCCAATCAGGCAGGTGACCCTCAAAAAGACAGAAAATCCCAAAAAAGAAAATACTTTCATCATTCCACACTTTCACCTCACCGCACACATAATGCACTGTTTTTGCAGAGGTGCTCAGAAATACAACAGTTTAGAATCATTATACGTATAAAGTTCACAAAATATCCCTCCATCGCCAATATCCCTAACCCCTGCCTTTAAAGTGCAGGCATGTTTACTTCTCCCATTTCCAGATTCAAGTCCGGATATATATATATATAAAAATATATTATATATAAATATATATATATATAAATATATATATATATATATATATATATATTAAGAGAAAACCCTTGCTACAGCTGGATGCCCATCCGAGAGGGAGCCCCGATCACTAGCAGCCGAACAATACCCCACAACCCAGGCAAACCGCCCCGACGTTAATCACCATCATCCTAGTAAGAATGCAAGCTCTTAGCATGGGACTATACTTGTGTGTGAATATATATATATATATATAAAAATATATATATCTATATATATATTACCTATCTCCATACACCTATCGATACTCTATCTCCAATACACCAGGGAGAAGGAGGGGCCACTGCCAGCTTCATGGGAGTCCCAAAAGTCTAGAAAATATTGAGAACTTGCCCCTCATTATATGTTTTTGTTTCCCATAAGGCATCAGAGACCCATGCTCATGGTAAAGAGTGCATCTAATTTCCTTAAGGCGCTGGAAACAGACTCATCAGGGTAACTAGGATCCCAGGGCAGCTAGTTTTCTGTTCCACCGGCTCAGTGCGGCAAAGTTCAAAAAGGTAAGCATGCTGCAATTTTGGGCGACACACGGTACGCCCCAGCTCTGAGGAGCTGGAAATGAGATTATTTCCGCCTTATAATCGTGATACACACGTAACAACAGATGTTCCGTATATGCCACCTTTATATTAACAATGTATCTCCTTAAATCTCTGTGCCATATTATGTAATAAAATATTCCTATTGGTAAAAAAAAAATAGTTTAAAAGATGGGGTGGTAGGGGAAGTGAATATTCAAACGGCTTCAGGAAGAAATCAAATATTCCACCTTGAAGCCTTTTTATCCACTCTGTCTCCGAGGCTATGGGTCCCACAATTTACACCAGAGTGGACTCCACATCCTTTATATATAATATTATATATATATAAGATAATATATATATATATATATATATATAAATATATATAATATATGTATATATATATATAAAATATAAATTAACTCTGGAGTTTTACCTGAGAGAGTTTTTCGGTTCGGGGGTCAACGTGCCCCCGCGGGCCCGGACAGTGACCAGTCCCTCCTGGTGGATCATGCCACTGATCAACCAGGCTGTTGCTGCTGGCCTGCAACGCAAACCAACGTACGAGCCACAAAGCCCGCTGATTCAGGTAACTGACTTAGGTGCTTGTCCAGTGCCAGCTTGAAGACTGCCAGGGGTCTGTTGTAATCCCTCCTTATGTGTGCTGGGAGGCATTTGAACAGTCTCGGCCCCTGACACTTATTGTATGGACTCTTAACGTGCTAGTGACACCCCTGCTTTTTCATTGGGGGGAAGGTGCATCGTCTGCCCAAGTCTTTTTTTTGCTTTCGTATAGTGATTTTCGAGTGCAAGTTTGGTACTAGTCCCTCTAGGATTTTCCAGGTGTAATATAATCATGGTATCTCTCCCTCCTGCGTTTCCAGGGAAGTACAGGTTTAGAAACCTCAAGCGCTCCCAGTAATTGAGGTGTTTTAATCTCCGTTTATGCGGCGCCGTGAAAGTTCTCTGTACATTTTCTAGGTCGGCAATTTCACCTGCCTTGAAAGGTGCTGTTAGAGTGCATCAATATTCCAGCTAGATAAACAAGTGGACCTGAAGAGTGTCAACATGGGCTTGGCCTCCCTAGTTTGAATGTTCTCGTATCCATCCTGTCCATTTTCTAGCCAGATGCGATTTGAACAATGTTATGGTCCCTTGAAAGGTGAGATCCTCCGACATAATCACTCTCTCGGTCTTTGACGTTGGTGTTTCGCATCTATTTTGTGGCCAAATTTGTTTTGTACTCTGATGAAAGATTTAATTTCCTCATGTTTACCATAATCTGAGTAATTGAAATTTCTATCGTTGAACTTCATATTGTTTTCTGCCAGCCCACTGAAAGATTTGGTTGATGTCCGCCTGGAGCCTTGCAGTGTCTCAATGTAATACACAGTCCATTCAGAATTCGGGTGTCATCTGCAAAGGAAGACACCGGTGCTGTGGCTGTACATCCTTGTCTATGTCGGTATGAGGATGAGAACAAAAAAAATTTGGGAGCTAGTACTGTGCCTTGGTGGGACAGAGCTTTTCACCGTAGCTGCCTCGGACTTTAACTCTGTTGACGACTACTCTCTTGTGTTCTGTAGTGAGGAAATTATAGATCCATCGACCGACTTTCCTGTTTATTCCTTTAGGCGCGCAATTTGTGCGTCTATTAACGCCATGGTCCACACTTATGTCGAAGGCTTTGCAAAGTCTGTATATATTAACATCGCATTCCTTTTTTGTCTTCTAGTGCATTTAGGACCTTGTCGTAGTATCAGTAAGTTGAGACAGACAGGAGCGAACCTGTTCTAAACCCATGTTTTGCCCCTTGGGTTGGTTAACTGATGGGTTTCTAGATGTGTGGGTGATCTTGCTTCTTAGGACCCTTTCAAAGATTTTTATGATCTGGGATGTTAGTGCTATTGGAATGTAGTACTTTGCTGTTGCTTTAACTGCCCCCTTTGTGGAGTGGGGCTATGTCTGTTTGTTTTTAGTAGACTGTAGGACGACCCCCTGTGTCCATGCTCCCTCTCCATAGGAATGGAAAAGCTCGTGATAGGGGCCTTTCCTTGCAGTTCTTGATGAACACGAGAGTTCCATGAGTCTGCCCTGGCAAGTGGCATGGGCCATGTCATTTATCGCCTGTTCGCAGTCTTTGGCGTCAGGTATAACATAGATAGCTTGTTTAGTCAAATTTTGTGGCTCTCTCATAAAAAATTCATTTTGGTCTTCGACTCTCCAGTCTGGTAGCGGCTTGCAAAAACTGAGTCATATTGGGACTTGAGTAGCTCACTCATTTCCTTGCTGTCATCTGTGTAGGACCCATCTTGTATAATTAGGGCCCAATAACTGTACGTTGTTCTCGATTTTGATTTGGGCATAGGAAGAAGAAGACTTTGGGTACATTCCCGATTTTCATTTATGGCTTTTATTCTTCCCGCGATTCTGACTCCTAAGAGATTCTTTTTGCTTAAGTTCGATGCTTGCCTAATTTTCCTGACCAGTGTCTCCCTGCGCATTTCAGATATATTGACCTCTTTTAGCCCTCTGTTTATCTTTTCCGTCCCTGTAAAGGGAGCGCCTGTTCTCTTTCTATTTTACATCTACTCCCTTACCTATTTGCTTTAGGAATAAGCCTTGTGCATACATCGAGTGCCACCGAGTTAATCTGTTCGAGGCATTAAGTTTGGGTCTGTGTTGCTTGTATATCTTCCCAGCTTATATCGGTTAGGACTTTGGTTACCTTGGTCCACTTTATGTTTTTAGTTTATTGAAGGTTGAATTTTGTGAATGCTTCCCTCGTTACTAGTCTCATTTTGTCAGTCTGGGGCTCCATGCAAACATGTCTGAACCTCAATTATGTTGTGATCTGAGTATAATTTCTTTGATATGTGACATTTCTTATCAGATCCCATCATTGGTTAGTGATGATGAGGTCTAGTTATTCGCCAGTCTTGTAGCTCTATTTATTTGCTGGTTTAAATTGAATTTGTGCAGAGATTTAAAAAGCTCGTGTGAGTGTGAGTTTTCATCAGAGCTGCCTCCTGTTGATTATTACTGCAACAATATTTAATTTGCTATAAATCCCTCCATTTTAAGGTGACTTAATTTGAAATCCCCCCAGGAGCAAGATGTTGGGTGCAGGAGGCTGTAAGATTTTCCAGACAGTGGTCCAATTTTTAACAGCTTTTCCTGGAATTGCTGGGATGTTGCATCCGGAGGCTTGTAGACTACCCACAATGACGTAGGTTTTGAGTTCTCGACCATTTACTGCTTAAAACTTCCGACTACGTCATTTGAGGCATTAAGCAGTTCTGTGCAAACAAGTGACTCTGCAATGTAACGAGGCCAACGCCCCCCCTTTTGCCTGTTCACTTCAGTCACATCTGTATAGGATGTAACCAGGGATCCATACTTCGTTGTCCAAGTGATCCTTTATGTGGGACTCAGTGAAAGCCGCGAACATTTGCCATTGCCCCTCAGCAAGCAGTCCACGGATGAAAGGAATTTTGTTGTTTGTAGCCCGGCTTTAGAGACCCTTGTATATTTGCAAAGAAGAATGTTATCGGACTGGTGTATTGTTGTACTGGGGGGGGATTTATTTTTTCCGTCATTATTATCTGTATCTGATTGTTTTGGAGAGGAGTGCCATCGACTGTGGTTCCACTCCAGGAATGACATGGATTTGGTGAACGAATTCTGCATTTCGCTGCCAGTTTTTTTTTCCTTCCGACACTAAAAAACCTCTCCCTCTTTGAGTGCTGTGGCTTACCCAGTTTTCCCATGGCCTGGATGTTATGTATCTTTTTTCCTCCCTTTAGAATGGTATGCTGGCAATTTAAGTATAGCACAGTCTTCCTGTACTGAAGATGTACACATTTCAGGGTTAAAAAGCTTACAGGAAGGGAGTTTGCATATCCTGTTTTCAATATGGGCATGGCCATTTCTAGGGTGGTCATAGTTTGCATGTCCCAACAGTTATTCCAGATTTCCCATGCCAGCAGATAAACCAAGTGCAATAGTATGTGCACAGCTTGGGGTTCCGATTGCCTTGGTTTCTGTGACTGTATTCCCTGTTGGTGCATGTTTCCCCTGTTTTACCATTCTATCCCACCCTAGACACCAACAATGGAGCTCCCCCCCCAGTTGTTTTTGGTACTTTATCCTCACTATTGCTATTGAGTCCTCTATGTTTGCTAATTTCCGCTGTATTTCTAGTTTGCCAATATTGGTTTTATCTTATCTTTGACTACACTTGTTTTCCCTACTATGGCTCCTGTCACCTATGAGGTCATTTATATGTATTCCCATCCCGGCGAAAATTCCCGACTACCTGGAAATATCTCCCAGCTTCACCATTTCTGTCTCCAGGAGACTGTATCTCCAGCTTCACCATTTCTGTCTCCCGGGACAGCACCTCCAGCTTCACCATTACTGTCTCCCAGGACAGTATCTCCAGCTTCACACAACCATTTCTGTCTCCAGGACAGCACCTCCCAGGCTCATCAACCATTTCCTGTCCTTCCCAGGAACAGTATCTCCGCTTCATCACCATTTCTGTCTCCCAGGACAGCACCTCCAGCTTCACCATTACTGGACCCCAGGACAGCACCTCCAGCTTCACCATTACTGTCTCCCAGGACAGCACCTCCAGCTTCAACCATTACAGTCTCCCCAGGACAGCACTTCAGCCCAAAATTTACTGACTATACCAGGACATCACCTCCGCCTACAGTTTTATTGACTACATGGCCATATCAAGGCAGTACCATTCAGCCCAGGACAATTTATGTTCCCATCTGTTGTAGAAAGTTCCAGGTTTTCTAATGAAAGCAGCTTTTGATGTTGTCCTCTTTTAATACCCTTGTGATTTTAGTCCACAGATTTCCCTCATTTGAGCATAACCCAAAACACACTATATTATATAGCCGTCCTGCTCACACTTCTGGTTATTGTGACTTTGTCAATGGTCCAAGTCGGACTCGAAACGTCGTCGTAAGCTACTCTTTTCTGTCGGGTTATTTTGTATCGTTCCAGTCACGGTATTGTTGCCTTTTTTGTTATATATATATATATACATATATAATAATATATATATTATATATATATATATATATATATATATATATATATATATATATATATATATATATAAGGAGTTTAACTGGAAGGTGTATTTATGGTAATTAGAAAAAAATGCGCCCAACCTTGCCCACAATAGGATTAGATAATTTTTTATGTATCTTAAGTTATATTGAGTTTTGGGTCAGTGAAAAAAATATCAAGAACTGCAATAATTTAAATTCACAGAATGGGTGACGCCTGAAGGACAGGTGATCCTCAAACTCGCAGCCAGAAGGCAAATCTGTGATTTGTTTGCATGTCATATTTTAAACGCTATCTTCGTGGAGCCATAGCAAACAATTATTAAAACTAGCACTCTACCTTGTTATATGATCTAACTATAATAGATAAAAAATAACAATTCTGATGAAGTTTGATAACACAGTGTGTATCCTTAACCCTTGCTCATTTTGCTGTCGCTCATAGGATTAGCTACAGGTGCACAATAAACTAGCCGCTTAAGCTGAAAAGTAATAATAAAAATGGGATAGGACAATAAAAAAATGCAATCTCAGATTTGTATAATAAAATATTTGTCTCGGGATACGTTTTTTTATCCTGTAAAAAGTTCTTAAATGACAGTGTAGTCGAAAATGCCTTAAACGTTACATCTTTGCCCAGACCATCACCAAAACATTCCAAAGTATGAAAGATGCACCATTTACATGAGACATAAGTTGACTGATTGTAACGCGCTTTTATGTACATCAAGCACCTGAACAATAGTTGGTTAATGACTGGTTAATGAGGAATAAAACCTATTAACTACACGGTCAATAATGCTACACGGTAACCCTGTTACTAACCAGAACAAGGCTATATTTTAATCCCTAAACTAGGATTAAAAGATACTCAACATGTACTCAGTAGCCACTTTATTAGGTATACCTGTACTCCTCGTTCCCCTCAAGGAAGGTTCCTTGATGTTGGTGAGGGGCTCTTGATTTAGGGAATTGGATCTGTGCTCCAGTTCCCCGAATTAAGCCTGAATGCCTTCCACATATCCCCCCCCCCCCCCACCCGGCGCTGTAAATCCCTCCGGTTTAGCGCTTCCCCCTTGATTATAATAATAATAATAATGTACTCCTCGTTAATGCAAATCACATGGCAGCACCTCAATGCCTAAAAACATATAGGCGTTGGCCAGGAGCCTCAGTTGTTGTTCAACCAGAACATCAGAATGGGGAAGAAATATGGTTGATTGTGGAATGATTGTTGGTAGGTAACACGGGGTGGCTTGATTATCTCAGAAACCTTCTGATCTATCTGTATTTCGTGTAAAATAGATTCCTAGAGTTTACAGGAGAATGGTGTGAAAAGCCGCAAAATGGTTACAGTGAGCGGCAGTTGTGTAAACGAAAACGACTCTTGAAAATGAAAGAGGTCAGAGGAGAATGTTCAGGGGTTTAGTCTGACAAGAAGGCACAGTAACACAAAAACCATACATTACAACATGGTAAGCAGAAGAGCTACCTAATTCCCTAGTACATTATGCTTGTGTAGTACATTTTATGTAGATCGAATCATCCATGTAAACATATAGGCTCCCTGCGAGCTAGACCCCAGTGGCTAGCATGTTGACGTCACGTAGGCACATGTGACCGTCAGACGCTCTGCTTTGCGCCTCTTCCTCAGTTCACAGCTAGACCTACAGGCAACAGGACATGGCTAGGCTGCACTTTCCTCACACGCAAGATAAAATTGTTACTACCCAACAAGTGTTTATCTCCAAACCATCGATAACTCTAACGAACCCACTCACACGAACCTTAAAAGTGGATGGGTACAGCCGCAGAAGACCACAACGGGTGCATTCTGTAAGCATAAGAACAGGAAACAGAGGCTTCAGTGGCCACAGACTCGCAAAACTAGACAGTTGAAGATTGGAAAAACGTCGCCTGGTCTTACGAAACGCAATTTCTGCTGCGATTTGCAACGGTACGGTCAGATTTGGCGTAAACTTTAGTATATGTGGTGGAATGGGAGATTCGCATCATGAATGTGCAGCCGACAAATCTGCACAACTGCATCGATTTTGTCATTCAACTGGCCCAGGAAGTATCTAAAGGAATCTCAAAAACCTTGTTTGAATTTCAATGGCCAACTTAGATCAGACTGTTTTGGGGGCAAAGGGGGGGGGCGGGTTCTAACCTGTACTAAATATGGGACTAATAAATGGCCTGTGAGTGCATATACGCTGAGGGAAATGGTACCTCCTCAGGGTAAATACAACGTATGGACAATAGTTATTGTAAATGTGAGGTTATCATTATACCGGTATTTTATTATTGCAAACTTAAAATCAATTCAATCCCTCAAATTTTAATAATACAATGACACTTTTGGAGACCTTGATTTCAAACGATTAAAATTGTTTGAAATAAATTTCTCAGTAATGTATCTGTATTAAAACTAACGCTTTAATTATGTTTAATGGAAAAATGATGAAATAAAGCAAGACGTATGTATAAATAGATATACATAAGTCTTAGCTTCTCGAGCCTCGAAAAGCCAACAATAATTCAAAAACCTCAGCATCCATCTGTCCTCACTCTTACAAATGTTGCATCAAGCAACACTTCATTGAAAACCCACTGTACAGTGTTTGAGTTTGTAATTTGTTACACGTTGTGATCTTAATATACTGTACACATTTGTAATTTGCATTATTAAGTCTTCGTAGTATGAACACTCGATGTATATTTGGAATAGCGTATAGCATACGGGAGTTATTGCTGCATGCCCCCCCGAAAAGTATGGGGTTCTGTTTTGGCAACGTTAACAGGGCGGAGATGCACGGTTTAGGACAACTTGTGAAACGTCCAACTCAAAATACAGCAAAACATTTATACAGAGATGCCAATAAGACCACATTAAAGGCAAAAGTTTAATAGTTTTTTTTCGCGACAACTGTTGAAGGTTGTTTATAAGCTATAGGAAGTATATGCGTTGAAATTCGATAGCACTGAATAGCTTCAGACTGAGTCACTAATACAGTGGTTTTTCACCTTTTTTCAATGATTGCACCCTCAAGTCATCAAATCTTATTCTGTGGCAACCCCTGGTAATTATCTATAGAACGCTTCCCAGAGTACTTAAGTTTTAATAATAACAATAAAAACATACAAGCTTCATAAAACATACAAAATATAACATAAGCAAAAGCCGTTTGTGTAATACACAAACATTTTTTTAACACCATCCATTTCCCACCAAGCAGAGTGACTCGAGAAAGAAGGAAAACTTTATAAAGTTTTTTCGCTTTTTACATTTAGTAATTTATACAGGAGAAAGGGTTACTAGCCCCATTGTTCCCAAAATTTTAGTCGCCTCTTACATAGCATTAAAGATCACAATAATATAAACAAAACATAAACTAGCTTGTCTTCTGTTACTTTTTAGTGAGATATTTTAGTTTTGTGATTGGCATATCTTATTTGATAATAGGTGAATTTATGCAGATATACCCTCATTTCTTCCATCGTCCGATTGTAGCCTTTCTCTTGTTAGCTATTATGTTTAGTGAGCAGGACAGACCTAACTCACACAGGTAAGATGTGAAAATTGCATGAAAATTACCAAGCTTATTTTTTTCGCAACTTGATGGAATTCATTCTTAATCACCATCCAGAATTCGTCCAGAGCGCTTTCCTATGCTTTAATTTCAGAATGACATCATTGCGTACTTCAGTTAATTCTTCTCTTTGAGACAGCTTAGATGGGCTTGATACGGATGCAATAAATTGTTTCTCCAACCAATCATAGATCTTCTGGTACATAAGTTTGGGAAACTAACATGATTTTTTTTTATCTGCCAGTAAAGACTTAAGATGCTCAAAAATCAGTGGCCATGGTCTCTTTAACTTGTTTGAAGCAACATGTGGAATCACATCCGGTTGCCTTCCTTCACTTTGACAGCCCAAATTCTTAATTTATCTCTCGAGCACTAATTTTTCAGAGGAAAGATTTTCCAGTGTTACCTTTCCCTGTTGGAAATTACCTTTTCTAAATATTCGAAAATATCCCCAAGTGTTCCATCTGCCAAGCAACTCCAAAATTCTTCTTGCTACTCAATTGTAAAAAAAAAAAGTAAAGTAAATCATCCTTGAGATTAAACACTCGTGATTAACAATTATGCTTTCGATTAGCCAACTTTGCAAAAGAGCACATCCTTTGCATTTTACCTACATTTATGCGATAGTTCACTTATTTTTTACACTTTGTCTAGTACAGCCATTAACTTATTACGCGATTGTTCTTGCAACCAGCAGGTCCTGATGGAGAAAGCATGTGTGTTGTTATGACACTACAGTTTCTTTCTTTACTAATGGTACAAATGCTTTCAAACATTGAACCCAACCATTGATGGAGGAGCAGCCGTCAGTACAAATTCAGCTCAAGGATTTCCAGACAAACTAAAAGCATCCAAGTACTAATACATGTAGTGAATAATCTTTGCCGTTTGATTTTCTTCAAGCTTTATAAAACAAAAAATTAGTTTAGAAAGTATTTAGGATAACTAATGTAGCGAATAAATGCTAATAGTTGAGTCTTCCCTCCAATATCTTGTAGCTCGTCCACACATGGTAGATGCAAAAATTTCACTTTACAGAGGCGCACAACAGTTTCTTCTTCTCTGTCTACAGACATATCCATGAATCCGTCAGCTAATGAATTATAGATTTAAAATTCTTTTAACTTTTTTTCTTGGTTTTAACCCCCAAAAAATCTTTTTTTACTAGGGGCATTTGCAAAAAGGGGAAAATTTCATGTCTCTTTTTTTGGGGTGTGAGGCTTCATAATTTTAGGGGAGAAATTTTTAAATAAAAGCTAAACCTTTTGGAGTTTTTTAAAAAACTCACTGTTTTAAAAATATCGGGTTTCTTTTGTTTTCTTTTTTAAGTCCCCTCAAGGTTGTGATCGAGGTTGTTAAAAACAAATGCCCAGTTTTTTCATAGTAAAATGTTCTTTTTTTTGGGTTACCAGGGCTTCTTTCTTCACAGTTTAACACATTCTGGATGGGGAAAACTTCTTCCCCAACCAAGAAAAATTTTGGATTAAATAACTGTCTAAAGATGACGGCTTTCTAATCCCCATCAGTTTTACCGCAACTGGGCCCTGTTCTTTCTTATTCACTTTTTCCATTTCTGTCTTCCTTTTTGCCCTCCCCCAAAATCATTTCATATTTTATCTTCATGTTTCAAAACCTTTGTCCATATTAAGTTAAAGAAAAGCTACTTTTTAAGGGACGTTGTGGTTTAGGAAAATTGGGAAAGCGATTCGTTATATCCCCCGGGGAAGGCAACCGTCAGTGACAAAAACCCCAATTAATTTGGGACTAAAATCCAGGGCAGGTTTTGGGAACCCTGCAACTATCAAAGTAAAACCCCTTATTTATCCCAGGGCTCCCAAAAAATTTTTTTTTTTGTAATCCCAAATTTTTCAATTTTGGGTACGTATGTCCCAAAAATTTTAAAATATCGATATAAAAAGCTTTATAAAACATTTAAGGAGGAAAAAATCATTTCCCCTTACCTCTTGCTAAAAACACGAAATAAAAGAAATCTTTAAACTTCCCTTAAAAATTTTAAAGAAAAATTTTCCCTCAATGTTTTCCATCTCTTACTTTCTTTTTTTTTTTTGTTGCATTCTATCACAAAGTCTTTTGGGGTTTCCCTTGTTGTGAATTTTAATTTTTTTAAAGTAAGTTTTTGATCTTTTTTAACGCCCCATTTAAAGTGGAAATTTTCAGTAGCTTCTGAAAAATTTGGAAGCAAGGGAAAAAAGACTGATAAAAAAATTTTTTGACAAAGAGAGATGGATTTTTCCCATACATTTTTCTTGAGACATGTTAAACCGGAATTTTTTTTCAGCATTAGGGGTTGATCTTGTTTGGCAGCCCCCTCAACCCTTTATTTATTTGTTCTTTAATGTTTTCATGTTTTGGTTAAAAAATTTTTAAAAACTAGTGGGAAATTGATTTGGGCCCTTTCCCCTAAACATTAGCGGGGCCCAACGCCCAAGCAAACCCCAATTTTGCAAAAATTCACAAGTAAAAAAAAAAACCCTGGAACATCTGTTTGTAAGGAAACATGGTTATTTAATAATTTTATTCGGAATTTTTTGGTTCTTTGGGAAAATTTTTGTTAAAATTACCCGGCAGAAAATTTCACAGTGGACCACAATAAATGTAATCTACCCTGAGATATTTTGAAATACCCCTTGTGGTTAGCGCTTCTTTTTGATTTAATAAAAATTTAATAATTTCCGGAGATTGTTAAAGGGGGATCTTTATTTTTTATTTAAAATATCATCAGGTTTCAGAATTTCTCCTTGAGAAATTACGGGGAAAAACCCCTTTAAAACCTAGTTTTAAATTTAGAGCCCCTTAACAAAAATTCTAAATTTTTCTGTTGGGATTCCCCAAAAATTGAGTTTTTTGATGTCGGGGCAAAATGTTGCTAAGGAGGTTAAATATATTTTTGGGTAAGGGGGATTTTTTTTAATTTTCTCTATAATTTAGAAGCCAGGGGAAATGCCATTTCTAATGCAGAAATGTAAAGAACAAAAAAAGTGAACCCCAAATTTTTCCCAAAAATTTTTTCCCAAAACTTGTAAGGAACCCAATCTCGTGCGTAATGGGGGAGAATTTTTTGAGGATGGTATTTTTTAAATTTTTTGAAAATCTTTATATTCTTTGGGGGCCCCGCTTGGGGACTATTTTTCAAAAGATAAATTTTTTTGGGTAAATTTTCTAAATAATGGGGGCAGTTCTGGGGCAGGTTTGAGAAGCATTTTGTAAAAGTGAATGCAAAACAAGGTTGTATAAGATATGAGGATTTTTTTTTTTTAAAGAGATACTGAACCTTGGGTTCGTTTCCCAACAAAACCCTAGCAAAATCAGGGGGAATTTAGGGGGTTTTTCCCAAAAGGGGAAACCTTCAATTTACTGTTAAAAAACGCCAATATGAAAATTATAAGTTCCAAGAGCATTTTGGGTTTTTAAATTTTTAAAGTGTTGGGAAATTTGTCCATTTTTTTTTAAACTTTAATGTCTAGCAAACAGAACAAGTTGTTTGAGGGTAGAAATATTGTTTTTTTAAATCAATAAAAAAGGATAAAATTTTTTGTCACCCCCAATTAGTACTAGGTTACTAACTTTAAAGGGCTTTTTGCGAAAAAAACTTAAAATATTACCCCAAATTTTTAAAAGCGTCCCAAAAATATTGGGCGTGTCCCCAAATTTCATTTGGGGTAAATTTTTGGGTTTTTAAAATATTGCTTTTCTCTTGTATGTTTAAATTACAAGGTTTTTTCAATTAATACACTACGCAAAAACAAGGGGAGGTTTTTTGAAAAGGGAAAGATGGGCCAGTCAGCAGGTTTTCGAAAGAAAGTCACGGGGGGTTTTGGAAAGGGTTTTCCCCAAGGGGACGCTTTGGCCCTTTTGGGAAACCGGTTTTGCCTCAAAAGTAGGCAGCTGGTTTAAAAACCCTTTTTTTTCCTGGGCCGGGCACCCATGGACCCTAAAGCATGGTTTGGCTTTTTCCCTTTTGTTTGTTATTGACCTCACACGCGATTTTTATGTCAGGCCCCCTTCAAAAAACAAACGGAAGTATATATAGGGCCCGGGCTGGGCCCAGAAAAGGCTTTTTGGGACCGGGGGCTGCCTAGTTTTTTTGATTCTTTTGGGGGCCGAGTGGTCTAGAGCCTCATTGGGGGAACCCTTTTCCCAGACTCCCTGACGTGATTTTAACCCTGCTGACTGCACCCCTTTCTCTGTAGTATCCCCGCTTTTTTTTGCATGGCCCCTTTTTTATATAAAAGGATATTGGAAATGTATGTTAACCCCTTCTAGTTTACCACATCTCTTTTCCAAAAATTAAAAGGATTCTTAAAGTCTTCGGGGAAGTTATTGATATATGTGTGTTTTGCGGCTTGACCCCTTTTTGCTCCGCTCCCTTGAGGGATTTTAAGAGTCAAGTTTGGTTGAAGCTTCATGGCCCCCTTCATAGGATGGGTGACAGCTGCTTTAGCAATGAGACAACGAGAGTTTGGTTAATCAGTGGGGAATAGTTAGGTATCCCAAAGAGGTACTTTTGTTTGTAAATGTTTAAATTGATGAGGATAATAAAAAAAGAAAAGGGAAAAAGGAAAGGATCCAAAGGGTTAGGGGAAAAATTGAAGTTTTTTCAGATAAGCCCGTTGTTTAAATTTAACCCCCCATTTTGTGAAAGTCTTAAAGAGGGGGAAAGGAAAAAGAAAAAGGGGAAAGCAGGATATAGAAAAAGGGGGACGGGACAGGGCGTACACTCATTTCAAAGAGAAAAGACGTGGGGGTGAGCAAAATGCCCAGTAAACCCCAAAGACTCCCGAAAAAACCTATGTAGACAATTCTGTCGGGTTTAAATTTAACAGTAGTTTTCGGGGAATCTCAACAGTCTTTCCGGGTTTTTTATGAACTTTAGCCATCCCCATCTTGGAGAAATGCAGCTTGGGAAAGGGAAAATTCTGAAAAAGCATGTTAAAAAATTTTGGGAAAAAAATTTTGAAAAAGTATAAAAACAAGGCTTTTTCCCTTAGTTAAAGGGCATGAGCTAAAAAGAGGGGAGATAAGGTTTTGGGAAACCAAAGTCATTGGGGAAACAAAAGGGCCCAAAGGGGGGGGACTGTTAACAATATACAAAATACTAAAATTAAATGATAAGGTTGACAGGGAACCAAAGGCTGTTTGAGCGGGCGGGGAAAGAGGAGCTTGGGACTTTCTTTGGGAAATTTGGAGTAAACAGTTGGCCCCACAGGGATTTTGGGAAAAATTTTTCTTAAAGTCTTAGAGAGTGGGAAGTGAAATGATTTTTGGGTGAGGAAGGTGGGGGGGAAGGATATGTAATAATTTTAAAAAGCGGGTTTTACGTGGGCCCCAGTGAGGCAAAGGGGGAGTGAATCTGAAGAGGGGCCCAAATTAAGAGGCAGGCCCGAGATCTGAGAATCGACCCGCAACCACATTAGGTGATTTCAGTACACACGAAAGTTCTCCCAAGCACACCCCCAAAACCGGGAAAAGGGGAGGGGGCAGGAGCTGCGATGGGCCCCCTGAAACTAAAAAATTTGAGAGTAAACATCCAAAAAGGGGGCGAGGAAAAACCAAAAAAATTTATTTAGTTGACGGGACAGTGGTGGGGAGGGGAAAGAGCCCCGGCTTTAAAATTTAGTGCAGTGTGTTGCCCGGGGGAAATTATGGTGCTGTTTCCAGGGAAGAGGTGGAGGGGGAAAAGATGTACAAAAAAACCCCTTTCCCATTTTTTCCTGACAACGCCCCCTTTAAAGCTTGCTTTTTATATTTTTCTCGGGGTTGGATAATCCCCTAATATTAAATTTTTTTATCTTCCCTGAATTGTATTATTTTCCCCTTCCACTCAGCTATTTTTTTTCGTTTCCCATAAATTTTCCTGATGCCAAATTTTTTTTAAGTTCTCCTTTTTACGACTGAAATTTTTCGAATCCGAAAAGATGGTTGATTCCGTTTTGTCAAAACATCCAGATATGCCCACGCTTTTTTGACGTAATAAATTTTTTTCCCAAATTTTTAAAATTTCTAGATTTTTTTTTGGGAAACGGTAAGATTTAATTTTTTTTAATTTCTTTGGGCAAGTTAATTTTAAAATTTCCATGCATGCCCTTTTAAAAAGTATTTTTAGAGTATTAACCAAAAATTTGTTTTCTCCCAAAACCCCAACAAAAACCACTTTTTTGTTAACATTAAGTTTTTTGTTTCGGGGAAGGGTTTTCCCTTTGTTAATATTTATTTTTCCCTAAAAAGTGAAAAAGTGGGTGATACAAATTAGTGACTGAGTGGGAAAATTTAGCAAATGATAAAATTTAACAAAAAAGTAAAGTAAGTAAATGTAATTTTAAATTTAAATTGAAAACATTTGAGTGTTCACGGTGTTGCTCATGTCCTGTTCTCAGTAAAAAAATTTAAAAACTTAATGAAAGGAATAAAATAAACTAAGTGTATACAGAAATTTTTTAAAAGACCCTTTATACTATGTTATGGGGACAAAACCTGTTGCAGAGGAATTTGTATTAATGTAAAATAAATATATGGGAATATTGGAAAGCTGTGGGGGTAGGTTTCCGAAGAACAAATTTATTTTTTTATTAACTATGTTCTTGTTTAAATTTTGGGGATGTTTATTTGGTTGGAAAGTTTACCACTTTTTGTGTTGCCTGGAATATGTGTAACTTTTTTTTCCTCCCCGGGCTGTGATCCCCCCCCCAATTTAAAAACCCCGGTTTGTTCCCCGACAAATAAAATTTAAAAAATATTTGTACATATTTTTCTAAAACCCTGACGGGGGTCCCCAAATTATTCCCATGTTGGTGGATTTATAAATCTAGGGAAACCCTTACCCCGCTATTAATGTGACCCAAAACTGGTCCCCGGAAACACTTTTGGGTTTCTCAAGTTTACACGAGTTTTTTTGTTTTAAATTTTTGGATTATCCATCATTTGCTCCCCTTTGACCTTTAAAGGGGGGGGCCTTCCTTTGGCGTGGTGAAGAGGCTTTTGGGGTCTGAGGAATTACCCCTGTCGGTTTTTCCTCAGCCAAACCAAATTCCCCCCCATTTCCCCCCCCCTTATCCCATCCTCCCAAATCCCCCCTTTTTTTCCATTCCTCCCCCCTCCTCCCTTTTCCCCCCCTTTTCCCCTTTTTTCCTTTTTTTTGCCTTCGTGTTTTCCCCCAACGGGGGGCGCTATTTCCAAAGGTGGGGGAAAGGCCCCGGGGTCCTTTCCCATTCCGTTAAGGTTTTTGGCGGTGGCTTTGTTTCCCTTTGGAAATTTGGGATTGCCTGGGGAAATTGCCCCGATCCCTTGGGGACCCCGGAGTAGTTTTTGGGTGTTTTTTTGGGCGGGGGGTTGTATCTCGGGAAAGGGCCACCCTTTCGGTTTCCCGGGGGTTTGGTGGTGAAGGAGGTTTTGCTTTGTGGGGGATTTTCCGGCCGCCCTCCTTTTGTCCCCCGGGGGAGCTCGGAGATGTGGGGTTTGTTTATCCCAGATTGCGGGTTTTTCCCGGGGCATGAAGGGTAGGGTAGGGCCCCGGGTTTCCCTTTGCTGATCTGCGCTATTTGGGTTGCGAGCTCTTGGGCCGGAGGGAGATTCCGGCCCTTTCATTCCTCCCGGGAAAATATTCCTCCCCCCTCCCCCCTTTTTTTCTTTTTTTTATTTTTTTTTTTCTTTTCTTTTTTCTTTTTTTTTTTTAAAAACAAAAAGCAAAGGGGTAACCTAAAACCCTGGCAGCCCCAGTCCCTTTTAAAAAAAAATACCCCCCGGGGCCCCCTTTTTGATACCACCCCATTTGACCCTGCCTTTTTTTTGACCACCCTTTTGGACATCCCCGATGGGCCCCCTACCTTTTTGGGGGCGGGTTTCCCACCGCTTCAGGTACCGGGGCTTCGACTGACTCCTTCGTTTTTTTGAACTCCGCTTCCTTTTTCTATGCTTGGCTTCTCCCCCCTACGTACGGCAATTTTCGAATGCCAACCCCTTTTTATGGGACCACTCCGGTCCTTTTTCCTAAAAGCCAACGTCAATCTCCCGATGTGCTCCGTGTTACCTTTTCCCCTTTTTACTCGGAAACGGGCCGAACGTCAAGCATCCCCCCCACGCTCTGTTTCGGACCCCCCAATGGATAAAAATTTTTACTTTAAAACCCAAATTCTTTTTTTGCCTACCCTTTTGAAATTATTGCCCAAAAAGGGTCCGGGGTCATGTTTGGGGAGATAAATTTTTTTTCACGCTCTCAAAAGCGGTACGCGCATCGTCACGGGCCCGAATGTACCCCAAACTCATGTTTTTTTCTCTCCCTTTGAATATCGAACAATCCCCACACTATTGAAAAACATTTTCTCCCCAATTTTTGTTGGGTTTCTGTCATTCTGCCCTTTCCATTTGGCCAAAAAAGAATTTCCAGTTTATTTTGGCAATGCATTTTTGAAAAGTGGAAAAATCCAGGATCTCCCCCTTTCCCCCAAAATAGACACTTTGTCCTTCCTGCCGGGGGCCCGGGGCGAACCCCTTTCAATGTGGCGTTTAAATTTTTAAGCCGAGAAAAAAAAGTCCTCTGTATTGGCGGGACATCGGTTACAAGTTGAAAGGTGATAACCCTACACCCCAACAAGGGAGAATTTTTGGCGTTTTGGTAACCCCGCGAAATATTGCAGATCTTGGCCGAATGCCCAGTTTGTTTGGGGCCGGGGACCATTTTTAATAAATCTTGCAGTCAACCTCCCTCTTTCCTTTAAATTTAATGAAACTCACCTTCGTAAACCCCCCGTTGCCCGGGGTTTCTTAAAGAAAAGTGGAAAAACCGTTTTCCTCAAAGAGGCCCGAAGGTCTCCTTATGCTTGGCAGTTTACTCAAACCCGCCCCCAAGGGGATACCCCTGTTTTTATTCTCGTGTTCCAAAAAAGTCCCCCCCCTTCTGGGGGGTCCTTTTTTGCCCCCTCTGTTTACCCCCTCCCTTTGCCATATGGATCTAATCCTTTTGCTGTTTTTTGGTCTGACGTCCCGACTACAAATCAGTCTGTTCTCCAAACTTGGTCCTTCCTCACAAAACCCCAGTATCGACAAAAACCGTACGACCCCCTTAAAACCAATGCCCCCCCCTATTTAGAAGTCCCAAAAAAAACCCCATTTCTCAAATTTCTTTTCCCTTCCTTCCCCTTTTTACCTCCACACTTTACCTTTCCCGTTTCTGTTTCCTAGTTCTTCCCCCTCTTTGGGTCTATTACAAAATGGGGGATTCACCCCCCTCCTCATATATGCCTTCCCCCCTCCCTTCCCCAAATTTCTCCCCCTTTTTGTCACCCCCCAGGTTTTGCCCCTTCCTTTTTCCCCCCCCCCAAATTATTTTCCCGTACCTTTTCACTTTTCCCCCCCCCTTACTTTTGGGAAGGGCCATTACGTCCCCCCTCTTTTCTCACCCTCCTTTCCCCCTATCTAATATGGTTCCCCTTTCATCTTTTAATTCAGAAACACTTGAAGCCAAAAACAGAAAATAAATTTCGAGCTAAAACCCTTAATTTGGGCACGATTCACTTCCCGTTCCCTTTTCCCCTTTCCCCTTTCCCCATCTTCACCCCATTTTTCGCCAACGCTCCGTTCCTTTTGATACTTTAACATTTTTCCCTGCCACCACCGTTGTTTTCTAACCCCTAAGGGCCTAGGTTGCCTTTACCCAAGAAATTCCCGATATTTTCTTAAACGCAACATGGCCTATTTTTCAGTGGAATATCCCCGGCCTTGGGGGAATCGGGGGTGTGGTTCAGATGTTGCTTTCCCGGTTTTTCCCCCGTTGGTGCTTTCTTTCCAAAAACCAAAAAATTTAATCAGCTGTTTTCCAACCCATTTTCAGGCTATAATTTTTTTGTATTCTTCGGATCCTTTCTCAGATGGGGACCTTTAATGAAAGTGCCCCTTTTTTACGAAAAGGGTATTCCCTACTGGGCAAAAATTTGTCCATCCTTGCTGCATAAAACTGCAGCCCCCTATCCCCTTGAATAAGTGGTTTAAATTTTGTTCTTTATATCTCTTCCTTTTCGGCATTTTTATTCCCCGATTTGCCCTTTTTGTTTTATCCTTACCCCCACCACTTTTTACTTTGGGGATTTTTTAATTTCCCCCCATTTCCCCTTTGGGGGGGTTCATTGTGACTCACGTGGCATTTTAGTTTGGGGGTTTTCTTGGGCCCCACCCCCCCATGTTTTAAATACGGGTACTCCCCCTTTTTGATCCCCGTAATAAATTCTCTCTCTTGCATCGTTAAACAGTCTGTCTTCCTCCACTGCACTAGACTTCAAATGGTTGTTCTACCAGACTTACAAAGACAGCGATTTATTTTCGATCAATTTTTACTTTCCCTTCCCATTCACCACCTTTCCCAGCCCCGCTGGCCAAAATTTGATCGGGCCCAAAATTGGGAAACTTTACTACACCTCACTGCTTTTAGTGAGGTTTTCCCTTTTTCATCCCCCATTGTGAGTCCTACAATTTCTCGACATTTAGGTTTTTTACCGCCCGCTTCTCATTCTATACCCCAAAACCCCAGGCAGGCAAATTTCAGAAGTGCGTTTTCCTTTGGGGGTCTCTGTTGTGCCCTGCGGGACGTTTGAAAAAGGGGGCTGCAGGGGCAGGTACCGGTACAAATTTAACGGTGAGAGAATTTTTGATTTTAAGGGAGAAGGTGGCCCATGCTCGCCGTTTTTAAAACCCTGAAAAATAAAAAAACTTGTTGGGAGGGGCTATGTTTTCCCCCATCAACCCCTGCTTCTTCTATGAGTGCAGTGTGGAAAAAAATGAGGAAATGTGTGGAAATACTCTCCTGACCCCGGGCCCCGTTTAGGGTCCCGGGGTTGATTTAGCCCCAAAACCCTTTTCGAGGGTTTCCCTTGAAATTGGCACAATTGGTCCGTATTTCCCGGGGTCTCTTTTGCCCCCCGTTTCTTTCCTAAAGTCTGCCGAGAGTTGTTTCCCTTGGACTTTTTTTTTTTCGGAGAAGAACAGTAAATGTGCCTTTTTTACACTTCAAGAATGGGAAAGGGAACGCTTCAGCTTGCCCTTCATCGGCAGCTTTGGGCCCGTTTACATTCATTTCGTTGTTACAACATTTAAATGGTCAGCCCCTTTTAGTCCTCTTAAACCCCTTCCCAATTTTTATTTGGGGACAAGGGGGTTTTTCCCAGTGGGGAAATCTGCCCTTGTTCTCCCTTTTCCCCAAAACCCCGGGTTAAATACAGGACTGGTCCTCCCCCTATGCCCCATCGCTTTTTACAAATGCCCGTTTGGGGGAAAATGATGGAAAGCCCCGTTAAAAACGACGTTTAATGTGGGATTTAGAGACCACAAAAGTCTCTCCGCTAGTAATTGGGTTTCGTAAGGGTCGTTCACCATGGGCCCTTTTCTACGCTTGGATACGTTTGTTCGTAAAAGCCTTTGCGAATAATCACTCGTTATTGCCCCTATTTTTTGGGCCTTGAGAAAAACTAGGGCACAACTTGGAGGTTTTAATATTTTGGCCCCGGCCCCTTCCTTAGGCCTGAGGCCCTCTACTTTTTTTCCCTTTAAAAACTTTTTAACTGAGGGGGGAATTTCCGTTTTTCGAGTAAATTTAAAGTTCTTTCCCCGGGCTTGTTTCCCCGTGAAAGGGGTTTTCCCCCAGGGGTTGTTTTCTAAGCACAAACTTTTTTTCCTTGCTATAAATGATTTGGCCCCGTTTTCCAACCCTTTTTTGGCTCACTCTTTTGTTGATGATTCGCTATTGCTTGTGCAGGCGCCCGACTGTCCCCCTTATTGCAGGTTTCTTCCAGATGCGGGGACCCCCTGTTTCCACTTGGGCCCCACACAGGGGGTTTTAAAATTTTTAAGTCCCCAAAAAATCACCCAAATTAATTTTAATAGACGCTCTGTTATCTCCGATCTCCTTTGGGATTTTTATGGCTTCCCCTATCCCCAAACGGGGAACAGTCAGGTTTTTGGCCTTCTCTTTTTCCGTCGGTTAACCCGGAAAACCCCCATTACCCTCTTAAAAGGGAATTGTCACAGCGGCTAAAACCTTTTTTAAAACCCCTTTCTATCCCTTTTCCCGGGGAGTTTATCGTCGAACCCCTGCTTCGCCTTCATTCAGGCCCCCGTTTTATCGAAATCGATTATGGTGAAACCCGATTTATTCCGCGGCCTCTCCCGCTACTCTCTTAGCCTTAACTCTAATCCATCACCAAGGCTTTCTTTGTGCCCTTTGGGGCTTTTGCTCTTCCCCTGTTTAAAAGGGCCCTTACAGAAGGGAAAGGGTTTCCCTCCCCTTTTCTGATCGCCCGTGTGCCCATTGCCTTGTTACTATGTAGCTCTCAAGATTACAAAATCCCTTTCCCTTTTTAGAAAGGTCACGATATTAGAAAAACTTTTTTTATTGTTCGCCGCCCTTTTTTGCTCCGTCCCTTTTTTTTCTTTTGCCCACTTTCACTCTTTCTTCCCCTTTAGTTACCCCCTTTATATGTTCTGTAGCATCTCACTTTTCCCCACCCCCTGGGGGAAATTTCCCGCTTTTTGGGTTGTTCTTTCTCACTCCCTTGCTCGAAAGCTCAACTGCCCACGGTGGGTTCCCGCTCTTTTTTCTTGATTTTACTTCCCCTCCCATTCTCATGCCCCGCTTGTGTACCCGTTTTGGGTCTAAGTTTCAGACGGGTCGGATTCGCAGCAGGTTTGGGGCAGCGTGTTTGAGGGATTTAATATCTTCAGTAGCTTTTTTACTGTGAAAATGTTTTTGCCCTTCTTTTCCGAATTTCGTAAACGCATTTTTCCTGTGTCATCATTTTTTTGTAGTTCAGATCCCCTTTGTGCTCTTTCAGGCCCCATACCCCCAAAAAATTTTATAAATTTATCCCCAAATTTTATCCCGTTATTCAAATTTGGGATTACGCCGTTTCCTAAAAAATTAAGATTATTGTTTTTTTTTTTGTTGGGTCCCTGGGCATGTCGACGTTTAAAGGGGAATTTAACAGGCAGGGCATGTGCCGGGTTTAGCAGTATATGACCCACCAAATTTCCTATCGGGGGTGTTCCATTTCTGGGGGCTATTTTGCTGCAAAAGCTACCCCCCCTTCGCACCGTTGGCAACAACGGGTTGGGGAACTCTGCTGGTAACAAATTATTCTATTAAACCCAGGGATAGGGTTTTTGGGGCGTCTTTTTGTCAAACAGTGCCCAGGTTGGGAGGACCACTTCTTCCCGCCTTGCATTGGCCAACTGTCTTATCATGGGGGTTTTTCCCTGGAGAGGGCCCCGTTTTCCTCTCTGTGGCAGTGTCAAGGTTTCCCGTTTCGTTTGCCACTTTTTGTTTTGATGCCCCCTCTATAACGAGCACGAGAATTTACCCCCAACGTCGTCTTCGTTCCCACTACTCTTCTTTACCTTCCCCTTTTTGCTGATTGGGCCCTCCCTTTTAAACCCGACTCTCTCATTTACTTTTTGACAAGACTGATTTTTTCTCCACAAACTCTGTTATATTTTCGCACCCCACAGCCCTTTTGGTTCAGTCTCTTGCTGCCTTTTTCCCTTTCACCTCCACTGCCCCCCTGTTATCCGTAACCTGTTGCTATCCCTCTCCCTTTTTTCCACCCGTTTCCCCCGCTTTCCTTCCCGCCCCCCAGCGCTGTATAGTCCTTGGGGCTTTTGCGCCTTTTAATTTTTTGATTTTTTTTAAAAAAAATTAATGCTCTCCCCTGAAATGAATTTCCTTATGTAGTGAAAAATAACAGCTTGAGGCCCCAAATTTATTTACTTTTAAAGAGAGGGCCAAAAATTTTTTGCCACGTGTAATGGTGATTTTCGTTTATTTTAATCTTAGGTACTATGGGGGAGAACTCAATGAACAGAAGACTAAAATATATGAAATAAAACGGAGGAAGTTGCCGTGATGGAAGGGTAGGTTGTTTTATTATGGGAAAGCCAAGCTCTAGTGCTTTTAAAGAGACCTTGGGAAAAAAAGATGATCGTCTTGGTCTGGGGAAAGGGGGAAATTCCCCGTTTTTTGGATAAAGAGGTCTTCATCGGCATAAAGGTCCCTCTTGAAGGGCGACGGGCATGAGATAATAGGATGAAATGTCAAAATTTTTCGTTTTTTTGTGTGCGTTTTTAAAATCAAACAGATGTTTTTTAACAAAAAAAGGTTATAATGTTTTTAAATTACTTAATAATAAAGAATGGATAATTTACATTTTTCCTTATAAAACGTTTATCCGAGGTTGCATTTTGCTTTAAAACGGTTTTTTTTTCCGGGGGGCTGTCCAGACAGAAAAAAATTTTAATGTGATTGTGTTTTATCGGGTTTCGGGCCCTTTTTTAGAAATTTTGATTTTGATCATTTTTAAAATTTTTTTGCTAATGCAAGTCTAAGGAGTGTATCTGTTCCTGTAGGAGCCAGGGTACCTTAAATCGGTGAGTTCTTCAATATTCCAAAATTTGCCGTTATCTGTTTTTTTTCTTTTGTTTTGATATTCCTCGATCGTATACTATCTTTACTCTACTATTTTTCCTTTTCAGTTGAGTAAGGGGCAGTCGTGAGGAGAGTCATCGGAGGTAAGTTGAAAGAATAAATTGTTCAGGCGCCCCCATGCTGTATGTGCTTTTGGGGCCAGCCACCCCGACCCAAAAAAAAGGACTTTTTTCTCAGGATATTTTTTTTTTCCCATTTTGTCTTATCCTGAGTGGGCGTTTCGCCCCGGGCAAATTCTAACCAAAAAATTGCCTTATTTGCCCAAATTTAATTGGTTAGAAGTCCCTGTTGGAACGTCCCTCGATATTAGTAGCACAGTGCCTCTACCATGATGGTAGTTGATTTATTTTCTCTATCACATTATCTTCGATATCATTCCCTTTCTCTTTTGCTTTTTTATATATAATTAGTAGCATATTTTTGGTTGTTTTTTCTTCTGAGTTTTGATGTCAAAGGTCGTAGCTTTTTTAATTTGATGTCAAAACTTTGGGAGCATGAATCAATTGTCCTATCCCGTAAATATTTTAAAAAATCTTTGACATTTGCTCCTTTCCTGATGTTGGAGAGTTGGTGTAACCAGAAAAAAAAAAGACACTGAGTTTATATTAACAAAAAAATTAATCCCCAAAACATTTTTCCTGATATGTCAAATTTCCCTTTGGGAAATTGTTTATTGTAAAGTAATTGTTTGTGTGCGTTGTAATTAAATAGTATTGATAAGGTAAAGATCGTCATTGTAGTGTTAAGTAACTTTTTTTGAACATTAAAAACAGACAATAATTTGTTATTTAATAGTATTTGGGAGATGTGTTTCTGCACAAGCTTGGAAATTACCCATTTTCCCAGGGATTAGGTTGACAAAATTTATGAACAGTTTTGTTGAGAAAAGTGATAATGAAATATCTGTTGATTAAAACAAACAAAATAAAATCAAAACAAACAAAAACCCTAAGGGGTAGCGACTTCAAGTAAAATAGGCGATGTTTGTCCAGTACGGGTTTACTCTCTCACATATAATAGTGTATGTGTTCTATTATGTAGAGCTTGATTTTTGTTTTGTCTATTCATTAAAGGTTATATAAAAATATTGTTTTTCCGACTTCCATTCGCATTTTTCAAATACGTGAACGTTTTACGTATTTGAAGAAATAGCCTTGAACCTGAAAGTCAGCGGTAAGGCCTTTGTGGGTTTCCGGGGCTTTAATTTGATTATAATAACGAACCAGAATAAATATCAATATCAATTTCCAAAGAATAATGTAGCATGGAAATTATTTGTATGAATTCGTGCAGCTGTTTACGTTATATTAATTTAAGTCTAATGGACCATTTTCATATCATAAAAATTAAGCTTGATGAACTTATATTTAAAAGAAATTATAATAGACTAAAGAGCACATTCCCTTGCTAGGGGAAAGGGTGTCGTGAGTTTGGGAGTTTAGGTAAGTTTACGCTCATTGATTACGCTCCATTGACTTATTGACAGTTGTGTTCTTCCCTCTTTCTGTCTCTGGGTTGGTTCGGGCGTTTCCTATTCTGGACTAACTGTAATTTACACCACCTACTTAAATATGCAAAAACAATAATGTTGGTATTGTTTGTGGTTCGGGGTAACCCTGTGGAAATTTTTGATTAATTTTGGGGAATGTTTTCGTTATGCTCTGAAGTAACGAATAAGCAGAAACTTAACCAAAACTTACGTCACTTTTCAATTAATTTTAAGGTCACACGTTGCGTTGATTGTCTCTGTTGAAAGGGTAGGTAATAAAGTTTTTGAACTTCAGTAATTTTTAGGAAAGTATGTATTATTATTTTTTATAGTATTTGCAATGCTCACTAGAGGATGAAGACAAATTGCTGTACATTTTAGATATATCATACTTTTAAAGGTAGTGTCTACTTGTACCTGAAGGAAAATCACTTAGGTATTCTGGTGCATTTGTTATATATATTTTAACGTTTTTCCATTTTATATTTTTTTATCAACATTTCGTTACTGTTCTTTTTTCTGTTGACTTTGAAACTAATACACTAGCCATTTATCTTGTTGCAAAGCTCTTAGTTATATATTTGAATGTGCTTGAGTTACAACTTCGAGGCCTGTCATTGTCACTTTCGTGGGTGAACTCTTGTTTCTGTGCGCGTTTATGTTTAGTTGTTTTGAGGAACTTCCAGCATCTCAGCCTTTTACTCTGTAGCAGTGTTATAAGGCTTTAGCTCTAGCTCGTGAGCCTACTCTCTTTTTGAGGGATATAGCTATGGTTTTTTGGGCCTGGCCTGAGCTGGGTCAACGATCTTGTGGAGGTTTACATTGGGATGTAGAGCTTCTGGGCTTATCACTTGGTTCTTTTAAGGGGAGTTCTATTTAACTTCAGCTTTGGGGCATGTTACTAACCTGGCGTTGTGTTGCAAGGGAGGTTGAGCTCCATCTTTTGGGCCCTACTAGTCATCTACACCGACGATTCCAACCTACCTAAGATTCCCACACCCTCGTCTCTCTTTGGCACCCACCTATTACCCACATTCTAATACCCTCTCCAGTTTTCTTTCACTCCCCTCTACCTCGATTGTGTAAATCTTTCCGCACTCTCCATATCCATTTTAATACTCGTAAAACTCACTTGCATACTGCTCCAACTTGAACTGCTCTCCTTATATGTAAACATGTTTCTTCATTGTAGAAAACTAGGGATAACATAAAAGGCTGAGAACATTTCCTGTGAGAATTATTCCCCACCGTTGTTTCTCTAATATTTACTGGGATGAGGAAGACTGTTTATTAATATAGTAGGCAGGAACACCCTTTGTTTTTAAGTGTTTAAAGCATTTTTAGTTATTTTGTTTGTTAGCCGGATGTTGAAAGTCATTGGTTAGTGATGTTAAAAGTGTATTGTTTGGCATCACGTTCTATATTTTTTGTATCCTGTATGTGTTATTTTTCAGGTTAGATCCTGGCTTTAGAGATATTCATGTAGGATTATTAAATCTAGTTCCCTTCGGAGTGCATTTGAAAGTGGCTCTGTATATATGATCGGTTAAATATCCTGTGCATGCAGTATACTATGTTTTTTTTTTTTCTTTATTCTCTTGTCTACTATGAAAAGATTTTTTTTTATTTTCAACTCGCTGGCCCTCTACACAAAGGCGGGTGAGGGAACCCCCCACAAAAGAGAAGAAGAAGCACTTTCCATATTTAAACCATTAAAAGATATGTACACAACTGGTATTCTAAAGGGTATAAAGCACCAAACCTTCGAAAAAGGTCGTGATATACCCTTTTTTAAAGCTGTCCTGGTGGTATGCCAGGCATCCATCCACTAAGATATTAACTACTATACTCTAATATGAAGCTCCCTGAACATTTTTGCTCTGACAGGAGTGTTGTTTTTTTCCTCATGAGCATGTAAGATACCAGGTAAATCGTATAAGTTTCTAATTACATAATAATTGTAGTTTATAATTTCCTTTCCAATTTAGGAGGCCTAGTCTGAGACCGGGTCGCAGGAGTGAAGATCCCTGGACCAAATTTGTATTTGTATTAAATTAGGCTTAAACTTGCCCTAAATGCTCTGCATAACCACGGACTTTCAACATGCACTCCAGTGTCACCCATTTCTGTATAAACAACGTATCATGTTGAAATAAACTTGTATAACAGTTTACACCTTGTTATTTGTTATCTGGTGTTTGCTATGCTAATTTCGCTATGCTCTGTAACGGTTATAAGAAGAACATAAGAACATAAGAAAGGAGGAACACTGCAGCAGGCCTGTTGGCCCATACTAGGCAGGTCCTTTACAATTCATCCCACTAACAAACATTTGACCTACCCAATTTTCAATGCTACCAAGAATAAGCTCTGATGGTGCAAGTTCTCGCTACACTCAAATCCCCCCATCCCATTCATGTATTTATCCAACCTAAATTTGAAACTACCCAAAGTCCTAGCCTCAATAACCCAACTAGGTAGACTGTTCCACTCATCTACTACCCTATTTCCAAACCAATACTTTCCTATGTCCTTTCTAAATCTAAACTTATCTAATTAAATCCATTACTGCGGGTTCTCTTTGGGGAGATATTCTCACGACCTTGTTAATATCCCCTTTATTAATAACCTATCTTCCACTTATACACTTCGAATCAGGTCTCCCCTTCATTCTCTGTCTAACAAGTTGAATGTAACTTAAGAAGTCTTCAATCTTTCTTCATAAGGATGATTTCTAATTGTGCTTGTATTGAATTTAGTATCCTACGCTGAAGTTTTCTAACGGAATTTATGTCCATTCTGTATTTATGGAGACCCAGAATTGAACTGCATAATCAGGTGAGGCCTTACTATGAAGTATTAAAGCTGCAGTATGACCCCTGGACTTCTGTTGCTTACACTTCTTGATATAAATCCCAGTAATCTATTTTGCCTTATTACGTTCGTTAGCATTGCTGTCTGGTTTAAGGTTGCTGCTTTACATAACCCCCAAGTCCTTTTCGCAATCTTGTATGGTTAAGTTCTTTTTATACCTTATTTAACTTATAAGTGCGAGGGTTTGGAACACTCCGAGTCAGAACCTTGCATTTATCTACATTGAACCTGCATCGGCAACTTTTCTGACAAGAGTAGAGTTTGTCTAAATCCTCCTGAAGTTCCCTACACATCTACGTTTTGAATCGACTATCCCTATCTTTCGTGTACATCGGAGAATTTTGCTCATATCCTAGTAATTCCTTCATCAAGATCATTGATATTTATTATAAACAACACACGGGCCCAAGGACTGATCCCTTGTGGAAACGCATTGTTACGATCCCCACTCGGATTTACCCCATTTATGGACACTTTTGCTTCCTGCTGTGAGACATGATTCGGTCCACGAGAGACCCTTCCCCAATGCCATGAGCTGCTACTTTTTAACAGTCTTTGTTGGGGACTCTATCAATGCCTACTAAAATCTAAGTAAATTAATATCAAATTCTTTATCGTTGGTTTTAAACAGCCTCAAAAGCTTTACTGAAGAAAGTTAATATATTTAGATTAGACAAGACCGGCCTCTTGTGAATCCATGTGAGTCTCATTAATCAAGCTTGCTTTCGAGATGGCTTCTTTTAATCTCAGCTATAATTGACTCTAGTATTTGCCTACATTTGATGTAGGCTATTGGGACGGTAATTTGACGGTAACCGACTTGTCCCCTGTTTTAAAAATTAGGTATTACATTAGCCATCTTCCACATATCAGTCACTGCACGGTTTGAAGAGATAAATTAAAAATATTAGTTAATGGTTCACAGACTTCCATTTTGCATTCCTTTAGAACCCTTGAAAAAAACCTCATCAGGACCCGGTGACTTTTTTTGTTTTAGTCTGTCTATCTGCTTCACAACCATTTCACTAGTGACTGTGATGTTACATAATTTATCTTCTTCTGATCCACTATAAAAATTAATTACCGGAATATTTTTAGTGTCTTCCTGTGTAAAAACCGAGAGAAAATAATTATTTAAAATCGAGCACATTTCATTCTCTTTGTCAGTAAGATGCCCCATAGTTATTTTTTAAGGGGACCTATCTTTTCTCTGACTTTTGTTCTATAGACCTGGAAAAAACTTTTGGTTAGTTTTAGAATCCCTAGCAACTTTAATTTCATAGTCCCTTTTAGATTTTCTTATTCCCCTTTTTAATGTCCCTCTTAATGTCCCAAAATACTGATCATAAGATGACCCTCGCCTCTTTTGAAAACGCCTATAAATTCCTTTCTTATGCCCCAGTAGATATTTCAGCCTATTTTTTCATCCATTTTGGGTCATTTCTATTTGATCTAATTTCCTTATAAGGGGTAAACGTTTTTTTGAGCAGCATGTATTGTGTTCAGAAAACTGTCATATTGATAGCTCTCTTCGTTACCCCAGTCAACAGATATAAGTGTTCTTAAGCCCATCGTAATCTGCTAGGCGAAAATCTGGGACTGTTACTGAGTTATCCCTACTATCATACTTCCATTCAATTCTACATGTAATTGATTTGTGGTCGCTGGCACCCAGTTCCTCTGAAAATTCTAAATTATTAACAAGGGATTCATTGTTTGCCAGAACTAAGTCAAGCAGGTTATTACCCCCTTTTAGGTTCTGTCACAAACTGCTTCAAAAAAAAAATCCTGAACTACTTCTAAGAAATCGTAAGATTCTAAATTCCCAGTTAAAAAATTCCAATCAATATGACTAAAGTTAAAGTCCCCTAAATTACAAACATTAGTCCTTTGGGGCCCAAAAAATTTCCTCCCATGGGAGCCCCCCCTGGCCCCTATCAAAATTTTGGGGGGACGGTTTTTCACACCAAAAATTTAAAATTTTTCATCCCCCTCTAAAAATTTTCTATCCAAACAGACCGTATGTGTTACCAATTTAAAAACCCTTTTTAAATGCAACAGTTCAAGCGATCTCGGACATAAAAACCAAACCCCACCCCCCTTCCCGAACTTCTACTATATTGGGCGCCTGCCCAAAAACGGTAGAGTGGTTGTGCCCCTGCCCCCTCTGCTTTTTCAGGCGACACACCAGTTCGTCACCATCATTGAGTATTTAAAGGCCCGGGGTGCTGCTCTTTTTTTCCAAAAAGGCCTGAAATAGAAACAGGCGCATCAACACTTTTTTGCGTTGAGTTGACCCGGGGGCTGTACGGGAGCCACGAGGGAAATTTTTTTACAAACCGGCGTTATCCGTGAAAACCTAGGGTATCGAAAAGAAGAAAAAGGGGTGTAGCCCTTAAGGGGACGAAAACGATTTTTCTTTAAAAAAGAGTAAACAAATGTCAAACCGAAGCAGTGGGGGGATAAGTTCAAGAGCCCATTATAGCCGTCAATCAGCTGTATCAGTACGTTTTCATGATGTACCCAAGATACAAACCCCGGGGTAAAAATCAAGAAGTGCCTTTTTAAGCAAACTGATTTTTTTATAAAAGATAAACTACGTAATTAGGGAAGGGTTTTAAATATGGCCTTTTGCAGGTCGGGGGGGGGCCCGCTGGACCTTATGCGGGAATTTTGGAGGGAACATATTCATAAAAATAAACCTTACGCCACCCCATCCCCGCCCCAATTTATCGCAAGCATTTCGAACTCAATATATGTGACTTATGCGGGGCAATTTCGTACGTGTCGGCTTTTGGGGGGTGGGTATGACCCATAGCGGGCACGGGTGGTAAGCGTCGGGGGAATCTCCAAATAAAACGCAAACAGCAACAACCGAAAGAAGTCGAGGAAGTTGAGGACGAAAAACATCCTTATGCTCACCCGTCTCAAACAACGGACATTTTGGGAGTGAAGGGGTAGAAAAAGCGCAGGAAAAATGTTTTGGAGGATGCAAAACAGCGAAAGAATCACCGTCACGGACAAAAAATAAAGAAATTTTGGAAGGACTCTGCCCACAAGGGGGAAGAAATGTAGGGGGCCCGTTTTATTGAAAGGCCTAAAGTTTTGTTAGACAAAGTCGATCGTAAACCCAGGGATAAAGGGATCCAGGTCAATTTTGGATGGGTTTTGAACATAAATTGGTGAGGCACGGATGGAAGCATTGAGTCTAGTGTGTCCATGGTATACGGTAAATGAGCAGAAGGGGGAGGTGCCCCACGATAGTACAAAAAAAACCCAATGCAGGGGGAAAGGGAAAGGAAACCGAAAGCGAACTCAAACCCCAAACAGACTCAGACAAAACGTGAAAAACCCCCCCCAAAGGCCGGGAAAAAAAATCGGGGCGATGTACAGAGGACGGGAACGGGAGAATCCCCGAAAAAAGGGGTTTATCAAGGGGGTTCCCAAAAAAGGGGGGAGGGATAGAGGGGGTTGTAAAATGTAAAAAGTAAAAGTCTATACCTAAAACAAAAGGGAAAAAACCCCTTTTAATTGTTTTAAAGGGTTTTTTGACAATAAAATTAAGGGTTTTGAAAATTTTAGGGGAACGAAAGTGGTTTAATAAATTTTTGGTGCGTCAAATTGTGGATTGGAAATTTTATCCAAAAACAAAATTTAACAAAATTTGGAAAAGAGTTAGAAAGGGAAGGTTTTAATGATGTTTTATAGGGGAATATGCACGGGTTAAAAGGGGGCTCCCCCAAATTTTTTTTGGAAAAGGAAAATACCCCGTTTGTAGTCCCCCTTTAGTGAAAAGGGGGGGGGGGAAGTAAATTAGGGGGGAAAGGTTTAGGGGGGTAGAGCACACATAAGTTTTGTATGTGTATATGGGCCGGCCGAGGGAAAAGAAACAAACTTAAAACTCATTTTGTACAAGTGTATGAAAATATTCTACGTAGTTTCCCAAAATGAAAGGAAAATAGGGGGCGACTGGAATTGTTAATACGAGGGAAAAGATGGGAAACCTCGAGGAGCGGGTTGGTTGCTTGGGTTTCCCCGGGGTAATTTATTGACGATTGGGGTTTTAAATGGATGTTTTTGGGGGGGGGTGGCATGGGGGAGCATACTTTTTTTGACAAATTTATGCGGCGAGATTGGAAAAAAGAAACTGTCTAGTCGGTTACAGTGGGGAGAGTAATTGAAAAATTTTGGGTTTTTTTTCGGATCAAAGAGGAGTTGTAAGGGATTTTAGATTTGGGGGTGGGGCCCTAAAAGGGTCCATTTTTTTTGGAAAATTTAAATGAAAAGTTATTTGAAAAAGGGAAGGAAAGCCCTTTTGCCCTTTTGGGCAAAAGTGGAACGCCTTTTTGGTTAAAGGGGCACCTAGAAAAAGTGGTTTTGGGTTTAAAATTGGGGGGAAAACCGAAACCCAAAAAAAGGCAAATTTAAAGGAATATTAAAAATTAGTAAAGGAGTGAGATATAGTCTTTAAAAATTTAGGGTTTCCAACATTTTTTAGAGGGCATTTTTGCGCAAACTGCTAGTACAAGCGAATAAAAATTTACCCCTGTTATAGAAATTGAAAAAAATTAAGGGGGCAACAAACGAAATTTCCCAAAACGAAAGGGTTTTTGAGGGAAAAAGGGCTTAAGGTGGAATCAAAAGGGGTTTATTGGGGGGGAATCGGCCGTGGGCGTGGTGGTTGAGGAATAAAACACAGACGCCCCGAAAAAGCTGGATTTTAAAGGGGGTTGAATTTTCCCGGGTAGGTATGCAGGGGTATAAAAGTGAATCGGGAGTTGACGACAAACGGGGTATAAAGTGGAAATATAAAACCCAGGGGTTTTTAAATTGAAAACGCAAAGTGTTGAAATAAGTAAAATTTCCCTTTTTGCACCCAATCGGTGGGTTTTTGTGCAGTGGAGCGGGAGGAGCATGATCGTTTGATTTTGGGGAGGGCCGATAACGAGTGGGAAAACTTGGGGGGTTTTCGGGGCGAAATTTGGGGTTAAGGGGCCCGGAATTGAGGGGTTTGCCCACCACTTTTATCTTAAAAAATTGGGAAACTTTTAAAAGGGTTTTTTTTTGGTACGTTTATTTCAAAAATTGAAGCGGGAGGGTTTTTTTGGGGGAAAAAAAAAAAGGTTGGCTGGGGGTCCCTATTTCCCCAAAAGGGCAGCCATTAACGGTTAAAGTTTAATCGTGCAATCTCGTTTTTATGTGGGGACTAAAAAATTTTTTTGGAAAGGGAACTTGGCAAACAAAAAAAAAAAGCCCCTGGCAAGTAAATTGAAAAGGGGACAATATGGGGCCGGGGCGGGTCTATGTATGAAGGTCAAGGTATGTTAAAAATTTTAAATTAAAGGGAAGGGGTGGGTTTGGGGGAAGGGGGGGGGTAGGGGCATAAAATTGGGGCGGCATAAAAATAGTGGGGAAACGGGGGGACTTTAGGGAAGATCATGAAGGGGCGGGGGTTTTGGTGGGGAAATTATATCAGGGCCAAATTAATAAATCGGGAGGCAACCTTGCGTGTGCGGGTAAAATGGGGTTGGGAATCAAAATTCCCAAAGGGGAAAGGGGGTTTGCGTAAAGGGTTTTGTCCCCTTTCCAAATTTTTTTTGCTTGTTTTCAAGATCCCAATTTATAGAGGGAAAAGGGGGTTTTGGGGGGGGGGGGGGGGGGGGAAGAAAAGGGGGAAAAGGGGGTAATGAAAGGGGAGGGGGGGAAGGGGGGCTTTGTTGGATATGCCCGACTATCGACAAATTTTGGGAAGGAAACATGGATTTGTTTGGGGAAAAACTTTGTAAAAATTTTTTGAAAAAGCTACTGGCATAAACAATCAACAGGGGGAAAACAAAGTATATTAATCTTGGAAAAGGGTCCCCGTGAGGGCGGAATGGGTTTCTGAAAGGTGGGAAAAGGGGGGGACCAAAAAAAGATATGTGGGATCGTTTAAAGTTTAAAAGATTTTAAATTAGCACAGCAACAAAAAACCGGCTATCGTTGACAGGTTCTGAAGCGCCCTCGGGTTTTAAAAAGCTGCTAATTTTTAAATTTTTCAACAAAGGGTGATTTTCAAAAAATGTGGGTATTAAAAAAGTAAAATATGGCATTTTACGGAATTTTTTCCGAACCTTTGTTGTGAGTTTAAAAAGGCTACAAAAAAATGTTTTTAGATTCTTTTGGGGGAAAAAGGAGCAATGGTTAAAATAGAGCGGGGTTTTTCCCTTTCCCCCGGGTTGGGGCCGGGGGGGGCTGGGGCTTTTAGATTCAAAAGAGGGTAATAAGAAAGTATTTAAAACTAGTTATAAGGGGGGAGGGAGGGGTAAAGGGGCCCGGGTTTTATAGAATACATCAGGTATGCTACGGTGGGGGGGGTAGGGAAATTTTATGATAGGGGGGCAATGTTTTCGGGGATTTTTTTTAAAAGTGAGGGATCCCCTTTTCTAAAAAAATTTAAAATCTTGATAGGGCAGAGGGAAGCTTTGGAAACGGGGGTAGAAAGGGGGGTTTTATCCGATGTAGATTGGGGTAATTTTTTGGGGGGTTTAAACCAAAATTTCGTTTTTAAAAACCCAAAGTCAAGAATTATGTAAGATTTTTACATGGAAAAAATTGCCGTCAGGAAAAGGTTTTATTCTATAAAAAAGAATACGAAGGAAAGGTGAAAAGCAAGGGTTGTAGGATTGGCGACTAATTTTTCATACGGTGTATTTTTGCGATTGTAAAATTTAACTTTTTAAGGGTTTTGGGTGGGTTTTTGGTTTTTAAGGTTTTGGGGGGGAGGGGGGTTTTTCCGGTTTTTGAGGTTTTAAAATTAGATAAACTGGGGGGAATAAAAGGGTTGAGAATCGATTGGGTTTTATATTACGGAAAAAATAAAAAATATGTGGGCTAAAGAGGGAGGGGGAGTGCGTGCAAAATTTTTGCGTTGGCAGCAACTTTTTTTAAAGGGCACAATGTAAAGGGAAAAAAAGGGGGTGAAGGAGGGGGATGGGAAAAGAGATTTAGTGAGGGGTTTTTCCCAAATTTCACATTAAGGGGGTTTATGGGAAATTTTCAAAATGGGGAAGGGGGCACAAAAGGGCTATTTTTCCCAACTTTTGGGGGTGAATGGAGTCTGTTTATAAGGGTGTATAATTAGTTTTGATTCTATGGGCAATATGGTTAATTTCCCCCGAGGTTTTTAGGGAAATAAAAAAAATTATCATTTAAAAAATGTGTTGTAAAAACATTGCATATTTTCATTTTCATGCAAAAAATCATTTCAAGGACTTTATAGAAAATTTTCCAAAGCCCCAAATATGTTTTTTTGGGGTCTTTAAAAGATTTTGATTCAAGTGGGAATGTTTAAAAAAAAAAAAAAAAGTTTTTTCCCAGCATAAGCACTGGTTCTAATTTTTTTTTATTTTTAAGCTGTTTTACAGTGTGCTCTTCAAATAATATTTTAATTTCATGAAAATACTTCATCATTTTTTTTTTTTTCCGCTGAATTTAAAATTTTTACATCGGAAATTTTGTTTTTTTATATTGGAGTTTTTTTTTGTGACTTTTTGTAAATTTTTCCCTTTCCTTCTTTTTATCCTAAATACCTAGTAAAGTTAAAATCTTGTGATAATTTGCCTAAATTAATTTTTGAGTATCGTGGGCTCTGTTTAAACACCGAGATTTTAGATTTATTTTCTCATACGTGTGTGTTTTACAGGCAAAAAACCTTTACCCAAAGTGTGCTTGTTAAATTGGGGTCAATTTTGGGGTGTTTAGTTTTTTTTTTTTCCCCTTTTTTTATTGACAATCTTTTTTAATTTCCAGTGTTTGATGTTTTTTATAAATAACCTTGTTAGAGGAAAGTTCTTTAAAAAAATAAAACAAAATCACTGTAATGAAATAGTGTTGAAATGTGAGTGTATATTCACTGTAATTTTACGGTTGTTTGTGTGAGAGGTGTATTTAAACCCTTTTTAATATTTTCAAGTGCTTTGGGGGTGGGGTTAAAACCACTTTTGGGAGTATGGTAAACAATTTATTTTTGGGTTAATGAAATTTTAGTGCAGTAAGCTTTTGCTGTTTCTTTTTAAAAAAATTTTTTGCTATTTTTATCGCACTGTTTTTTAAAAAAAAATTTTAAAAAAAAAAAAATTCTATCCCACTTGGGGAAAAATTTAAAACCCGAATGTTACATTCTGGGAGGCATGCCCCACTTTTTGAATTAAAACCCCGTCTCAGTAATGGGAAAAAACATCTATGGTTTCCGCCTAGCAACTGTCTCAACCGTCCATCTTTTTCCTAGCACCGCGACTAAATTTTTGTAATAAAAATTTAAAAGACCCTCCTATCTCTTTACCCCTTTTCCCGCTCCTTTTTGTTATTCCACTAAAACCCATTTTCTGTCATTGTCAATTAGTGCCACTGGCTTTTCCAAAATCCCCTCAATTGCCTATTTACTAGTTTTTCCTAGTACCATGTTTCTACCCCGCGACTTCACAGTTTTTTCCCCCCAAAACCCTTTCCAAAAACATTTCCTAGTTTAAAGACCTAACAGCTCCCTCCACTGCGTTGGCCAGTGCTCCCACCCCACACCTAGACAAGTGAACCCCATCCCTGGCATACATGTATTTCTGCCATAGAAGAGGTCCCAGTTGTCAATGAATGTTACCGCATTTTTCCTTACAGTATTTGTCCAGCCAGCAATTGACACCAATTGCTCTGGACAACCATTCATTTTCCAACTCCTCTCCTTGGCAAAATGCCACATATGACAGGTTTGCCACCCTTCTTCCTAATTATCTCTATGTGCTGACCTATACCTGCTAATCAGGTCCTCACTCCTACGTCTGCCAACATCGATTGCCTCCAGCACTGAGACAGATAATAGGATTGCTCCCATTACCTCTCATGATGTCATCCCAGACGGCTAACAATATCCTTCATTCCCAGCCCCAGGAAAACATACTCTCTGCCTCCTACTCTATCCTTCAAACAGAATGCCCTATCCATGTACCTAATCTGGCTATCCCCAACAACAACAATGTTTTTACCTTCCTTGGCGTCGTCCGTAGTGATGCCTCCCGAGTAGTCGACTCACATTCGCCAGGTAGCATTACACCACTTGTAGAATTCGTCTTGACGTTCCGATGGTCTTCGTTGGGGTTTCTAGGATGTCTCACATCACGTCCTGCCAATGCTTCCTTGGTGCTCGTTGTGGCATTCCCAGTAGAACACTCACATTCGTCAGGTAGCACCGAGAATGAGTTGGAAGTTTCCACGGCAGTCTTCTGGTTTCTCGTTGTTTCTGCCTCTCCAACCGTTTTCTTAATCTTCAGCTTGGTTCCATGTTGCCCGACCACTGACCAAGCTCCCTTCTTAACCTGGGGACTCACAACAGGTGGATTACTACGAATCCTCTTGTTCTCCTCCGTTAATCGCCGTATCTCCAGTTTAGCAACTCTGAGTTCTTCTCTCAGCTGCTGGTAAAGCTGCTCAAGAGAGGGCATCCTGGTTCAGATTCACAGAGAGCACACAAACAGGTCTTCACGACCTACCTTCTGCCGCTCTCCATCTGGCAACCTCGATTTCTTTTGTACAAAGGTAATTACTTGTCCTTCCTGGAAGCAATTTATTGCGGTATTTGACGAGAGAACATAAATAATTCACTAACTGGTGATAATGGGGATTCAGGAAAGATGTAAACACGAATGAAGATCCAGTGAAATAGCCATTGTTTTCATACGAAGAAAAGGCTATTGAACTTATTCGGTACTTCCCTGAGCGACAGTCTCATCAGCTTGATCGATCAAGCCAGCAAAAGGGAGGCCTGGTCTGGGACCGGGCTGCGGGGGGCAGTGACCACCGAAATTGGCTCCATGTAGGTATGGCTGTTGGTATTATTCCTGTGCATCCACCTGTTTAATGATATAGTTATTTATTTTGTTAAAGATTAGCCGGTATTCTCCCGGCCCGGGCCTTTTCCAAGTGGTGGCCCGGCCTTGGCTCCCTCTTTAGGGAGTGTCTGAGACCTAAGTCTCCCATGGGAGAAGGCACAAGTACCTCCTCATCTTTGGGACCAACTGTCCCCAGGCCTAGCCACAAGCTAGGCCTCTCTGGTCTGCCATCCCCGCCCCAAGGGGGCTAATGGGAATGACAGTCTTATGAGCTAAAAGCTCCGGCTCAGGTACCTACCCTACCCTAGAAGGGTTAGGCATGGTGTCGAAGTTCAATGATATAGTAATTACAAATTCAGAATTGTAATGAACACTGGTCAGTAGCAAACAGGACGAAAGTGGAGACAGGAAAATATAAGGCAACAAGAATATTGTATATTCCAGCTCGAAGAGGCTATTAGTTGTAGACTGAAATGTATGATATTTTCTACAGGTGGTTACATGGGAGGTGTTTCATTATCAAGACTGGTGATTATAATTGCAACTGTTACGACAGTAAAAAAATACTTTTAATGTTCTTAATAGTTAAACCAACAGTAACTATTTGATTATAATAATGAAATTACTCATTATTATAATCATTTATTGTTTCAGGGGTTTCGCTTATAACTTGCGAACACCTTATCCGATGGCCTTCAAATTGTAACGCTCGTTTACTGTACTGTAACTAGGAAAAATATTTTGTAATTATTGGCATGTGCAGGTATCCTCTGGTCACTTTTGTATAGACCATTCCTGATTTAGGTTTCTGTTCAGTATCATTAGGAAGCCTCTTCTGAGAGTGTTGTTGGAGTGTGTAGCTACTAATTAAAAATTGTATTTTTAAGACGTATTTTTTTCTTGATATTACGCGAGTATGCCTCTACTGAACGGCTTAAATTTTTAATGAGTGATGCTTTATATGAAAAGGATGTTACTATTTGGATTTAGGTTTTGTATCCCCAAATGTGAAATTTTACAGCAAGGATGATACCTTTTGGATTTAGGCTTTGTAGGTACAAATGTAAAATTTTACTTAATTAATGAATTTGTAATTGTTGAAAAATGCCTCTCAAGGTTGATTTCGAACTTTTAGTGGTGGTGCATTTTCTCAAAGTATTATGTAAATTTTTATATGCCAATTTTATTACAAGAATTTTTTTTATGCAGTAACGAGAATGCTTCGTCTGATAGGTTTCATACCTTAAACGCTGGTTTGTCTTACATAGAGAAAGGTTGTGATTGATTTAAGGCCGTAGAAGTGCCAGTTTGTCAATTGTGTGAGAGATGTTTGGAAAATATAAATGGATTCATTCGATAATTTGTGAATTTCTCGTCCAATCGGCTTTAAACCTTCAACGTCGATAACTCGAGAATGCGACTTCTGAAGAGCTTCGTTCCAAAAGTGCTGGTGTATTTTGGGATATTGGTTTATGTGCGATAACTAGAGAATGCTTCTTCTGATTGACTCGAAACTTTCCGAACTAGTGTATCTTAGTGGAAAGTTCGAATACGTTTTGAGCTGTTTAGTGTCCAGTTCGATATTGTTGAAGAAATTGGGATATTTAGTTTTCATTTGATAACCTGTGAATGCCTCTTCTGACTGGCTTCAAATCTTCAATGATAATATTTAACTGCATTAAAAACTCACTCCGTACTTTGCATTATTCACTTTGTATACATTAAGGTAGAAGGGACTAGACTCATAGTAAAAGGGAGTATCTCCATATGATCATTAAGTTAGAGGGAGCTGAGCTTCTTGGATGTGGGGGATCTCATTGTCAGGTCGCACAGCGACTGAAATATATCTAGTTAATGTAAGAATTACTGGAATATTGAAGAATTAGACACATGTGCAACATCTGGGTATCTTTATTGTAGACGTTTCACCATCCAGTGGCTTTATCATTACAAATTTAAGGACATAATGGAAAGACAGTAGAACTATTATATACAAAAGATGAGGTAATCAGTCCTTCGGCCTTGGAGTTGCTGAATAATGCCGTAGTCTTGAAGAATCTGAAGTACAGGCATGAAGATTAGCACTTATATACTGGGACGTGCAGCAGACAAAGGCATTGTCGCTAGTAGGCGGGATTCCCCAGTGGAAGTAGGTCATACCCGAGGGATGTCGTGGGTTGATTAATTTAATAAATGGGCAACGTGCTTGCTGACGGAAGGTGTAAGTAATATTTAACGTGATGGTAATGAGGACGGTTTGGCCTTCATAATTATTCTTGAAACACCATTAATATCCTCCGAAAATTCCTTCATTATTTACCTAGCAGAATTAATTATAGGTTAAATACGCGATGGCATGCGTGTTAATTTTTGGTGTGATGGAGATTTTTTTTTCCCCATTTCTTGTCTCTTCTCTACACCTTTCCAGATCCTTCCTCTTACCTATTCTTCCTTCTCCACTTGTGTTGGAGGGTCTCATGTGCTAACCCACATTGTGGGGACAAATTACATTACTGCTTTACTGATTGAATTTGTCTGTCTGTCTGCCTCTCTCTCTCTCTCTCTCTCTCTCTCTCTCTCTCTCTCTCTCTCTCTCTCTCTCTCTCTCTCTCTCTCTCTCTCTCTCTCTCTCTCTCTCTCTCTCTCTCTCTCTCAACTCTCACTTACTTCAAGGAAGTTGTTTTTAGGTCAAGTAGAGGTGTTAGTGTGTAGTAGTGATTCAGTGATGATATCATACAGTAATTAGCATCAACACACGAGGTGACGCCTCAATACTCACCCTCAGAAAATGATGCTTAATAGTGACGTTAAACACAGGTAGCTGAGCCAGCCTTTTATAACACTAATTTTCTAACATAAATGCTTCTTTAAGTTAGTTTCTACATTATGTCTGAAAGAAGATCATACTGAACGAAATTCGTTAAAAACATAATTTACACACATCTGAATTGTGATGTCTGCGCACTTCTATTAATACAGCTATTGAATGAATGATGGTGAATGTGTTTCATCATTTTTTGGTCACCTTTCCTTGGTTGAAGACGGCCGGTGCGTTAAAAAAAACAACTTAAGTTGGATGGCTTGCAAGCGGGGCCAGCTTCATCTTCGGAGGACTGTCTCCTGTCATTGTAAGGAAGAACCTTTATGCTAGTTAAGGGCTCTTGAACTAAGGAATTGGCGTAACCCCTTCTCTTCTTAAGATGAAACCTGATTATCTCCCAAACTAAGGATAATTTTCGGAGAAATTTCTTTGGAATTTTTATCGTTATTTTTGTTTAGTTTATATATTATCTTTTTTTTTTTTTACTTTGTGCATTGCACAGGAAAAGCTGGTGTAGGTGAGCTGGCAACAGCTCACCTACACCATTCAAGACAAGTCTTACCCGTGTAATAATGAATAGTCAGGGGAGTAAAGGAGGTTTTGAGTGCAAAGGGATTTAACATAGAGCAGGCATGTGTGTGTTAGATAGGAGTGGAGCCGAATGGATTTTGGGACATAAGCTGTTGGAGTGTGAACAGAGTAATATTTTGTGAAGGGATTCAGGGAAACCGGCTAGCCGGACTTCTGTTCTGGAAGTGGAAAGTACAGTGCATGCATTCTGAAGGAGGGGTTTGGGATATTTGCTGAGTGACATCTAAACTGTCGTATCTGTGCGCCTCTGACGCGCAGATATGCAATAAAATCACAGTAAACTGGTGATATCACAGTATGCAGAACAAGACACTTATTTGATAAATCCCTTAAAATTGCCAGAAATACTTTTTACAATTCAGAAAGGGACAACCAACCTTATTCAACTAAAAATATGTTGGTTCTCCCTTAAAATGAAAACTTGCTTGATATGCCTTCTCTTCTTAAGATTTTTAATATCAAAGTTGTATTTAAAAACCTTAATACAGTAAAAAAAGCTTTTGATAAAAATATTCCTCCCAAAATGCTGACGGATGTGTCTATAAGATTCCTTGTAAAGATTCTAATGCTCTATTCTTGTGAGAGATTTTAACTATTCAATTGCTTTTCAAAATGCTGAGAAAGTTGTATCAAGCAAGTCCATGGTCGACAGGAATATAATTGAATCATGTTTCATAAAAAGCAGGTTTGAAAATAATATGAATATTTCGTTTGGTTTATATAAATTGGATTCACTTATAATTAATAAAATTTGGGAAGAATTTAATGATACATTAGACAAGTAAAAAATCTTAATTCTTGGGTAGAGTATCAGTCGTGTTTCACCAGGTCGGGTGTTGTGACACGACTGTGAGGTGTAGTCTTGCCCTCCTGTTGTATGCCTTCCTGTTGATGTTTTGTCTTTATAGTTCCTTGGTAATGTGAGAAGTCACGAAAATGCTTGGAATTTCAAAATTTTTACCCAGTGGTTGTTGTGCATTTATATATACTATGTCGTGACAAACAGGTAAAATTGGTTAATTAGCAAGAACTCATTTAAAATTAAGTCCTTTCTAAAATGTTCTCTTATACGTTTGAAGATATATTTTTTTCATTTATGTTAATGTAAAAATGGATAATTTTGTACCAAAAGAACCTTAGAAAACTTACCTAACCTTATTATAACAAGCGCAATTTAATTTAACATAACCCAACCAAACATATTTTAGATAAATTTACAATAATTTAATAATAAACAAACACAAGGAACCAATGCTCCTGTTTGGAGAGCATGAAATCACATCATCAGAGGGTGTCCAGCAAGGGGATCCTCTCGCACAATTTCTCTTCTGTATAGCAGTTAGGGAAATCACAGTCAGACTGACCAGTGAGCTAAACATCTGGTTCCTGGATGATGGCACAATAGCAGGTACAAAGGAGCCCCTTTTAGGTGATCTTACACAAGTGATGACACGGGGACAGGAAATGGGTCTCACCCTGAATCCATCCAAATGTGAAATCTCAGTCAGTCAGCAAGTGATAAATGCAGTGAGATCCAAACTACCTGGAACATCAGTCATTGCCCCTACAAATAGCGTCTTGCTTGGAGCACCTCTGGGAAGCGATGCCATTGACACAATCCTCAGGAAGAAATTGGAAGAATTGAGGAGAGTGGAACAACGAATAGGCAATCTTGACACCCACGATGCCTTGTACCTTCTCACAAAGTGCTTGAGTTTGCCCAGGTTGACATATTTCCTAAGATGTGCACCTTCATATGATAACCCTATACTTCACGAATATGACAGTATACTGAGGCAGATTTTTACGAAAGTACTTAACCTTACTCAAGACTTACTCTATACTTCCAGTCAGACTAGGAGGCATTGGTGTCCGCAAGTCATCATAGATTGCACTACCTGCTTTTCTGTCCTCATGAGTTGCATCCAGAGGGCTTGTGGCAGCGATTCTCCCTGAACATCTTAGGGACAAGATCGGAGTCCAGGACCAAAAGTTCATTGATGGAGCCATGATCTGGGATAATCTAACGGGCTCTGAAACCAGACCTGCTCCTCCCAACAACTACAAACAGCCGTACTGGGATGGCCCGATAGTGGAGAAAATAGCCTCAACAATGCTTCAGTGTGTCATGGAAGGATACAGCCCGTGTCCTGGCAGTGAGAGCTCCTCATGCAGGGGACTTTCTGTTGGCTGTTCCCAACTCCAGCCTAGGTACACGGTTCGACCCACAGACCATCCACATTGTTGCCCTTCAACTTGCCGCCCCTATTCTCGCCGAACACAGGTGTGTTTGTGGCAGTGAAGCAGCAGACCGATTCGGGTACCATGGTCTTGTGTGCCGTAAATCCGAGGGAAAGATTTCAAAACATGAGGAGGTTAATAACATTATCAAGAGGAGCCTCACAACAGCTGGATGCCAAGCAGTAAGGGAGCCACCCCAACTATGCAGATCTGATGGCAGCCAGAAGCGTCCAGATGGTATCACCCTTCTAGCCTGGACAGACGGTAAGCAGGTGGTGTGGGACTACACATGTGCATCTACCTTGGCTGATACCTATCTCCAATACACCAGGGAGGAAGGAGGGGCAGCCGCCAGCTTCAGGGAGTCCCAAAAGTCTAGAAAATATGGATAACTTGCCCATCATTATATGTTTGTTCCCATAGGCTCAGAGACCCTTGGCTCATGGGGAAAGAGTGCATCTAAGTTCCTTAAGGAGCTGGGCAAAAGACTCATCAGGGTAACTAGGGATCCCAGGGCAGCTAGTTTTCTGTTCCAGCGACTCAGCGCTGCTGTTCAGAGGGGTAATGCCTACTGTATTTTGGGCAGGTGCTCCAGTTCTGAAGAGCTGGATGCGATTTTCGCATTATAATCAGTGACAAACACGTAACAATATGTACTAGACATGTATCTCTCACATCTCATGTACTGTATATGCCATCCTTATAACACAATGATATATATTTTTTCTTCGTTAGGTTCAGAATGATTTTTGCGAAATTATTGCATTCACAAATTTTCGCTTACTTTCTTATTTATTTATTTACAGAGTTTACAATGTATATCTCCCAATGGTTCCTATAATTTCTATAGTGAAAATAATTCGGTTAAGGCCAATTATTATTCATTTATCAGTTTTCGCTTCAGTTTGAATTTATCTGAGATTTTTGAGGCTCTAAAATTTTTCGTAGGTCCTGGTCATTGTGCTTGTTGTATTGAATACACAGCAGAGGCTTCCAAGGTAGCTGTCTAGGTGACGTCTCCAGCACCCAGTAACACTTGAAAGTATTACAGCACTTACTTCTCCAACACCTAGTAACACTTGAGTGATACAACACTCATTAACACTTAAAAGCACGTACTTTAGTCATGAATTATGAATTTATTTATATGAAACATTAAACCCGTGTGAGTCCTTGAACTGGATGAATGGTGGGGCTCGATCCTCCGTCCGGTAAACTGGCGATTGCTAATTATTTATTTATTCTGGAAGCATTACTAATAAGTAATAATATTTCTTATAACATCCTCAAGGGGGTACTTTGATTCTGGTAAAGGGTTCTTGATCCAAGGAATTGCAGTCACTCTCCATTTAAGACTTATTTTGTTAAAAATTATCTTTTCATATTTACAAAAATAGATAAATAATATCATAGGATAAGGAAGAAGGTGCGATTACCTCTCATTCCTTAGGGACTGTGGCACCCCTACGGGCTTAGTGTTTCAAACATGAAAATAAAGCGTTCTTAAAATCTAATGTGGGTATTTGTTAAAGGTTCTATAACCCCTGTTTGTTTAGCGCCCTTCCCCCCATCCCCATGAATATAATTTTAAAAGTTCCGAGAATCATCACCTCCGCGGCTCGGTCTCAGACTAGACCTCATAACTTAGAAGGAAATACTGCAGAAATAGGACTCCCCTACCATGGCTTCCAGCTCCATCTGTTCTGTGATTTGATTACAAAATGGGAATTGTTAAGAAAAATATAGGAAAGTAAAATAGAAATTAAGTGTATAATGAATGTCAACAGATGTTTGTAAAACTGACCAGGTGTCTTGTTCACGAGACACAGCAAAGATCAGCAGTCCTGCCACAGTGCAAAAGGTTTAAAAGGCTTTCTTTTAAGTTATATAATGGGGTGTTAGTATCTCCCTCGATGGTTGTTGTCTACCATCCTACTGTGTTAAGGTGTTGGGTTGATGCCTAGTGTAGAGGGAGAGAGATCATTTTTTTACATTAATGGTCGTACTAAATGTGATTGAGGGTCGATTGTATATTTGCCTGCGTTATTATAAAATAATTTAGATGATTATACTTGAATAATAAAATGCCAACAAGTATGGTAGTACCGAGACATAAACCAGAGTATACCGTCACTTGCAAAGCCTTTCTCGCACGGGTCAGTTATTTTTTTCAGATGAAGAGGACAAAAAAAAAAAATTCCCTTGGGATGACGAAGTTTCGCCCTCCCGTCATAATCATCTCACGAATTTTCATTTTAAGTAGTTCAACTGAATTATTTCTTTCTCATCCTAACACAAATGTAACTTAATTAACCTGAAAACAACAATCATGCGTCATCTTTTGATCACGACAAATGTCAGGAAACGCTAGTCCTGTTTCCTGACTAATAAAACAATAGCAACAAGGTAACCTACACTGAAGGGTAATGATCCTAGTGCTACCTGGAGTAAGAGGGGAGAGAGTGTTCAGGTGATCCGACATGTGTAGTAATGGAGAGTGAAGGTGTTTAACAGAACACCTGTGAGGAATATCAGTTGCCTCGTTAAGTACAAAATGTATGTTGACCTAGGCAAGCCACTTTGCTTATAATTCTCTGCAGACTAGCTAGCAAGCTGGTCTGTGATATTGCATATTAAACCATATGGCTTAACGTGCAACATCACATGATAGTGTCATTTATTATGATATCTCATCAAATCACAGAACAAATGGGGTTCGAACCCATGGCAAGTAAATCCTAAAACTCACAGGTCGGTCTGTGATTCGTTTGCAATCGCATTATTACAATTTATTGAGTCATTATTATATCTAATCTTAGACAAGTCGCTTAAATTCTGTATACATCTTCAACTAAAAAAACTGCAATCCCGTGAGAACCTTCAAAACTAGGGAGGCCAAGCCCATGATGACACTCTTCAGGTCACTTGTTCTATCTAGGCTGGAATATTGCTGCACACTAACAGCACCTTTCAAGGCAGGTGAAATTGCCGACCTAGAAAATGTACAGAGAACTTTCACGGCGCGCATAACGGAGATAAAACACCTCAATTATTGGGAGCGCTTGAGGTTCCTAAACCTGTATTCCCTGGAACGCAGGAGGGAGAGATACATGATTATATACACCTGGAAAATCCTAGAGGGACTAGTACCGAACTTGCACACGAAAATCACCCACTACGAAAGCAAAAGACTTGGCAGACGATGCACCATCCCCCCAATGAAAAGCAGGGGTGTCACTAGCACGTTAAGAGACCATACAATAAGTGTCAGGGGCCCGAGACTGTTCAACTGCCTCCCAGCACACATAAGGGGGATTACCAACAGACCCCTGGCAGTCTTCAAGCTGGCACTGGACAAGCACCTAAAGTCAGTTCCGGATCAGCCGGGCTGTGGCTCGTATGTTGGTTTGCGTGCAGCCAGCAGCAACAGCCTGGTTGATCAGGCTCTGATCCACCAGGAGGCCTGGTCTCAGACCGGGCCGCGGGGGCGTTGACCCCCGGAACTCTCTCCAGGTAAACTCCAGGTACAGAAGAAATTAACATCCTTAGCTGTGTTTTTCCTATCTGACTCATCATTTCTTCCTCTACGATAAAAACACTTAATTTTATAAATGTACGAATATGTAATATCCGATCTTTTTTTTTTTGGGGGGGGGGGACCAGATATGCATTTTGGGCTTGGGGCAGTTAGGAAAGGTGTCTGAATCGCTATTAACGGACGGAGGATATAATCTGTATCACTCCTCGAATTAAAAGCTCGAGTATAATAATTTCTGACATTATAAAGCCGTCTTGTGGTCAGTAATGGCGGGCGGGATGAGTTGAGGAAAGGGGCGGGGATATAAAGTTGCTTTGGCCAGAGACTACAGCGGACACCACAGTATCGATATCTGGCGGCGTCTAACCGTTATTGATTCCAGGGAAGGCATGCCACTGCAACTGCTGCTGATGCTGCATCAACACTGTTGCAGATGACTATCTTTTTCCCTTGAGACTAAGGTGCTATTCCCTGAATGCTGCAGATGATAATTACCCAGCCTCCTTTCTTATTTGAGGTGTTCAGACCTTCACTGGTGTGAGTGTATATACATTAAAATTAAGTTAGGTTTGTCTGGAAACAGGACAAGTGTTTCTTGACGCGAGTCTTAGTCATATGATGACCCGCCACTGGAGCTTTTGATCATCTGACTGAGGCCTTCCACTGGCTTCCCGGTCCACCCCCTTAAAAATTATTTATCCTAGTTATTTCCTGATGTTAGTGTACAGGAGTACAGGTGAATGCAGCCTTAAAGTGAATCCCCCTTAGTAATTAACATGGCTCCCTTCAAAAGGGTTTTCTGATTCAAGAAGCTTTAGCCCTTCCTCCGGTCAAACCCGATTACCTCTCATTCCTAAGGCGCTGTATGAGCCTTACTGCTTAAGCGTTTCCCCATTACTACTACTACTACTACTACTACTACTACTACTACTACTACTACTACTACTACTACTATTACTATTACTACTACTACTACTATACTACTACTACTTACTACTACTACTTTACTATACTACTACTTACTACTACTACTACTACTTTACTATACTGCTACTACTACTTACTACTACTACTACTTTACTATACTACTACTACTTTACTATACTACTACTAATACTACTTACTACTACTACTACTACTACTACTACTACTTACTACTACTACTACTACTATACTACTACTACTACTATACTACTACTACTACTACTATACTACTACTTACTACTACTACTACTACTACTTTACTATACTGCTACTACTACTTTACTATACTGCTACTACTACTACTACTTACTACAACTACTACTACTACTACTTTACTATACCACTACTACTACTTACTACTTTACTACTACTACTACTACTTACTACTTACTACTACTTCTACTACTTACTACTACTACTACTACTACTACTACTACTACTACTTACTACTACTTCTACTACTACTACTACTACTACTACTACTACTTACTACTACTTCTACTACTTACTACTACTACTACTACTACTTACTACTACTATTTACTACTACTACTACTACTACTTACTACTACTATTTACTACTACTACTACTACTACTACTTACCACTACTTACTACTACTTACTACTACTACTACTACTTACTGCAACTACTACTACTACTTACTGCTACTACTACTATTACTACTACTACTACTATTACTACTACTACTTACTACTACTACTACTACTTACTACTACTACTACTACTGCTACTTACTGCTAGTACTACTACTACTACTACTTACTACTACTACTCCTACTTACTGCTAGTACTACTACTACTACTACTACTACTACTACTACTACTTAGTACTACTACTTACTACTACTACTACTTACTGTTAGTACTACTACTACTACTACTTACTGTTAGTACTACTACTACTACTACTTACTGTTAGTACTACTAATACTAATGCTTACTGTTAGTACTACTACTACTACTACTACTACTACTACTTACTACTACTACTACTACTACTACTACTACTACTACTACTACTACTACTACTACTACTACTACTATAATAATAATAATAATAATAATAATAATAATAATAATATAATATTAAATAAATAAATTTATAAATAAATAAATAAATAAATAAATAAACCTTAAGAGTAATTGACGTTGCTCCCTGGTCAACCCTTGAATGTATGTACTCCCCGTATGGAAAAATGACACGTGTAGAACCAGCTTTTGCTGTGACGTTTCACTCTGTGTAAAGATTTACCACTGACTTTTAATCAACGCTACATAGTGTAAAACATCGGTGCCTTTTCCTCATTACTGTGGGCAGTAGGCTCTTGTATCCCCATACTTCATGTGTGTTGTTCCTCCCCAGGCACACGTGGGTGTTGTTGGAGGTGTTGAGTGCGCATCTTGCTAAAAGCTCTGCTGTGTTTGCCTTGGAGGTGAGCCTGTGAGCTGGGCTTTATGACATTGTTTGTGACAATTGTGGTGGTAATCGTGCGACCTGATGCGCTAGTCTTGGTACTCGTGCCACCTGATGCGCTAGTCTTGGTACTCGTGCGACCTGATGCGCTAGTCTTGGTACTCGTGCGACCAGATGCGCTAGTCTTGGTACTCGTGTGACCTGATGCGCTAGTCTTGGTACTCGTGTGACTTGATGCGCTAGTCTTGGTACTCGTGTGACCTGATGCGCTAGTCTTGATACTCGTGTGACCTGATGTGCTAGTCTTGGTATTCGTGTAACATAAGAACATAAGAGCGAAGGAACACTGCAGCAGGCCTACTGGCCCATGCGAGGCAGGTCCAAGTCTCCTACCGGCTTACGCCAATGCACCCAACCTAGTCAGGTCAGGTCAGGTCACATTGACTTAAGGGAGGAACACGGCAACCGACCTGGTAGCACAAGCTATCAGGTCCAACTCACACCCACCCACATCCACTCATGTATTTATCCAACCTATTTTTAAAGCTACACAACGTTCTGGCCTCTATAACTGTACTTGGGATTTTTTTCCACTCATCCACAACTCTATTACCAAACCAGTACTTTCCTATATCCTTCCTGAATCTGAATTTTTCCAACTTAAAACCATTGCTGCGAGTCCTGTCTAGGCTAGATATTTTCAGCACACTATTTACATCCCCTTTATTTATTCCTGTCTTCCATTTATACACCTCAATCATATCCCCCCTAATTCTACGTCTTTCTAGAGAGTGCAGATTCAGGGTCCTTAATCTATCCTCATAGGGAAGGTTTCTGATACATGGGATCAACTTTGTCATCCTCCTTTGTACATTTTCCAGAGCATTTATATCCATTCTTTAATACGGTGACCAAAACTGTGCAGCATAATCTAAATGAGGCCTAACCAAGGATGTATAGAGTTGAAGAACAACCTGAGGACTCCTATTATTTATGCTTCTTGATATGAAGCCAAGGATTCTATTAGCTTTATTGCGAACACTTATACACTGTTGTCTTGGTTTCAGATTACTGCTAACCAGAACTCCTAAATCTTTTTCGCAATCCGTAATATTAAGATCTACATTATTTAGTTTATATGTGGCATGGTTATTTTCCTGTCCAACATTTAGAACTTTGCATTTGTCTATATTAAACTGCATCTGCCACTTCCCCGACCACTCCATCAGTCTAGTCTTGGTACTCGTGTGACCTGATGCGCTAGTCTTGGTACTCGTGTGACCTGATGCGCTAGTCTTGATACTCGTGTGACCTGATGCGCTAGTCTTGGTACTCGTGTGACCTGATGTGCTAGTCTTGGTACTCGTGTGACATGGTGCGCTAGTCTTGGTACTCGTGTGACCTGATGTGCTAGTCTTGGTACTCGTGTGACCTAATGTGCTAGTCTTGGTACTCGTGTGACCTGATGCGCTAGTCTTGGTACTCGTGTGACCTGATGCGCTAGTCTTGGTAGTCGTGCGACCTGATGCGCTAGTCTTGGTACTCGTGTGACCTGATGCGCTAGTCTTGGTACTCGTGTGACCTGATGCGCTAGTCTTGGTAGTCGTGTGACCTGATGCGCTAGTCTTGGTAGTCGTGTGACCTGATGCGCTAGTCTTGGTAGTCGTGTGACCTGATGCGCGAGTCTTGGTACTCGTGTGACCTGATGCGCTAGTCTTGGTAGTCGTGTGACCTGATGCGCGAGTCTTGGTACTCGTGTGACCTGATGCGCTAGTCTTGGTAGTCGTGTGACCTGATGCGCTAGTCTTGGTACTCGTGTGACCTGATGCGCTAGTCTTGGTACTCGTGTGACCTGATGTGCTAGCTTGTCTTCTTTGTTTTATATTGTTATTGCTATAATCGGTGTTATCTTTGCTATTCATATTACTATTCAACCGCCATTTCATGTTCCATCTTCATCTTCCTCCGTTTGTTATTTCTTCCTCCATATATATTTTTCCGCCGCAATGTCTGTGAAGGTTTACAGAGGTTTTGTAATCATACATACATACATACATGTTGGTGATTATACATACATACATGTAGAGGTTTATAACGAGATTAGTCTCAGAGTTAAGGGGTATGTCCTATGAGGAGAAGTTCAGGGAATTCAACCTGATGGAAGTAGAGGAGAGCACTAGGAGTGATATAATAACAACGTACGAGATGCTGAGTCCAGGGATGTTAGAAAATATTTCTCCGGGAAGTGAAACGACCTGGAGAGTGAATTAGTAGAGGCAAGCTCAATACATAGCTTTAAGAAGAGGTACGATAAGGCTCTCGAAGCCAGAGAGTGGGCCTAGTAGTGACTAGCGAAGAGGCGGACTCAGGAGCTGGAACTCGACCTCTGCAACCACATACATACATAAACATGCTTAACAATTAACAAATGGGCGAACTTTTAACAAGCATTTTCTCTCTCTCTTTCACCAATGTACAATTGCTATGGATCCCATCACACATTGGATTACTCCTTCATGATAAAGTTGATATGTTAGCCAAGAAGAGTATCGAGAAGGAGAATGTAGAATATAACTTTGGTATAACTGTGTCTAGCATTAGGAATAATATTAGGAGAGAAGTAAATAATGAAAATGATTGTTATAGGAATGCAGTTAGAAGCCTGAGTAGATCTATAACCCACTATGATAACATGAACGTAGATAAGTATGTTTATGGAGCAACTTGCAATGTTAACAGACTGACTGATGTTGTAGTGGCCAGGCTTAGGCTTGGTTACAAGTACTTCTGGCAGTTTGGGAGACACACAGATGATGATCAAACTAAATGTAAATTATGTGATCAGGCATATGGTCACTCTCTTGAACACTATGTGCTTAATTGTCCACTTATTGAGGAATACAGAGACAGACAGTATAATAACCTATGTGACATGTCAAGATATCTTATTAATGAAAATAAGATACCAGATATACTAAGCAAATTTCCTAAATTTGCTTGTAACAGATAAGTGAACTATAGATATGTAGATATAAATCCATATGTATTCCTGTTAACCCTTTGGGGCCTAGTTCCTAGGCCTTTTGTGTATCCATATGCTCTCGCGCTACCGTCCACAGGATGGATATGGGGTGCACAATAAACTAGCCACTTCGGTGGCAAAATCTAATCTAATCTAATCTTTCACCACTCAGCTGAGTGGTGAAAGTACTGTGTACTTTGATACAGAGTGTGCAGGTTCGAGTCCTCCTGTGGACTGAGAGATAATGCACGTTAATACATGCATATATATATATATATATATATAAAACATACATACAGTCATTCTGGGTGCAGCATCAGTCTGAAACCCACACCCGAGGAAGCATATTAAGAAATTGGTGAGTGCAGAGGTATGCAATGAGACTAGTTCCAGAGCTACGAGAAAAGGCTAAAGGAATTAAATCTGATGACCAAGGAAAACAGAAGGACCAAGACCAAGGGAAACATGATAACATACAAAATACTCAAGAGGAATTGATAGGACAGGCAGAGGAGGGAAACAGGTACTCGGGGTTACAGCTTGAAGTTAAGCATAGACTGAAGAAGTACTTCTTCAGTCAGGATAGTTAGGAAGTGGAATGGCCTCGAAGAAGTGGTGGAAGCAGACCCCATACATAGTTTTAAAAATAGGTATGATAGGGCCCACGAGGCTAGGAGAGAATGAATCTGGCAAGCGGCAGATTTATGAGGGGCCAGGAGGTGAGGCTCGACCCCTGCAACCACATACAGGTTAGTACATACATACATACATTTGCACAAACATTGAATACATATTTATATACATTGCATACATATTTATGTACATTGCATACATACATATTTATATACATTCCAATCATACATATTTATATACATTACATACATATTTATATACATACATGCTTGGGAAGGATATAGATTTTTCAGTTCGCACCAAGGTTGTACGGAGGAAATGACTACTATGTACTGGAGAGGGGGAGAGGCGAAGAGAGAGAGAGAGAGAGAGAGAGAGAGAGAGAGAGAGAGAGAGAGAGAGAGAGAGAGAGAGAGAGAGAGAGAGAGAGAGAGAGAGAGGAGGGGGGGAGGAGGAGTAGGTGAACCTTGCAGGTGCGAGTGGACGGTAATGGTTCAATACTTGTAGCAGTGGACAAGGTGTGAGCAACCTTCAGTTCGTCTTGGTTTGAACAACACTCAGCTAACGACTAGCAGAGTGACGAAGAGAAAGAGAGAGTACACGAAGATGAATACGAAAATGCAGATTGTATGAGGTGATGTTGAGATGAGTAAAAATTATTGGGTGGGACAGGGAATATGAAGGTGCCGGGAATGTGAATAATGACTTGAAGAGACGGAGAGACGATAATAATGGGAACATGAGCACGGATTACTGTTCAAGAGATGGGAGACGATAGTGGCGAAACATGAACATTGAACGTTCGGGGAGACACTAATAACGGGAACATGGATGAACATGACTATTCAAGAGATGGGAAATGATAGTAATGGGAACATGAGTGAAGGTGACTACTGAAAGGAGATGATTATGACCGGAGCGTGAGTGAAAATTAACAAAAAGAATATGGCAATAGACGGTTATGCACAGATGAGGCTCTTTATTTAAGGTTTTGGCTGCTTTATTAGGCTTCAAGACTATCAACTAATGGAGGGTCGTTAAGGTTGTATGTAGCTATAAAACTACTAGCCATAAAATAAGGAATAAAGCAAACTCTCAGCGTATATACACACGAAGAGACTTACACCACTGAGTGCTGGTAAATGACAAAAAGGCACAATACCGTGGCTGGAACAATACACAAATAACCCGCACATAGGAGAGGGGACCTTACGACGACGTTTCGGTTCGACTTGGACCATTTACAAAGTCACACTAGGACTTTGTAAATGGTCCAAGTGGGACCGAAACGTTGTCGTAAGCTCCCCTCTCCTATGCGCCAGTTATTTATGTAGTGTGGTAACTTTGTGTATAAACTTGATACTGAATATTTTAAATTACTGAAACAATATAAGTCGCGGATTTGAATTAAATATTTAAGAACGTATTTTTGTTTAATAAATGTATGAAAGAAGGGAAGGTACCTAGGGATTGGCAGAGAGCGTGTATAATTCCTTTATATAAAGGGAAGAAGGAGAAAAGAAATTGTAAAAATTATAAGGAAATAAGTTTACTGAGTATACTAAGTAATGTGTATGGTAAGTTTATTATTGAAAGAATTAAAGGTAAGACAGAGACCAGGATTGCGGATGATCAAGAAGGCTTTAGAATGGGTAGGGGATGTGTATATCAGGTGTTTACATTGAAGCATATATGTGAACAGTATTTAGATAAATATAGGGAAGTTTTCAATGCATTTTTGGATTTAGAAAAGGCATATGATAGTGTATAGGGTAGCAATGTGTTAGATGTTGCAAGTGTATGGAATAGATAGTAAGTTACTAAATGCTGTAAAGGGATTTTATGAGGATATTGAAGCACAGGTTAGGGCGTGTAGAAGAGAGGGAGATTACTTCCCGGTAAAAGTAGGTCTTAGACAGGGATGTGTATTGTCACTATGGTTATTTAACATATTAATAGATGGGATTGTAAAAAAAGTAAATGCTAGGATGCTGGGTGAGATTAAATAATGGGGAATCAAGTACAAAATGAGAGTTGACACAGTTACTTTTTGCTGATGATACTGTGCTTTTGGGGGATTCTAAAGAAAAGTTGCAAAGGTTAGTGGACGAGTTTGGGAGGGTGTGTAAAGGTAGAAAGCTGAAAGTGAATATAGATAAGAGTAAGGTGATGAGGGTATCAAACGATTTAGATAAAGAAAAATTCGGTATCACATTGGAGAGAGGGAGTATGGAAGAAGTGAATGTTTTCAGATATTTGGGAGTTGACTTGTCAGCGGATGGTTTTATGAAGAATGAGGTAACCCATAGAATTGATGAAGAAAAAAAAGGTGAATGGTGCGTTGAGGTATCTGTGGAGACAAAGAACGTTATCCATAGAGACAAATAAGGGAATGTACGAGTATAGTGGTACCAACACTCTTACATGGGTGTGAAACATGGGTTGTAAATGTTGCAGCGAGGAGGTGGCTGCAAGAAGTGGAGAAGTGTTTAAGGGCAATGTGTGGTGTAAATATTATGCAGAGAATTTGTAGTGTAGAAATTAAGAGGAGGTGTGGAGTTACTAAAAGTATTAGTCAGAGGGATGAAGAGGGGCTGTTGAGGTGGTTTGGTCATTTAGAGAGAATGGAACAGAGCAGGATGACATGGAGAGCGTATAAATCTATTGGGGAAGGAAGGCGGGGTAGGGGCCGTCCTCGAAAAGGTTGGAGGGGGTAAAGGAGGTTTTGTGGGCGAGGGGCTTGGACTTCCAGTAAGCGTGCGTGAGCGTGTTGGAAGTGAATGAAGACGAATGGTTTTTGGTAATATTTTGTGAAGGGATTCAGGGAAACCGGTTAGCCGGACTTGAGTCCTGGAAGTGGGAAGTACAATGCCTGCACTTTAAAAGAGGGGTTTAGGATATTGGCAGTTTGGAGGGACGTCTAAACTGTGGTATCTGAGCGCCTCTGCAGATTGATTATATATGAGTGATGGTGAAAGTGTTGAATGATGATGAAATTTATTTTCTTTCTTTTTGAGTCACCCTGCCTCGGTGGGAAACGGCCGACTTGTTTTAAAAAGAAAAGTTTAAGAACGTATGAACATAAGAATAAAGCAACACTGCAGAACTCCTGTTGGCCAGTGCTAGCTAGGCAGATTCAATACACACCTAATCACACTCATATATATGTCCGACCTATATATGTAGCTACACAAAGTTTTTATCCTAATGTTACTACCTGGGAGTTTGTTCCACTCGTCTACAACACTACTGCACTATCAATACTTTCTTATATCCTCTTTTTTTTAGATCTAAATTTATCCACCTTGAATCCATTGTTGTAAGTCCTGTCTTAGATATTTTTAGCACATTATTTATATCCCCTATTTATTCCTTTTTCATTTGCACACTTCAGGTGTATCTCTTAATTATACGTCTTTTCAGAGGATATAAATTCGGTTCCTATAACTTACCTTTATAGAAAAGATTACTGATATGTAGAATCAACTTCGCCAGTCTTCTCTATGTATTTTCCATCGCATTTATGTCCGTCCTTTAATATGGAGACGAGAACTGAGCAGCATAACCTAAATGAGGTCCAGCCAAAGATATAGAAAGTCGAAGTATGACCTGAAGCCTTCAGTTGTTTTTGTTTCTTGATATGAAGCCTAGGATTCTGTTAGCTTTATTGAGAACATTGCAGAGTCACTTGTTTGCACAGAACTGCTAAATGCCTCAAATGATGTAGTGGAAGTTTTAGCAGTAAAGGTCGAGAACCAAAACCTAGTCATTGTGGTAGTCTACAAGCCTCCGGATGCAACATCCCAGCAATTCCAGGAACAGCTGTTAAAAATTGACCACTGTCTGGAAAATCTTCCAGCTCCTGCACCCAACATCTTGCTCCTGGGGGATTTCAACTTAAGGCACCTAAAATGGAGGAATATAGCAAATAATATTGTTGCAGTAATAACACCAGGAGGCAGCTCTGATGAAAACTCACACTCACGCGAGCTTTTAAATCTGCACAAAATTCAATTTAAACCAGCAAATAATAGAGCCTACTAGACTGGAGAATACACTAGACCTCATCTTCACTAACAATGATGATCTGATAAGACATGTCACCATATCAAAAACAATATACTCAGATCACAACATAATTGAGGTTCAGTCATGTATGCGCGGAGCCCCAGACCGACATAATGAGATTAGTCACGAGGGAGCATTCACCAAATTCAACTTCAATAACAGAAACATAAAGTGGGACCAAGTAAACCAAGTCCTAACCGATATAAGCTGGGAAGATATACTAAGCAACACAGACCCCAACTTATGCCTAGAACAGATTAACTCGGTGGCACTCGATGTATGCACAAGGCTTATTCCTCTAAGAAAAAGGAGGAGTAGATGTAAAATAGAAAGAGACAGGCGCTCCCTTTACAGGCGACGGAAAAGAATAACAGAGCGGCTAAAAGAGGTCAATATATCTGAAATGCGTAGGGAGACACTGGTCAGAGAAATAGCAAGCATCGAACTTAAGCTAAAAGAATCCTTTAGGAGTCAGGAATCGCGGGAAGAACTAAAAGCCATAAATGAAATCGAAAGAAACCCAAAGTATTTCTTCTCCTATGCCAAATCAAAATCGAGAACAACGTCCAGTATTGGGCCCCTACTTAAACAAGATGGGTCCTACACAGATGACAGCAAGGAAATGAGTGAGCTACTCAAGTCCCGATATGACTCAGTTTTTAGCAAGCCGTTAACCAGACTGAGAGTCGAAGATCAAAATGAACTTTTTATGAGAGAGCCACAAATTTGATTAACACAAGCCTATCCGATGTTATCCTGACGCCAAATGACTTCGAACAGGCGATAAATGACATGCCCATGCACTCTGCCCCAGGGCCAGACTCATGGAACTCTGTGTTCATCAAGAACTGCAAGAAGCCCCTATCACGAGCCTTTTCCATCCTATGGAGAGGGAGCATGGACACGGGGGTCGTCCCACAGTTACTAAAAACAACAGACATAGCCCCACTCCACAAAGGGGGCAGTAAAGCAACAGCAAAGAACTACAGACCAATAGCACTAACATCCCATATCATAAAAATCTTTGAAAGGGTCCTAAGAAGCAAGATCACCACCCATCTAGAAACCCATCAGTTACACAACCCAGGGCAACATGGGTTTAGAACAGGTCGCTCCTGTCTGTCTCAACTATTGGATCACTACGACAAGGTCCTAAATGCACTAGAAGACAAAAAGAATGCAGATGTAATATATACAGACTTTGCAAAAGCCTTCGACAAGTGTGACCATGGCGTAATAGCGCACAAAATGCGTGCTAAAGGAATAACAGGAAAAGTCGGTCGATGGATCTATAATTTCCTCACTAACAGAACACAGAGAGTAGTCGTCAACAGAGTAAAGTCCGAGGCAGCTACGGTGAAAAGCTCTGTTCCACAAGGCACAGTACTTGCTCCCATCTTGTTCCTCATCCTCATATCCGACATAGACAAGGATGTCAGCCACAGCACCGTGTCTTCCTTTGCAGATGACACCCGAATCTGCATGACAATGTCTTCCATTGCAGACACTGCAAAGCTCCAGGCGGACATCAACCAAATCTTTCAGTGGACTGCAGAAAACAATATGAAGTTCAACGATGAGAAATTTCAATTACTCAGATATGGTAAACACGAGGAAATTAAATCTTCATCAGAGTACAAAACAAATTCTGGCCACAAAATAGAGCGAAACACCAACGTCAAAGACCTGGGAGTGATCATGTCGGAGGATCTCACCTTCAAGGACCATAACATTGTATCAATCGCATCTGCTAGAAAAATGACAGGATGGATAATGAGAACCTTCAAAACTAGGGAGGCCAAGCCCATGATGACACTCTTCAGGTCACTTGTTCTATCTAGGCTGGAATATTGCTGCACACTAACAGCACCTTTCAAGGCAGGTGAAATTGCCGACCTAGAAAATGTACAGAGAACTTTCACGGCGCGCATAACGGAGATAAAACACCTCAATTATTGGGAGCGCTTGAGGTTCCTAAACCTGTATTCCCTGGAACGCAGGAGGGAGAGATACATGATTATATACACCTGGAAAATCCTAGAGGGACTAGTACCGAACTTGCACACGAAAATCACTCACTACGAAAGCAAAAGACTTGGCAGACGATGCACCATCCCCCAATGAAAAGCAGGGGTGTCACTAGCACGTTAAGAGACCATACAATAAGTGTCAGGGGCCCGAGACTGTTCAGCTGCCTCCCAGCACACATAAGGGGGATTACCAACAGACCCCTGGCAGTCTTCAAGCTGGCACTGGACAAGCACCTAAAGTCAGTTCCTGATCAGCCGGGCTGTGGCTCGTACGTTGGTTTGCGTGCAGCCAGCAGCAACAGCCTGGTTGATCAGGCTCTGATCCACCATTTGAGGGAGGCCTGGTCACAGACCGGGCCGCGGGGGCGTTGACCCCCGGAACTCTCTCCAGGTAAACTCCAGGTAAACACTCATACATTTGTCTTGGCTTAAAATTTTTGCTAACCAGAACTCCTAGATTTTTTCGCATTCACTTTGACTAAAATTTACATTGTTTAGCTTATAAGTGTCACAGTCATTTTCTTTTCTTAGGATTAGAACCTTACGCTTGTCTGCATTGAACTGCATCTGCCACTTCCCCGACCACAATATCATCTTATCCAAGCCATCCTGTAGTCTTCTAGTGTCCATATCCGAAATTATTTTTCGCCCTGTTTTAGTATGATCGACAGGCGCTATTTATTCCGTCATCATTGTCGTTTATGTGCCTTGACGCCGGTGAAGGGCTGTTGATCAAGGGACTTGGAGCTTACCTATACTTCATTTGATTAAACCGGATTGCATCGCATCCCCCAGGTTCTGTATGGCACCTATGGATTTAGCGCTTCTCTATAATAATAATAATAATAATAATAATAATAATAATAATAATAATAATAATAATAATAATAATAATAATAATACCCGTGGAATTAAATCCCCTTAAAGATACATGTGAGGGATGGATGGCCAATGGCTTCCTTGCAGGCTATGGAAAAATGGCTATTTGCTTACTGGTGTTGGACTTAATGCACAAAGTATAAAATTTATATAGTGAAGGCAACCCACATAACTGGTCATATGTGATAATGTGAGGTGCAGGAGCTGCGTCACTAACAGGCTAAGGGATACCTTCAGGTTTCCACTGGCTTTCTACGCCTTTGAAATTTGATCACGATACAATTATTGTATACCTGGACCTGGCCTGGAGAGAGTTTCGGGGGTCAACGCCCCCGCGGCCCGGTCTGTGACCAGGCCTCCTGGTGGATCAGCCCCTGATCAACCAGGCTGTTGCTGCTGGCTGCACGCAAACCAACGTACGAGCCACAGCCCGGCTGATCAGGAACTGACTTTAGGTGCAAGAATTTTGCATTTACACACGAAATTTGTTTCCTATACAGCGAAAGTAGTTTTCCAGTTTTATGATTCTTAACATTTTGGAAAATTGCTGAAATATTTTGTGCGTATTTAAGAGATCTATTGTTTTAAGTTACTCTTGAGTTCCTCTAGATATTCGATTCCACAAGAAAATACTGGGACGAAAATTTCATCACTTGCTAATCTACTTTTGGGGGATTTAGGATACTCAACACAGTGACGCAATCAGGCAACACCCTCTTCTTGTCCTCCTTATCACCATCCCTTCTTTCACATCTGCATTATCCTTCTCTTTTTTATTTCTTCCGTCTATATGCGTCTTTCTCTTCCTTTGCCTGCTTATTCTCCCTCTCACACTAGAAAGGGGATATAGACTTTTATTTTGAGGTATCACTGCATGAATTTAGTAGTTCTCCTCTGAATAACCCTTCACATGGGCTGTCACGACAACAGTGAAGGGCTCATAATCCCAGGAATTTGAGCTACTCTCACTTTCTTCGGCTCGAGCCTGTTTGCCTGCCATTTCCCCAGTGGCTACAGATTTTGCGCATCACCATAGATTTAGTAATAATCTTTAGAGTCAAATCTTGTTCATAGTTAAGGCATGGTCTTATTTGGTGCATACTGTGATTATCCATAAACTATTGCAAAGTTACCATAAAAGTTATTCGCCGGATGATGATGATAATAATATTAATATTATTATTATTATTATTATTATTATTATTAGTTAGTAGTAGTAGTAGTAGTATTAAAACTGATTTCGAGTGTTCCTCTTGGCAGGGATCAGATTCATCTTGGCGGGACAGCATCTGTATCTCCGTCGACTGTGAAGATGAAACGTGAGTACTTAAAGCTATTCTTATTATATTTAGTAGTAGTAACAGTAACAGTAATATTTTTGTAACAAGAATATATTATTATTATTATTATTATTATTATTATTATTATTATTATTATTATTATTATTATTATATTGTTATTGTATTATTATTATTATTATTATTATTATTATTATTATTATTATTATTATTGCTGCTCTTAAAATTTTCATATTTTTTAACCTTTTTTTCGTCTCCTTTCTTAACAGTTTCTTTAATTTTTCCTTATTGGTTCCTGGCTTTTCTCTTCTGGTATATGTCTACTCATTTTCCTTCTCTCTTTTCCTTCCTGATTTTCTTGCTTGACTGTGCCCAGGGCTCAAAGTTCATTATTTGACTTTTAACATGTTTATGCCAACACGTCTCATTTCTCTTTTTATAATTTTCCTTGCACTGTAACGAAGCCAAATCCACTGCTATTGAAATGTAGTGCCCAGTGGCAGGCAACAATAAATTTATGACCCATAAGGGTTGGGCGTATATTTTTGTGAAAAGGTTCAAGTTTAGCCTAGTGATTTGTCGGATACTAGCGGAATAACTTCCATGGGAAGTCCTCAAATGAAAGTAAAATAAACAGGCTATGTGTAAGCTGCTAGCGAAAATCTAAACGTAGTTGGGTTGTGTTGTATTTCATGAAGTGATAAGGCAGCATCAGTCATTCAGAGCAAGTAAGTAATAGAGGCTTCATCCTCCGTCCGCTAAACACGGAAAGGTTTTTCAACAGTCAGCCTGTTTGTGAGTTGTTCAAGACAGGGCACCTTCGGGAAACTAGAAAATAGCAAAAAATATTTTCCCTATATTCAAATAATAGGATATACGGGCAGGTTTAAACGATGTGCATTATGTTGTATGTTAATAAGACACAATATGCGGTTCATGGTATTTTATTGAGACGATGTTTTGCCCGCTAGGGACTTATCAGTTCTCAAAGATGGATAGAAAGTAAGCAGTGGAGAGACGTGGGTGTAAATAGTGGAGAGACGTGGGTGTAGAGATGGGCGAGTGATAACGTCACGTGCAGTAATGTGTTCACCCAAGTGGAAACTGTAGTTTAAATTTGGCTGACTTCAGTACTTCCTCTCTCCCCGCCGTATAGTTTACTTAATAGCATAAGGACACACAAGATATGTTCATCATCCACATTCCTAGAAGGGACTACATTAATAAAGAAAAAATCTAAAATTTTGCTGTCCATAACACTTGACTGACCGCAGTAGAAAAGCACAGAAGATTCTCTGAGAATTAAGACATGCGCTGCATTAGGATATTTTAATGAGGAAACTTTTCTCCACGCATTACAATATCCAAATATTGCGCATGTCTTATTTCACATATGTCGGTATTTTATACCATATTTTACCCGGCGAAAATACTATACACTATACCAGACAAAATTCTGTTAGTTCCAGCAGATATATACGTAGTTCTACTTGTCAACAACACTAGCAATTATATCTCCAAGTTCTCAACCAAAATCAGCATCAGGGTTGGCACCATAGCCACTTTAACAAATGAAGGACTTAGAGACGTGACACGAATAACGCTTGTACTATTCACCGCAGCACAGATCCGTTTTATGAACTTCCCCAATGCCAAATTAATCGTCAAGGAAGGGTGTCTTTAGTGATTCAAGGAGTGCTAGGAGGCAAACACTATGATGACCTCCTAGCACTCCTTGAATCATTAAAGACACCCTTCTCCTGCATTATTCTTACTGAGACCTGGCTTAAGCAGGACACAATAGATATCTACCCTCTACCAGGATACACAGTAATTCACAACTGCAGAACAAACCAAGTTGGGGGTGGTATTGCAATCTATTACTCTAACCAATTATCTTGTCTTAGCACCACTTGCTTTAGTGATGAATATGGGGAATACATTTTTGCTAATTTTACTGTAAAAAACCTTAAGACTCCTATAACAATCGGTGCCATTTACCGGATACCTCACACAAACATCCCAAATTTCAGTGAGAAATTAAAGTCACTAATAACAAACAGACAAATGAATAAGCACCACCTTCTCTTAGCTGGAGACTTAAAACATCAACCTTGGCTTACTAGATGATCAGCCTGTAACTGATTTCATCAACAATATGAACAACACACTTCTCATACCAACAATAACTAAACCAACCAGGCTCACTGAGACAAGTGCAACCATAATAGACCACATATGGACTAATATACTAGCCCCCCTTAAATCAGGGATAATCACAGATAGCACTACAGACCACTACCCTACCTTCCTCCTGACAAACATTAGTAAACCACCACTTGAATACAACAAAGTCTCATTTAGACTCCATGACGAGGCTTCAGTAAGGAAGTTCACAGCTGACCTAGAGACTGTTGTTTGGGCCCCTACAGAATTCTCCAAGGCCAATGGTATTGATGACTGGACAGACATCTTTCTTAACAAATTACTTAGACTATACAACAAACATTGTCCTATAAAAACAAAACAGATCACAAACAAACGGCTTGGTTGCCCATGGCTAACCAGCACCATTCTGAAATCCATTGACAAGAAACACCAATATGAAAAGCAATATAGACAGGGCTTAATACACAAAGATACTCTTAAACACTATTCATCAGCTCTCACCAAAGTAATAAAAAAAGCCAAACAACTATACTACTCCAGTAGATTCACAGACACTAGAGGAGATATAAAAAAGACCTGGAAAACACTCTCTCAGATTCTAGGGACCCACAAACTGAGAAAAACCAAGAATATTGTCCTAACTAAACCTAATGAAACACCACTACATCCCACTGACACAGCTAACAAGATAAACGACTTCTTCTCAAACATAGGATCTAGTCTCGCCAGTAAAATCCCACATACCAATGCCATGCCGGGACTACCTAGATGGAAATTTCCCTAATTCCTTCTATCTTGCACCAACTGAGCCCACGGAAGTCATTGAGATCATAAAGTCACTTAAAAATAACTCGGGGAATCTGTCTCATGTCCCACCATTACTGTACAAGCGAGCGGCCCATGTCCTTTCGCATGCTATTTCATTACTTTTTAACAAGTCAATAGAGACTAGCACCTTCCCGAAACTACTCAAGATGGCAAGGGTTACACCAATACATAAAGGTGGTGACCCTACAGACTTAAACAACTATAGGCCAATATCTAACTTACCATTGCTATCCAAAATCTTTGAGAAACTCGTGCACAGGAGACTGTATTCATTTATAACGGCTCAAAACATACTCAACCCTGCCAGTTTGGATTCAGGAAAAATAAAAGCACTAATGATGCAATCATAAAAATGCTAGATCTGCTTTACACAGCATTGGAAAATAAGGAATATCCACTAGGAATTTTTATTGACCTAAGAAAAGCTTTTGACACAGTAAACCACGAAATCCTACTCCACAAACTTGACCACTACGGTATAAAGAGGCCATGCGCTTGCTTATTTCAAATCTTACATTACTAATAGGTATCAGTACGTCACCATTAAAGACACAGCATCAGCAACACGGCCACTTGATACTGGAGTTCCGCCGGGAAGTGTCCTTGGTCCCCTGCTCTTCCTCATATACATCAATGACCTTCCAAACGTATCCCAACACCTGAAACCCATTCTCTTTGCTGATGACACGACTTATGTCATCTCTCACCCTAATCTTGCCACCCTCAACACCATTGTGAATGAGGAGCTGATAAAATATCGACTTGGATGACAGCCAATAAACTTACGCTTAACACTGACAAAACTTACTATATTATGTTTGGTAGCAGAGCAGGAGATGCACAAATTAACATTAAGATTGACAACACTCTAATTACCAGAAATAATGGGGGAAAAAATTCCTAGGCTTATACCTTGACAAACAACCTGAATTTCAGCACCCAAAATCCAGCATATAGCCAAAAAAAATATCCAAAACGGTTGGGATCCTCTCCAAGATACGATACTACGTGCCGCAAAATGCCCTTCTCACACTATACCACTCACTTATTTATCCATACCTCACCTATACTATTTTGCTTGGGATCAACTGCAGCAACACACCTAAAGCCAATAATAACCCAACAAAAAGCTGCAGTAAGAATAATCACTAAATCCCATCCCTGGCAGCACACCCCCCCCACTCTTCAAAGATCTAAACTTACTCCCAGTTCAGTACATCCACACTTACTACTGTGCAATCTATATCTACAGGGCCTTAAACTCTAATATCAACCTTGACCTAAAACGCTTTCTTGATAGTTGTGACAGAACCCACAGGCATAACACCAGAAACAAACATCTCTACGACATTCCCCGTGTCCCGACTAAAAACCTTTACAAAAATTCAATGTATGTCAAAGGCCCTAAAATCTGGAATACCCTACCTGAGAACTCTAGAACTGCAGACACATTCATCACCTTCAAAACTACCATTAGAAAACATCTTAAACTCCCTGATACACCCCGTCAACTAACTACACGAATACCACCTGGTGGTTCACACTTACACTCGCTCACTCATTTGATCATAAACAGAAATATTAATCTCAGTCTTAAAATAATGAATCCTGTGATACTCCAATACTGAAACTATATACTGTGCCAAAACAAAAGCATTCACATTGCTAAACTCACAAACTAGTATTTAGTCACTTAGCCATAATACCAACTTACCTCATAATTTGTAATATTTTACAATTAAGAATAAAACTAAGTATGCCCGAAATGCCTAGCCATGCTAAGCGTTCTAGTGGTACACTCTGTAATCACAATTTTACTACATGTAAACCAAACAATAACCAAATTTCTGTAAACTCAGCATTGTAATCCTTATAGAGAATAAACTTTGAATTTGAATTTGAATTTGAAACAGACGGAACTGACTTAGCTGGGAATCTGCTCTGATCGCTATCTCTATACCATTACTAAGAATCTGCTCTGATCGCTATCTCTATACCATTACTAAGAATCTGCTCTGATCGCTATCTCTATACCATTACTAAGAAATTAGGCTTGTTTTTAATTTCTCACTGTGAATCGACCCCTACAACCATTTATAGGTGAGTACACACACTATCAACATCATCTCTGGGTTACACAGGGTAACCCGTCTCCCCAGCACCCGGTATTGCGGTGACTTAAGTCATTCACTCCACATCCGCAGCGCTTTGTCGCGTGTTGCACCTCCATGATGGGCATGGTGATTCTGGGGAGTGGAGGAAGAGAAAGGAGAAGGGAGAGCGGAGGAGGAGAAAGGGAGAGGCGTGGAAGAGTGGGGGAGAGTGAAATGGAGAATAGAGGACGGGGAATGGAAAATTGATGAGCGCATGGAGAGTGGGAGAGAGGAGAATAGAGTGGAGGGGAAGGATGAGGGATGGTGGGGGAAGGAGAGATGAATGAGGTGGGAAGGAACCAAGAGCAGAGATAAAGGGAGATGGAGGGGATAACTGGTACGAGATCTAAGGAAGGGATCTTACACAGAAACACAGATTTTGGAGTTGTGCCGAGGTCTGGGATACTCCCACTCCGTCACCTACCCCAAGTCTATAAAAAAGTGAATAATAAGAGATACAAATATACGGAAATTTAAAAAAATATATGATCATACTTAATCGTGATGTAGGAGGAATTTCAGTGTTACATAGTATGGGATGTTGCAGAGGATGCGACAAATTACAGTACACACCACATTTTTTCACACCCACACCCAAAATTTGATGGGTAGTTCTAGCATTATTCCTAGGTTTGTAGTAATAATTAATTGTAATTGTGTTTGGGGCAAACCCAGTATGAGAGTGTGGGGTATATGCTTCACGTGTATTTCCGGTGGTGGGTCGGTTGTATATCTGGAACTTCTAGATAATACTGACCACGGTTACTGCCGAGACCGCTGCTCCCACACTCACTAAGCTTGTCAAGAAAAGACACGTTGCACAACAGGCTTTTATTGGGGCAACTTTTTTTTTCTCTCTGTGTAGAGCTTTATCATGAGCTGATAAAACTTTGTACTGAGCAAAAGTTATGTCAATAAAAGCTTGTTTTGCAACGTGTTTGTTCTTTTGTTGTTTGTGGTCCGTCACTTGCATCAGGCTACTTACATTGACACGAGGCTAGGACTATCAAAAACTTAAAATTATATAGTTGATAAACTCTCTTTAACAATAATAAATTTGTGCTCCTGTTAATCGATAAATATTATTCAGTGGTTATTGTAAAGAAAATAACCACACTCAGTAAATGTATCATGTATTAAAATAGAATCTGTTGGACCTGGATAATAACTAACCCTACGAAAAGCTGCCAGATATCTACGACATTCATGCTGTAGAACAGTGATTCCCAAATTGGGCGGTACCGCCCTCCTGGGGGCGGTGGAAATATCCAGGTGGGTGCTGAGGAAGAAGGGGGCGGCAGGGTGGCATCAGAACCAAGTGAGCGTTTGTTATGTAAAATCTGTATGACAAAATCTAAGTCACGTACACTTGAGTAACAAATACTTTACAAAGAATAAAATTAACAGTTAATTTTGTGGTCCAAAATCGGAGTTAAAAGTCCGAACGTTTGTACGGACACGCCACACGCCAGCCAGAGCAGACAGTAGACATGGGGGTACTGTCATGATCGGATTTTCACGTCTGCAAGGGCCAAGGCTCTAGGTTTACATTTTGAGTGGTATTGATGGAGGGACGCCATAGGGTGTGGAAGTGTTGCTGTGCTGAGGTCGTGATTTGTACTTCTTAAGTATTTGATTTTTAATTTAACATTCATACTTCTATTATTGTGTCATGTACTTCTAGTAAATGCATTGCTATATATTTCTTTATTTTTTTCTGCTGCATTTTGTTGTGATTGGCATAATATTTACAAAGAACAGTTGAATTCTTCCAAGACTTCAATTCTGTTCTATGTGATGAACTAAGAAAACATCAAACATGACATTGCTTTTTTTGTGGGCCAAGTTTCTAGGCCTTTTGTGTATCCATAGGCTCTTGCGCTACCGTCCCCAGGATGGATGTGGGGTACACAATAAACTAGCCACTTCGGTGGCAAAATCTAATCTAATCTTATTTGTCAGATGTATTTATAAAATTCAACGAAGTTAATTTGCAGTTGTAAGGAAATGAGGTTAATCTTATCAAAGTCAAATTAGCCCTTTCCATTTTTCTGTCCAGGTTACAGTTATTCAGATGTTTCATACAGCGTTGTATAACCCTTGTGGTTTAGCGCTTCTTTTTTATTATAATTATAATGAAACTTAACATAGCCCGTCGTGAACTCTTCCATCTGCCGAGCCTCTATGAATTGGAGATGAAGAGCATACCAGACGATGACCTTCAGGCGCATTGTGTACCCCAGAATAAGCTACATGAAGACATGTCCGACAGATTTCATGACTGGGTGGTCAATCCATTCCTAGATATCAGCAGTGAGGAAACAGGAATGGTGCAGGAAGAACTGATTTCCCTCCAAAACACACTGAGCTGAGGCCTAAGTTCAGAACAATCATATCAAGATTTTTGGTTACAAAAAAAAAAAAAAAAAAAAAAAAAAAATCTGACGGCTACCCTGCACTGTGGAACAAAAGATGTACTTTATTGCCTTCTCAACTTAATATTTAGTAGAGGGAGGCTTCAGCACAGTCGCACAGGGGGGGATGGAAAGTATTCCGGCTCAATTCAGGGAACCAGAGCTCAGATCCAATTCCCTAGATCAAGAACCCCTCACCAACGTCAAGGAACCTCCCTTGAGGGGCTCCTGCTCAGTGTACAGATTTGGAACAAGTTCCCAGTTTCCTAGTAAATTAAGATATATCCCACTAATGCTCCAGGAATCTTTTATCTGTATGATTACAAAAAATTATATGCACATCATAGTGATTTAATTCTCGGTAAAACAGTGTACATAGGGAAGTCATTGTATTTTCTGCTGTCAGTCGAATTCATATCGTGATACTGTTTGTCTCTGACACGAGATAATCCTTTGCATAAACCAAAGTTATACATTTTGGCATGTACTTGTAATTAATAATGACAGCAGAAAAGGAAGTGTGTAGTAATATTAAATACGTTCAAGACACATGTATGAGATTTTTCCACTGGAAAGCCGTGCGATGATTGAAGGTAAAGAGCGGAAACAACCAGTATTAACAATATACTACATGGTTTTATAACGTTTTGTGAGAGGTGATGATGAGGATGGTTACTCAGCAACCTGGGATGTCACTGCTATTCGGAGGACCCCACACTCCTGACCCGAAATAACCACACCAGACTGCATTGTATATTGTATATTTAAAAGTAATTTTCCGAAGTTGTTGATATATAGTACAGCATGTAGATATAAAATATATATAACATATGGTAAACTTTTTTAAAAATTTTAAACAAGATGGACGTCCAAAATAAATAAACCATAGTAAAAAGTGTATGTAAATCCTGTCCTAGCATGCAAATCATTTCCTCAGCACCGAGCACTCCCACCTGTGCACCACACACATTAACTAATTAAAAATATTTAAAATTATAAGCGCATCACATCTACTTAGTGATCAGTTAAATAGCATTTAAAATTATAACTAAATTCGCTTACTTTAATTTTTGTCATAATGTATCGTACTCAGGCAGAGACTCGAAGAGAAGATCATCGTCTCTCACTCTTGAATCTAGCTCCACCCAAATTGTTAAAACACATCTAGCAGGCGTCTTAGATCGGACTGAGTACAGACGAGTGGATTTAGGTATTTGACGTACTGTTGGAGTGTAAGCAACGTTTCATTTACGAAAGGATTCAGGGAAATCCGGTTAGGCAGACTTGAGTCCTAAGGTGGAAAGTACAGTGCCTGCACTCTGAAGGAGGGGGTGACGATGCTATAATTTGGAAGGTTATTTGATCCGTGATGTCCACCCACTTCTGGTAAGATGGCTTGTACAGTATGTGAATAATAGTGAATGTGTGTTCTTTTTGGGGTTATTCTTAAGAAGAAACGGCCAGTGTTGTATAAAAAGTAATTTGTACTGTTTTTAGAACTGATAAAATTACAGTATCGAGTATTGAAACTAGCGCTTTATGATGACAACCAACGATTGCCTTTCAGTTCCTAGAAATCAACAGGGTCTCCATTTTATCTCATCTAACGCGCTCGAAAGAATCAAAATCTACCAGGGTCCCTATTCTGTCTCACCTACACATGTATATAAGTGTAATTCATATTCATGCCTCTCACACTTCACATTTCGCACGATACAGTCGGATAAATAATTTAGATTCTTGTCCCCTCGTGCTTGCCTTAACAACATGTTTGTTTCTTGGGAGCTGAGTGGATAATGGTCATGTGAGAGAGGATGGAACACACAATGGAGTAGTTGAGTGACAGATAGATTTGTACAGTAACGGAGGTAGTTGTGTACAGTGACTGAGGTAGGCATGTACAGTAACAGAGGTAGGCGTGCAGTGCCGAAGGTAGATGCGTACAATAATAGTTGAAGCTGTTGATCACGTCACGTAACTTTCTGATTTCACAGGGGCAGCAGGTGTCATGATGTATGGGATATGGAGATCATATGAAGAACAATGGATATCAGGCGTCATAATCTGTCATGTGCACATGTGTAAGGAGAATATGAAATTTTCATGTGAGCTGGATCTTAATCGTGTGATGACTTAGTGGAGCTTCTGGTTATATGACAGGCTTTCTGCTGACTTTCTGGTCCTCACAAATAAAAAAAATAGAATTCCACATCTTAATATCTGATGGTAGTATTACCCCATAAAAAATAGAGGCACATATTCCTGGGTAATTGGTACAGTCATCGGGTCGTCGAAAGATTAAGACCCATGTCAGGACTGTCCTGACGAATATTACAAGAACAAACAGCAGCGAGTAATATTCTAGGACATATTATCATGTGATGCGTATGGGCAAGACCTTCCTGGGTGCGGCTCCACCTTACCTTGTGTCCTTACTTCCTCATGGCGAGTCCGGTGTCGGTCCACAAGGTCGCCCCACTTGGCACTGGGCTTGGCACGTGGTCTTGGCACTGAAGTGTCCGCTGCTCACGCTACTTGCCTTTACAGAGGTCGACAAACGTCATGTCACTGGTGGTTGGCAGCCTCGCAACCTCCGCCTGACACTCACTTTTTTTTTTTATTTTTATTTTTTTTTTTTTGCTGTGATGGCTACCAGAGGGCAGTAGAGAAGGGAAGGAGAGGGATGACTGGAAGAAAGGACAGAATAATGCAGAATAATATGTCTAATGAAGTTAGGAGTGGAGAGGTGTCAGTCACCATGAAGCATTATTATTATTATTATTATTATTATTATTATTATTATTATTATTATTATTATATTATATGGAAGAATTAAGCCTGTGCGGTTTTACAGCTCCTGGAAAATGGGAGATAATTAAATTTGATAGAAAGAGAGCAAAGCTCCAGTTCCCAGGATCAAAAACCCTTCATCAGCATACCTTGAACAAAAAACTTCGTTATTATTTTTAACACACTTGCCGGGCCCAACCCTTCACTGTCACTCAATTACTGTTTTGCAAAAGAAAAAAAAAAACGCTGACATCACAGTTCAGATGGCCCTCTAAACTGAAACATACTTACCTCCAGGACTCAAGTCCGGCTAACCGGTTTCCCTATATCCTTTCATAAACGTTACCTTGCTTATACTAAAAGGACGTCAGTCATAAAAAAACTCGTGTCTTTACTCATTCCTCTCTAACACATTCACACAAGCCTGTTGGATGTCCAAGCCCCTATCACACAAAACATTTACTCCTTCCCTGCAACCTTTCCTTAGACAACCCCTTCCTTACCTCCACTCCAAAATTATACACCCTTCCGGTCCTCCCAGTTTTCACTTACACTCTAAATGTCCAAACCACCTCAACAACCACTCCTCAACCCTCTGAATAATATTTTTGGTAACCCCACACCTATTCTCACTCGGCTGTCGCGCGGTTGCATCCTGGGGAAGGGGTTGGTATATCTTAGGGCTGGACTTTGACATGAGCTGAGGCAGGATAACAGCTTCTTATTCTTGAACAGCTTTTAGTCTGTAAAATTGATTTTTTTGTAAAAAATAAACTTTAAAAACTATATTTTCACTGCCTCTAGCTTCATCCTTGCTGCATCATTTAAAACCTATGCTTCACATCTGTACAGTAGTGTTGGTTCCGAATATTATGGTATATTCCCCATTTTGCCTCCATGGATGAAGCTGTAAAGTTGTTTATCGTCACAGCTGCCTCAGTGCACCACCCACCTTGTTTTCCTTGGTCAGTTCTGTGGTTCACCTCACCTCTCATAGAATCAATCATCCACTGACAAGGCCACTCCAAAATATCTTTCCTCCAGTACAGTCTCACATCGTCTAGTATTTTGGATTGTGCCCATAATCGTAGTTAGTCCTCACCCCCACGCCCCCCTTCCATTTAAATGTAAATGTAAAAAAAAGTCCTTTTTATTTAAATAGGCAAATTGAGAAACTGGCTTTCATTCTTAGCATTATTATTTTAAAGTATTCGAAAGCGTCTGTTTAAGGAGGAATTACAAATACACAAACACATTCTTTGTTTTTGCTCGGGGTTCGCGCCCTTTCTTCTTAACCCGGGAGGGAGAGCCCCCCCCCCGGTAAACTGCTAGCCTAGATTTTATTGATGCTCTCATCACCCTGCTCTTTCGGGTGTTCCTTATATCATACCTGATTACTTCCCATTCCTCAAGTGCTATACGATCCCTACGGATTTAGTGCTTTCTCTTGACTATAACACCAGTCAAATTATGAGAAATAAAATGAAGGGGACTGAGATAAGGATGAAAAGTTGAATGAGGGTGATATAAAGAGCGAGCCGATGGTGCGAGAAGTGAAAAAGAAATGCGAACTAGCAGAGGAGAGGGAGAGGAAATAAGGTGAAGAGTAATATGCGTGTGTGTGTGTGTGTGTGTGTGTGTGTGACAGAGAGAGAGAGAGAGAGAGAGAGAGAGAGAGAGAGAGAGAGAGAGAGAGAGAGAGAGAGAGAGAGAGAGAGAGAGAGAGAGAGAGAGAGAGAGAGGAATGGCGAAGAAGAATGGGGGTTAGAGTAGGGGGTAAATAAGCCAAGGTCCGAGAGTGCGGCAAGTGGATGTGGGTCATGGCCATGAAGGAAAGTTTTTTTTTACTTAACAAAATTACATACATCAGCAGTGTGCTGATATACTTCTATGTGACAGTTACACAGTGGGAGCAGTAACTAGCTATGTTCCCCTGTCATATTCCATCGTACAGGATGGTGCTCATACCAAGTGTTGAAATGTGTAAAGCCTGAGCTAGGAGACTTCAGTAGTGTCAGACTGAGGTGAGAAACGTCAGTAGTGTCAGCCTGAGCTGGGAAGCTTCAGTAGTGTCAGCCTGAGCTGTAAGATTTCAGTAGGACAATGAGGATATCACTAAGCATTTCAGCAAGGATTCATCAGCTACAAGAACTTCGAAGGTTGAAGGGAAAGTGAGGGAAGCACGAAGAAGGAAAGGAAATGATGGATACATAAATGATGAGGGGACAAGACAACATAGGGGTGAGAAGGGCTAGAGGGGTTATAGAGGGTGAGAAGCGCGAGAGGCAAGAATGAGGGAATTATAGAGTGAGGGGGAGCATGATGGGAAATGATGGAGAGGTGAGGTGGGGGTGAGAGTTTGGAAGGTGAGGGGAGAAGATATGAATGAGGGAAGAGGAGAGCATGGTATGGTGAGGGGAGAAGAGAGCGTGAGATTAAGGGGAAGAGAACACGGGGTGAAGGAAGAAGAGAGCATGGGGTGAGGATGAAAAGAGCACATGACGGGGTGAGGGGAATAAATCAAGGATTTTAAGGAGACAAAAGATCACTGCAGGAGGGCTACTGGCTCTTTCTAGACAAAAATCTATAGTCTGTTTTATAATCTGTAACTATATTTTATACAAACTGTAGTCTGTAGTCTATAAGTACAGTGTGGAGATTATGGTCTAAATGCTATAGCCTATTAAATCTTTAGTTTCTATAGGCTATAGCTATGTTCTTATCTGGAGCAGAGTAATACATGATTTATATAATTATACCTTATATTGGTGCGAAGTATAACCGCAACCGACACAGTTTAATTAGTTGCGCTCAGCAGACGGAGGATCAAGCCTCCACCACGTCCTGCGCTGAATGACCCACATGGGTTTAATACTTAACATGAATTAAACGTTAAACAAACATCTGCTAGTACCTTGATCATAGTAGAAATCAAACGATCAATAAGATGTGTTAATTTGTTGGATTTTATGTGAAGTGCGTATCCAGTGGGTCCTCCAAGGCGAGAAGCATTAAGGCTCGATCCTCTGTCTACTGAGCACGAAGCTTTCATACTTGTGATGGACAAGACACGCTGCAGGAAACTTATTGGGACGACGTTTCGTTCAGTGTAGTGCTTAATGTTCCTCTTCCTCCTACTCGACTTACACATTATATTCATCGTAATTTCCCCCCAGATCCTTTCCTCAGTTTTTCTTTTCCTATAAACTTCATCTTTTTTTTCTAATACTTCCTACAATACCCCGTTCTCCCTTGTGTGTCCTGTTTTTATATTCTCTCTTATGTCACCTATTTTCTATGCACCTCCTGTCAATACCTCAAATTTATACCCTCCTTAATAGCTTTTTTTTCTGCGGTCCTCTCTGTATTTTCCCTTTTTACACTATCCTTTACGTGTTCGCTTTCAATACCCCACTTTCATGTTTTCTTTTTTCTATAGCCTTTCTTTCGTAGTGTCTCTTTCGTCTATTTCTATACCACTATCTTTGTTTTCTCTACCTCTTCAACCCATGTTATTCTTCTCTCATGCTCTTTCCTCTGATTCTCCTGTATTTCTTTTTCACCTGACATTAGGTTTATATATCGTGGTATTTTTAGGTCGAGACACGAGGTGTTGTACGCAAGCTGACATTTATGTTTATTTTTAGTTAGGCTCCTCCACACGATGTGATTTTTTTTTTATTTGTACCTTAAAGGTTTGGTTACTCTCGCATGTTTGTGTTTGTGCATATTTTGTGTTTATGTGCATACTTGTTTTGGTTATTGTTTTGGCTTGTTTTGTTTGTGTTGACTTATTTTTATTTATTTTGACTTACTGTCTTGAATACGGGTGAAGATTTACTCTGTCTCAGAATTTATAGTTTTGGTAATATCTTGGGTTGGAAATAATTTCTCTCTTTCTCAGTAGACGTTAAACCCAACAAACGAAGAACAGCCTACAAACATCCAAGTATATATTTATCGCAGGTAAAGTCGAAGACTAACAAGGTCAACAGATTCTTACCACATAATAGTTTATACAAGGACTGTCATACCTAGTAAGCCACATTCAGCTTAGATTTATAAATAATTTTGCGGATTTCTATTATAAACGTCTCAAAATTTGTCATTGAGCTGTTGGTAATTGTTAGCATACAATGGTGATAAATTATGAAGATTTAACCTAGAATAGTCAACAGAAATACAAAACGTGAGACAGAATTGAATGACCCACTATTAAGTACCTCTTCCCACATGCACTGCGATCAATATCTTACTGACACATATACCTACATGTTCATCAGTACTTTTTCGGCATACTGATATGTACACATTAGCAGCTTACATTTTTTTTTTTACACAGGGTTTGACAAGGTTAAGGATCCCTAGCTTTATTGACAAGCTATTTACAGGTTAAAGATTCCTAACTTTATTGGCAAGCTAAGAGCTGTTACCTACATCATCTCATTTGAAAGCATTTTTATTGTTATGAGACATATAAGTAGGGAGCAGGATGAAGTTGGAGCCATCTGTGGGCCAGCATTTTCATTTGGTCAACTGACTATCTCGTGGACATCATTATGCTGTACGAATGTGTTCCATACTCGAGTCATCCTGGGTATATATGATCTCAGATGGAGTGATATTCTGGAGAAGGGTACAGTCAGAGTGAAGTTGCTGATTTCTGCCCGTCTTGTGGCATAAAAGCTTGTTTCACGCTGTCCTCGAAGTGGATCCAAGTGTGGTACTTTGACAATTTTGGCCTTGTACATAACAGTAAGGCCACACACATCCCTCCTGTGTTGAAGGCTCTGCTGAAGTGACAGATCTATCCAGGATGGGTCCAGGCGAGAGATGAGACGTCTTGCTCTGATCTCTACTCTGTTAAGCAGTCGCAGATGAGAGGGGGGGGGGGCAGGCAAACCAAGAAAGTGGAGCATACTCAAGGTGTGAGCGTACTTGTGCCTCGTACAGAATCTTGCAACCCCTACTGTCAAGCAGATGTGAGATACGGCGAAGTGCTGTAAGCTTCCTGGCTGCCTTGTTTGCAAGATTTACAACATGTTTCTTCATGGTCAGTTTGGAGTCAAATTTTACCCCAAGGATATCAACTTCTTTTCCAGGTGCCAACACCCTCCCATTCATCCTTATTGCTGCACCAGCATTACCATCATGGTGCCTAGAGACCATCATCATTTGCGTTTTCTCAGGTGCAAATGTTACTTGCCATCTATTTCCCCAAGCTGATATAGCTCTTAGCTGGTGATTGATGTAGCTTAAGAGCAGCTGGCATTTCTTCTCTTGGATAAGTGAATGTCAGTGTACAGTCGTCTGCATATGCATGGGATTCTGGGATGAGATGAAGGTCATTGAAGTAGACATTCCATAACAATAGTCCCAGCACGCTTCCTTGTGGAACGCTTGCCCCAATAGGATGTCTTGCTGATTCCGTTCCATTGAGAACTACCCTTAGAGATCTACCATGAAGGTAATCACAGGGGAGACATAGCGTAGAGCCTGCAATTCCCAGTGCTTGAAGTTTTACTAAGAGGCCCTGGTGCCACACCCGGTCGAAAGCTCCAGCAATGCCCAGTGCTACCACACAGCTGACTTTGGATTCATCCAGTGACTGGTGCCACTTAGTGGAGAGGTTTAACAAGATCAGCAGCAGAGCAACCTTTCCTGAAGCTATATTGACGGTCACAAAGTAGTGAGTGGTAGTCAAAAAACTCTGTCATTTGTCTTGAGATTATTGTCTCAAGGATCTTACCAGTGATTGACAGAAGTGACACTGGTCTGTAGTTGCTGATTTCTGCTCTGCTCTTCTTTTTGTGAACAGGGACTACATTTGCCTCTTTCCACAGAGAGGGCCATTTACACTGTACTAGGCAGTGCTGAAAGATGCGAGTTAGAGGTGCTGCTAGTTGGTCTGCACATCTTCTCAGCAGTCTTGGGTTCAACTTGTCTGGGCCCACAGCCTTTTCTTGGTCAAGCTATTTAAGAAGGAAATGCACCTCCTCCTGCCTTATTGTCACCACTGACAATTTTGACACAGTTCTTGCAGCTAGCCAAGGAGGGTCCCTTGCTGGATCAGGAACTTGCATTTTGGTAGCAAAGTGTTCGACAAAGAGGTCCGCCTTCTCTTGACTACTAGTAGAGGTGGTCCCATCCTGTCGATTTAGAGGTGGAATGAGTTCACCAGGCAGATAAGTTTGTCTGTCCTTGACCAGAGACCACCAGGTTTTGGAGCCTACCCTACCTGATGCTAGCTTTCTTTTTGTGTCCACCTCCCATTTAGCAATGACCCACCTTTGAACGTCACCCATATGCCTACAGGCTTGCCTGTACAAGTTCCTGTTGTAGGTAGTAGGATGTCTCTTATACCTTCGCCATGCTTTGTACTTAGCAGTAGCAGCCTCTCTACAACGAAAGCCAAACCAAGGCTGAGCTGTAGGCTTCGCCACATATTGCCAGTGAGGAATGTGTTCTTGTTGTAGATTAAGGATGTGTCCAGTGAAGGCTTTCACTTGGTTGTCAACATCCCCTTGGAGAAGAGCATTCCAATCGGTGGTGGCGAGCTCAGAGCGAAGGGCTGTCCAATTACCTCTTTCCCATAGCCAGGTTGTGCGTGTGGACTCCTCACCTCGTTCTGTTGGGATCTTAAGTGTCGTAAAAACAGCCTTGTGGTCAGATGATCCAACGTAGCCGAGGGGTTGACGAGTGACTATACATTCTGCTAGATCACTCACTACTGGGTCAAGGGAGGAGCCAGAGATGTGAGTAGGGAAATCAAAGTTTCTCATGTCAAATACTGCAAGAAGGTCTTCAAAGTCCCTCTGTATAAGGTGTTGGTTGAGGTCACCAACAATTTTGATATTACCTGGAGTTTACCTGGAGAGAGTTCAGGGGGTCAACGCCCCCGCGGCCCGGTCTGTGACCAGGCCTCCTTAGGTCAGTGTCCCAGGATGCGACCCACACCAGTCGACTAACACCCAGGTACCCATTTTACTGATGGGGAACATAGACAACAGGTGGAAAGAAACACGTCCAATGTTTCTACTCTGGCTGGGAATCGAACCCAGGCCCTCGCCGTGTGAAGCGAGAGCGTTAACCACCAGGCCACCAAAGTTGTTTTGTAGCAGAAGGTAGTCCATATTTTCCATTAGGAAGTTGATGGGACCTGCATGTTGCCACCGAGGTCTGTACATTGCACATGCTAGTACAGAGGTACTAGTGTTTATGCAGAGCTTGAAGAACATCATTTCAAGATGAGTAGGGATGGCAACATCAACGTGCTGGGCATGTACACTTTTAGAGAAGCACACAGCAACACCTCCTCCTTGCCCTTGCCTGTCTCTTCTCATCCATGAGGTGTAGCCACAATTCTTGCAAAATTTTCTGGAGTCCTGTCCAAAAATGTTTCAACAACAGCTATCATGTCGGGACGTCGAGTGTTGTAAAATCTCCATAAACATGTCTTATGAAGTTTCAATATTTTGTTACAATTTTTCACGCATGATAAATCATGTAAGAACTTGTTTTTATCTCCGATATTTATGGTTGCTTCACTGTTTCCCAGGAGAGTACCAGTACCTCAGAGAGGGATAGCACACTGATACCGCAACTCGAATATTAGCATTACGATAGAAAAAAAGTGTTAAATCATAAGTTAAACAAGGGAAATCACAGTCTTAGCCTTGATCACTGAATAACACCGTGAGAAGAAGTATTCATCTAATTAAAATATTAATAAAAAGTTTAAATATCATCATGTCTAAAATGGCATTAAGTGCGAAAAATATCATTCAGGTATGTAAAAGATCATCCAGACGTAAAAATAGCAGGGGCAGATGTAAAGACTCACACAAAGGTACAGCGTAACAGAACAGTGGTGGACTTAACCGGTGTCCTAGGGAACACCTATGCCCAGAATATTAACTATGACGTATTAATTGCGCGCTCGACTTAACTGCCGAGTAGTGGCTTGTATAGTGATCTGGTATCCTGGACCATGATGCTGGTGTTTTGGTGACCTGGTTGTTTGGTTACACTGATCTTATCAGGTAGGTTCCTTTATGGCGGTGAAGTTTTGATTCAAGGAATAGGAGCTGTCCTCCCATTTTCTTGGATCGGACTTGATTACCCATGTTCCTGCAGATATATGCAGATTTGTTGAATGCCGGTATAACAATATATGATCTTTGCGGTTTTAACGCTTTCTAACTAATATAATAATTTCTTTACACTGGATATGCTGGTGACTCCACGCACTGTTAAAGTTATGCTTGTCTAGCACAATTCAACCTATATTTACGTATAGTTAACTGCCAATAACGAAATTGAATAAATGGCAGCTTAACGTCTGGCAACACGAAATATACCAGCGCTTCTTAAATCGTTGATAACTTCGCGCTTTGCAGGTTCAAGTACAAACTGAGAAGTGTTGTCGGGGGTCTGTATCTCTGTTTGTTTGTTAGATTATGTATTGGTGGATAAAAGGTTGATGGGTAGGCTTCAGGATGTACATGTTTATAGAGGGGCAACTGATATATCGGATCATTATTTAGTTGTAGCTACAGTTAAAGTAAGAGGTAGATGGGACAAAAGGAAAATGGCAACAGCAAGTGTATAAGCTAAGGGAGGAGGAAGTTAGGGTGAGATATAAGCAACTATTGGCAGAAAGGTGGGCTTGTGCAAGTATGAGTAGTGGGGGGTTGAAGAGGGTTGGAATAGTTTTAAAAATGCAGTATTAGAATGTGGGGAAGAAGTTTGTGGCTACAGGAGGGTGGGTGCAGGAGGAAAGAGGAGTGATTGGTGGAATGATAAAATAAAGGGTGTGATAAAAGAGAAAAAGGTAGCTTGTGAGAGGTTTTTACAAAGCAGAAGTGTTATTAGAAGAGCAGGGTATATGGAGAGTAAAAGAAAGGTGAAGAGAGTGGTAAGAGATTGTAAAAGGAGAGCAGACGATAGAGTGGGAATTCACTGTCCAGAAATTTTGCTGAAAAAAAAAAAAGAAATTGGAACGAGATAAACAAGTTAAGAAAACCTAGGGAACGAATGGATTGGTCCGTTAAAAAAAGAGCAAGGGAGTTAGTAGATGGGGAGCTGGAGGTATTGGGTAGATGGCAGGAATATTTTGAGGAACGTTTAAATGTCGATGAAGACAGGGAGGCGGTAATTTCGTGCACTGGTCAGGGAGGTATAACATCTTTAGGAGTGAAGAAGAGCAGGATGTGAGTGTGGGGGAGGTGCGTGAGGCATTACGTAGAATGAAAGGAGGTAAAGCAGCTGGAACTGACGGGATCATGACAGAAGTGTTAAAATCAGGGGGGGACATAGTGTTGGAGTGGTTGGTATTTTTTTTTAATTAATGTTTGAAAGAGGGGAAGGTACCTAGGGATTGGCAGAGAACATGTATAGTTCCTTTGTATAAAGGTAAGGGGGGACAAAAGAGATTGTAAAAATTATGGGGGAATAAGTTTACTGAGTATACCAGGTAAAGTGTACGGTAGGGCTATTATTGAAAGAATTAGAGGTAAGACAGAGAGTAGGATTGCGGATGAGCAAGGCGGTTTTAGAGTGGGTAGGGGAAGTGTAGATCAAGTGTTTACATTGAAGCGTATATGTGAACAGTATTTAGATAAAGGTAAGGAAGTTTTCATTGCATTTATGGATTTAGAAAAGGCGTATGATAGAGTTGATGGGGAGCAATGTGGCAGATGTTGCAAGTGTTTGGAATAGATAGTAGGTTACTAAATGCTGTAAAGAGTTTTTATGGGGATAGTGAGGCTCAGGTTAGGGTGTGTAGAAGAGACGGAGATTACTTCCCGGTAAAAGTAGGTCTTAGACAGGGACGTGTAATGTCACCATGGTTGTTTAATATATTTATAGATGGGGTTGTAAAAGAAGTAAATGCTAGGGTGTTGGGGAGAGGGGTGGGATTAAATTATGGGGAATCAAATACCAAATGGGAGTTGACACAGTTACTTTTTGCTGATGACACTGTGCGTATGGGAGATTCTAAAAAAAAGTTGCAAAGGTTAGTGGACGAGTTTGGGTGTGTAAAGGTAGAAAGTTGAAAGTGAATATAAATAAGAGTAAGGTGATGAGGGTATCAAATGATTTAGATAAAGGAAATTGGATATCACATTGGAGGGGAGTATGGAAGAAGTGAATGTTTTCAGATATTTGGGAGTTGACATGTCAGCGGAGGGGGTTTTATGAAGGATGGGGTTTAAAAACAAAATTTGGAAAAAGGAAAAAAAGGTAATGTGGGTGTTGAGGATATGGGGAGACAAAAGACGTTATCTATGGAGGCCCAAAAAAGGGAAGTATAAGTATAGTGGACCAAACCTTTTTAGGGGTGGAAGCTTGGGGTTGTAAATGCTGCAGCGAGGAGGGGTTGGAGACAGTGGAGTTCCCTGTTTAAGGGCAGTTTTGGGGTGTAAATATTATGCAGAAAATTCGGAGTGTGGAAATTGGGGAAAAGGGTTTGGATTTATAAAAGATTGTAAAGGGGGCTAAAGGGGGGTTGTTGGGGGTGGTTTGGTCTTTAGGGGGAAGGGGATAAAAGTAGAAGCATGGAGAGCCTGAAAATATGTGGGGGAAGGGAAGGGCGGGTGGGGGTCTTTCCCTCGAAAATGTTGGAGGGGGGGAGTAAAGGAGTTTTTGCGGCAAGGGGCTTGGACTTCCAGCAAGCGGCTGAGCGTGTTAGATGGGGAGTGAAGGGAGACAAGGGTTTTTTAGGACGTGATGAGCTGTTGGGAGTGTGAGCAGGAATTTTTTAGTGAAGGTTTCAGGGAAGCTGGTTATTTTTATATACCACTTGAATACGGAAATGGAAGTCAAGGGGTCGAAATTTTAAAAAGGAGGGTTTGGGATATAGGAGTTTGGAGGGTATTACAAAAAAACGCGATTCTAAAAGCTTAGCATCCCATAAATAGAAAGGACTCCCTTTTCTAGCATCCACCTTTACGGGTTTTTCGTAACAAAAGTCAGTACCTTGCCAAATTTACCCTTTAAAATTCATTTTTTCAAAAAGGCTTCAGGATTACAACTGGTGGGAAATAACAAAAAATTTAAAAATTTTAATAAATTTATTAATCTTAAGTTTCTAGGGGATATTACAAAAAAATTAAATTAAATTTAAACACAAACAAAAAAATTCACATCCTCGAGTTCAATATTATTGTCGAAAGCACAATCACATTTAAAATTTTAAGTACCTTCGGGTCTTTAACATTTAATAAGATATTACAAATATGTACAAGTAAGTGTGTATGTATGAAGTGTTTAAAGTAGTTCACATTCTCATGACTCGACTAGACTTAAAACAAGTGACTGAAAAAGTCCTCACATAAACTAACTTCTTGACCGAGGGAAACCAAACGCTGTTTGAACAATAAAAAAGAATGCAAAGCCCAATACCATAAAACAATGACCGACACAATCAGGATAAAAAAAATAAACGACACTAAGTAGGGACATCAGCAATCCCCCAAAAAAGTTACAAAACTCCCATACTACTGAATCTAAGTTCGCAAGAAAAATCCTGACTGGACAATAAAAAAAACCAGTACAAAATTAGGTCAAAAGCTATAGTAAGGCCCTGAGATGTTCGGGTGTCTAAGCGACAACAACCCCTCATACAACGTCGAAAATCACTAAGTCTATAAAAGGTTCTGTGAACAGAGTTTCACGAACTAACAAGAATAAGAGACAGAAAATCTGCCCAAACCCACCAAGCGGTCTAGACAGACTGAATACTTCACGAGAGGTGAGGACCCCCCCCCTCGTCACGTGATAGCCCCGGGGCAGACAGCTCAAAAACCGGCGCTAACAGCGACAAGCGATTTTTACAGTAGTTTACAATAAGACGAACGAGACTTAATAAAACATCCTAAAAATATGAAATATGTAACATCCTAAAAACAAAAAGTACGTAAAATAACAAAAAAGCAATATATTACGTTTTTAGCTATTACGCAAATATAAGCAATAAAAAATTAAATGAAAGGTAATATACATTAATATATACATAAAAATCATTGTACCCATTTCAGGGTTGCAACACCCCCCCCCCAACACGACAGACGGTCGCACTAGGAGTTGCATTAATGTCTTTCACTTTATTATGATTATGATATCAATAAAATTTTAAATTAAAACATTAATCAAATCCCTCTTGTCCCAAACCCTACAATTTCCGCGTCCTCACTGGGATTTTCCCCTGTACGTGCAGAACAGCATCGTATCTCTGCTACCGGGTTAATACATCATGTAGAACAGGTAGCGCTGAAAAGGGGGGCACTTGAGGCTCGATCATGTAAGGAGACTGCATTCCACCCCTTAAGTAGGGGTTGTGGAATGCGAGGCAGTTGAACATCTGAGTATAAAATTTTAAAGGTGGTAGTAAAGGGGGGGGTCTGCGACAGGACAGGGTTGCCACGCAGTACATCACCCGCACCACACTATCACTAAACACTCAGCTTGTCTCCCCCTCACACAACAATACTGTGAATACATAAATTAAAAATTAGACTGACCGAGTATATATGTTTAGGGGCGGAGGGATTAATTTACTTTACTAAATTTTGAAAAGCAAGAATAAAAGGTTTTTGGGGCATAAAATACGTTAATTTAATGTAACTGATAATTATTAAGGACAACAGACGTCAGAAATTTACTTTACAAAGACCCTTATGGTTTTATACTAATAGAAAAGGGTTGGGGTTTCTGAGGGCCCCCCTTTATGATCCTACTTCTTACTCTTCATGGTGTTTAATAAGTGAGTGGATTGTGGCAGAAAAACGTTAATTTAAAAAAAAGGGGGAGTCCCCAAAATACACGTAAAAATGTTCCGGGACACCACAAGATAGAGCCTCTTTCTCAATAGTGGCATAATTTTTCGGGGTGTCGTTTAAGTTAGATGAATAGTAAATATAATGGAGAATATCGGATTTTGACTGTTGGACAGCACAACCCACTGCATAACCACTCGCATCTATAGAAAAAAAAGGGGAAGTTAAAATTAGGACTTTTCAACACAGGGCAGAGGATGCAAGGGGTTCAACCTTTTGAACGAGTCTGAACAATCTTAGTCCAGTGAACGAACTTTGCTAATAAGCTCAGGGGAAGGAGCTGCATTGAAAAAATTTTGGACAAAACCTGCAAATATCCTGCCAACCCGGAATCTTTGTACTCCTTTTCCTATCCTGTGGCACTGGAAATTCAAAAATTTGGGCACGAACCTTACCTCAATGGGAGCAACCCCCTTGGCCGATACAAAACCCTAGATGGTAATTTTGGGTTGACCAAAATACTTTTAGCTAAGTTAACGTGAAGTTGTAGTGCGCCAGTCTCTCAAAACAATTCGGAAGCGTCAAGTGCGTTCCCACTCGTACTGTACACCCTAAGTCGTCAAGGTGGCTTTTACTCCTAAGTTGTGGGTCACTCGTTCATTATACTTTTGGAAAAAGAAGGCGTTACATAGGCCGAAGGGGGGCGGGGTAGTTAAACAATCCATTTTTAAACAGTAAAAGCAGTTTTTCTTGAGCACGTTCTAAGGGGGATTTTTATAAACCCTGTAAAGTCTAAACGGCTGACAAACTGGGCTCCTGACACACGGTCAATAAGGTCGTCAATGCGAGGTAGAGGATAACCATCGGGCAAGGTGACAGAGTTCACTTTCCGTAATCGTGCACATCCTGAAAACCGTCAGGTTTAGGCGCTAAAATACAGGGAGTGCCCAGGGACTTTTACTGGTTCAATAAGCCCTGGAAAACAAAAAAAAAAAACCTCTTCTCTCATGTTTTTATTTCGTTGGACTCATTCTATAGGTGATTGTTTTGGGTGTTTCCCCCCTGTAAATAAACGTATGTACACCCAGAACAACGTTTAGGAACATCACCGAACAATTCAGGGAAATGAAAAATCATGTTTTTAATATACCAGTTTTATCAACCCCAAAGGTACTAAGAAAATCGTTAGTGACTGTAGTCACTGAATTTTCAAAACGAACCTCTATCCCTGAGATGCGGGTGAACGTTTTTTCCTCTGCCCTGGAAGAATAAAGTGTAGGTAAGGACTAGCGTTATGTCTTGAGCGGGTTAAAAACATGGTACCATGATTAGTTTTCTTTTTCCCAGGCGTCGTACCAAATAATTTACGTCGCTAAGCGTTTTCACTCTTCCAGGGGACCCTCATACCGGGGTTGTAGAGCATGACCCGTACTAATTTCCCAGCCTCACCATCTCCGCTTTAAAAGACGAGAGACAGCACGCTTGTCATAGTGTTGTTCATTCTAGCTTGGGCTGAAACAGTTTTTTGGTTTGCTCTCTGCGGCTGTCAAATGTTTCCTGATTAATGAAGGTGAATACTCAATGTGGATTTGATTTTCCTGTCCACCGTCTTTTAACACGCGGAGGACCACCACTTGGTGTCCAATATTATTCAAACGGGCTAAACCCGAGATTTCTTGCTCACTTTTTCTCATAGGAACAAAGAAAAGGTATACCCCATCCCCTCTCTAGAAAAATTTCACAAAAAGCTCTCATCTGGACTTCAGTGTCTGATGAAATTCTCTAAGCCCCCTTTTGACTGTGGTGATAACTGGTTGAAGTACAACTTTATTCCAGGTGGGATAATGCTTTCCCCAAAGATCTTAGAATGAAATTTAAACCCTGTCTGATTGTATCTCTGTGGCAATCCAACCCGGGGGAAAAATTTTATCAGCCTCTCACAAAACCGAACATTAATTTTTTATGGTTTTTCTTCGGGATAGCGTGTTGCAGCGTCCTAATAGTAAATAAGTATTTTTTCCCTTTTTGGGTTTTAGGCAAAGGACCAAAACAAACAATAAAAGACGTGAAATGGTTCACCATCCGGGATAGGGAATTTAGAGGCGCAGGGGGGGGTGTGGCGCTGGGTTGCCTGTCACTTTACACACGTGGGACCCTCGCACATGATCACTCTGTTTCCTTCCTTTGGCCCAAATAAAATGTTTTTTCCATTTCCGAGTTCTTTGACCCCAAATTCCTCCTATGGGACTATTTGTAAGCAAAATTTAATGGCTTGTTCCAAATGTAATGGTAACACTACGAAATGCTTGACTGTTTACCTGGGAGAGTTCCGGGGGGGCAACGCCCCCGGGCCCGGTCGGATCAAGCATCAACCCGGCGGTTGCTGTGGTGCACGCAAACCAACGACGAGCCCCAGCCCGGCTGATCCGGGAAATGACTTTAGGTGTTGTCCATGCCGCTTGAAACTGCCAGGGGGCGTTGTAAACCCCCCTTTTGTGGTGGGAGGGAGTTTAACATCCGGGCCCCTGAACTTATTGTTTGGGTTTTTAAGTGCTAGTGACACCCCTGCTTTTTATTGGGGGGGTGGTGCATCGTCTGCCAAGTCTTTTTCTTCGTAGTAGTGATTTTGTGTGCAAATTCGGTACTGTCCCTCTAGGGTTTTCCAGGGGTATATAACATGTATCTCTCCCTCCTGCGTTCCGGGAATACAGGTTTTGGAAACCCCAAGCCTCCCCCTAATTGAGGGGTTTTATCTCCGTTTTGCGCGCCGTGAAAAATTCCTGTACATTTTCTAGGGCGGCAATTTTAATGCCTTTAAAGGTGCTGTTTTGTGGGCAGCAATATTCCCCGCCTGATAGAAAAATGACCTGAAGAGTGTCATCATGGGGTTGGCCTCCCAGTTTTGAAGGTTTTCATTTCCATCCCGTCATTTTTCTAGCAATGCATTGATACAATGTTAGGTCCTTGAAGGTGAGATCCTCCCATGATCACTCCCCGGTCTTTGACGTTGGGGTTTTCGCTCATTTTGTGGGAGAATTTGTTTTGTACTCTGATGAAGATTTAATTTCATCATGTTTACCTATCGAAATTGAAATTTTCATCGTTAACTTCATTTGTGGTGGAAACCTATCGCTGACAACTTCATGTATTTTTTTTCCTCAATACACGTTTTTATAATAGTAAAATTAAACGAGAACCTTTTTCCTCACCTTTAGAACGCTAATCTCTATCTTTCCAGTGATTCAACAAATGATCCTTTATTAAATCATCAGAGAAGAAATTTAACGTCCCCGTTGTCCTGACTAGGTTGATGACCAGGGGGAGTCATGTTAATGACCCTGGGGCAGAGCGTCCCCTAAACAACATATTCAACCCCAAAACATTGTCATCCATAATCAAAAGGAACAAGGGTGGTTGTTAATCTTTGACATAGCTCTATAATTTGGGTGAGAGGAAATAAAAAAGGTTTTCTTTACAAAACTTCATGGCATAATTATCATCGTGTTTTTATCAATCACAATGGTTCTTTACAATCCAGCATGAAGGTATGTTCCCATAACAAATCCACGACCCGAGGGGGGAAAACCCCGGATATACCCCCTGAAATAAACCAGTATAATGCTTGTTTCAATTAAACTTTGTGCAGAGGCATTTTATAACACCCCTCCATGCTTCTAACAATACTCTTCTTCTGGTATGTCATTTTGGGGGTACATCTTCTCTAATAACGTGAGATAACTGTCAGTGTCTCTGAAAGAAAATTTTCTGAGTTTGATTGATTTGTCAAATCCTACTTTATCCCTTTGAAAATAAGGGTCATCGCTGAACGAATCTTTTTGTCAGATACCTTTTTGACGCTAGTCATCATCCCGGTAACATTATCAAAACAGAGGGTCAGAGGAATTGCAGGATTTTGGGGCCCTTTTTTGCTCGGAAAAGGGTACGACTTGAGTGGGGGGGCCAGCCGCACGACTTATCTGTTTTCTCTTTCTAAATTTTAGCAAACTCTCAGCAGTCCTTTCGTTACAAAAGGTCATTTTAAATTTCTTCTTCCGATACCAATTTCTGTCTAGCCACAGAACAGATTCAGGATTGTGGTTTTCCTTTTAAAGTAGAGAAGTTTTCTTTGCAGGTACATCAGGCCCGGGAATGAGCAGCTGATTTTTGGTTGCCAACTTCTAGGACAATCTTTATTACCTTGTTTCTTTTTGTTTTGTATACAAGTTTTTGAGAAAATCGTAATTTTCTGCTAATGCTGCAGTTTCCAGAACCCAGGGAGTATGATCCCACAGATATTCTTGTATGTCAGCAACTCAGTTGTTAAACCTTCATTAGTAAAAACTGAAAAAAGACGTCGTAGTTGTTACACTTGGCGACCTACACCACCTGAAATGCAACTTTTTTCCACGAGCAAACTCTACACAAATTTGTTTGTCGTCGTGTGTACGAAATGCTCTTTGTAACTTAAGGTAACCCAAATTATACGTCTTAGAATTGTTTGTTTGACAGGTCATAACTAAAGATTGGGAAAGGGGAAAGCTGCAGCACAGGTTTGAGCTCTTCCCCCTCAAAGCATATGCAACAATGTTGCCCAGTGCTTACGTGGGCCTTCATACACGTGCGGTTCTCAAACAATCAAAATATTGTTAAGTCATTTCAAAAAATTAGGAACCCTGGATCCCCTTTCGCACATTAAAAAGTTCCTGTGACTATCGTCTTTTGTTTTCCCAGACGAAAAATTTTCTTTGGAAAAATTTTTTCTTCAATCTCCTTTCCCTAAACACTCCCCCCCCCCCCCCCCCCCCAAAAAAACCATAAATTTAATAAAATTTAAATTCTTTCCCGCTGTCCCTTAGGTCGGGCACCTTCCACCGTTCAGAGATTAGACTGGTCAGGGGAATAGATACAGGTGAGCCCTGTTAGTATGAGGCTGCGTAATCCAACCATAAATTACTTTGTGTTTAGTGAGGGGGGAAAGGTGTGAAGGTTCATTTACTAAAAGGGGTTTGGCTCCTTTCTAACCAAATAACCTACCCTAATTGTGACATAGGCTTTTTGAACGAATCATATCAGACCTCTCTGTAGGCAGAAAAAAATCTTTTAATTACCTTGAAGTTTTCTGGGTTAATTCCTGTAAAATCACACCCGAATTTTGGCCCGAACAGTTAATTTTTTAATGTCTTAACTCAGAAAGTGATATCTTAACTTTTCACTTTGCATCATCCAAAAATAATTTTGTACTACAGAGAGTGATTTTTGGAAACATAATCCTAATAGGGGAATTTTAGTTGGATTTTAGAGCTAGAACTCATAAACGTATTTCCCTTCCCTTGGTCAAGAGACTCAGTCGGTACATACATCCACCTGGGTTTTTTACAAGATAAACTCAAAAGTCTTCAGATTGGAAAGTCTCAAAGTGTTTGATCTAGGTTACCCAATGTCAAAATGGAAACTTTTTCCAACACCTTGGATCAAGAGCATCCCGGACGGCCCCCATTTTTTACAAAAAACGCGATTTTTAAAAACTTGAGACTCCATGAATCTAAAAGGACTGCCTTCAGCATCCAGTGTTCTGGTTTTTGTAACAATATCAGTATCCGTCCCATTTCCTTTAAAATTCGTATTTTTCAAAGTGCTTCAGGATTACAACTGGTAGGCTACTAACTAGAGAAATTAAAATTTAATAAATTTTTAATCATTAAGTTGTCTAGAGGTATATTATCAAATTAAATTAAATTAAATTAATCACAGTAATCAAAATAATTATCACATCTCTCGAGTTCAATATTATTGTGCTGAAAGCCATATCACATTTTTTAATTCTTAAGTACCTTCTGGTACATTAACATTTAATAAGATATTACAATATGTACAAAGTAAGTGTGTATGTATGTAAGTGCTCTAATAGTTCACTATTCTCACGACTCAACTAGACTTAAACAAGTGACTGGACAAAGTCCTCACATAAACTAAATTCTTGAACCGACTGGCAACCAGAACAGTCTGCTTGAACAATGAAAAGAAAGCTAAGCCCAATAGCCATAACAAGCGGGCTGCGACACAATCAGGATCAAGGAGATAATATAACGACACTAAGTAGGGACCATCAGCAGATCCTCCACAAAAGTTACAAAAACTCCCATACACTGAATCTAAGTTCAGCATAGGAAAAAAACCCCGACTGTGGGCAATACACAGAAACCAGTACAAAATTAGGTCAGAAGCTATAGCTAAGGACCTGAGATGTTCAAGTGTCTAAGCGACACACAACCTCAGTTTCAACGTTGAAAATCACTAAGTCATACAAGGTTCTGTGAACAGAGTTCTACAGAACTAACAAGAATAATGAGACAGACATCTGTCCAACCACCAAACGAGTCTAGAGCAGACTGAATACTTCACGAGAGGTGAGGACACCCCCCTCGATCACGTGATAGCCCCGTGGACAGCACAGCTCAGAAGCCGGCAGTTAACGAGCGACAAGCGATAATTACAGTAGTTTGGGCAATCAAGACTTGAACTGAGCACTTAATATGTAACATCCTAACAATATGTAATATGTAACATCCTAACAACATAAGCTACGTCAAATAACAATATAAAGCAATATATTTACGATTTAGCTAAATTTCGCAAATATAAGCAATATAAAATTAAATGAAAAAGGTAATATAATTATTAATACATAATAAACATTTAACCCATTCAGGGGGTTGCAACAAAAGGGGTAAATTATAACTTAATATATGCTTCTAAACAGTTGCATCTGGGCGCCTCCGCAAGACAATAAAAATGTTGAGTGGGTGAAAGTGTTGAAATGAAATATTTTCTTTTTTGGGGG
>NC_069424.1:15378893-15409720 GCF_026875155.1 Cherax quadricarinatus
TTTTCGTTTTAGGGGAGGTTCCACTGTAGTAATATTTTTTTTTTTAACAAAATGGGCCTATCCCACAAGGGAGGGGGGTCCAAAAAAAAAAGAAAGTTCTTTTTTTAAAAATTAAATAATTTATACAAGGGGGGACTAGCCCCTTTCCCTGGGATTTTTGTTTTCCTCTTACGACACGCATGCCTTTTGGGGGAAAATTCTGTTCACTTCCTCATGGAGAAAAAGGAAATAAACAAGAACAAAACTAGAAAGAAAATAGAAGAAAACCCAGAGGGGTGATTACGTATTGCTTGTACATTATGTGTAGATGCCTAAAATGTAAATAGAAAAGCAAGATGTACCTGAAATCTTTCATGTTTTTATGAGCAAAAAAGGGGCACCCGCAATCCACCTCAGCAAACAATTAAAGGCTTCATTTTACACTCACTTGGCAGGATGTAGTACAGTGGAACTCAAAAAATTTAAGTACACATATCGACGTTTTGAAAATAAGACCATTTTTTCGGACAAACTGTGTCCCCCTTATCGAAGCGCCCCTATTTTTTGGACCGCCGGGGGGACGGGGCCTTTTCCCTGGCCCCTCGTCCGCGCCCCGCGCAGGCGCCGGAGCAGTTAGCTTTGTTTATGCTTTATGAACACTAACCTGCGATCTCATTCACACATTTACGATTATTTTAAATTTTGTTTTGTGCTTTTGGGGGGTGTGAAATAAGCTGCTATGGGCCCAAAAAAACTGTAGCGTACCCCCTGTGAAAACACCAAATGTAAAAAGGAAAAATACAGAAGTAGAGATTGGGGTGAGACTTGTTGAGCTTTCCAGGGTGTACGAGAATGGGCAGTTATTTTGGAGACAGAAAAGGTGACTGTGGACAGTTATTTTGGAGACAGAACAATGACTGTGGAGTTATTTTGTGGACAAACAGACGATTGTGGACAGTTATTTTGTGAACGAAAAAGAAAACTGGGGACAGTTATTTTGTGAGACAGAAAGAAACGACGTAAGTTTTTTTTTTGAGACAGAAACGACAACCCGTGGGTTTTTTTGGAACAAAAAAGACGACTGGGACAGTTATTTTTTGAGACAGAAACAGACGACTGTGGAGTTTTTTTGTGAGACAAAAGACGATTGGGACATTATTTTGGAACGAACAGATGCTGTGGATAGTTATTTTATGAACAGAACAAGGCTTAGACAGTTATTTTTGTGAGCAGGGGGCCAAAGACTCCAAGCTGGTCTAGTGGCATTAAAATACGAGAAGGGGGAAACAACCCCAGAGAGGCTTGATACTGGAAATCCTCATGGAGGGGATTTTCCCTCCAAACAATAACCCCAAATCCCTCTCTCCCCCCCCCTATCTTTCCCGATGCCATCACCAAACTTCAAAAAAAGGGAAGTAAAAAAAAAGTTATTTTTTTACTATACATAATTAACCCCCTTTAGGGCGACAGGCCCCCCTCCGAAAAACGTTCTCAGGGGGCGGCAAATTTCAAAAAAAAAAAAAAATTTTTTTTTTCTTATGAAAAAATAAGTTTTTTTTTAAACATTATAGGAAAAAAAAAAAAATTAACATAATACTTAGGAGATATGGATGCAGAAGTTTGCAGAAAATGGCGGTATGGAAAAGGGCGTGCCGTCACCCGGTAAAAACTTTGTTTTTACTTGTTTTGAAGGTTGTTGTTTTTTTTCACTATTTTATTTTTTCACCCAAAAATTATTGGCCTTGAGACCAAAATGGGGAATGTCATAATCATGTTGTATACAACAAAAAAAAGCACACAAACTAATTTCAAAAATATTGTTTACAAAACTTGTTTTAAAAAAACAAAAATACAAAAAATTGTTTTTTAAAATTTTTTTCTATAATAATATACCAAAATCGCCGAAACAAACCATTAGTCTGCGCTTGTGGAACCTGAAACATGTGTCAAAAAACAATGGTGTTTTATTTTCTTCCCTCAATTTAAAACTCTTTCAATCGTCTCTCTCTTTCTTCTGTCTGTCTACTCGTCTCACAGGTCAATAAATACAATATACATTTGTATAAAATTCCTAGGATAAACCCCAAAAAATCCCCAAAAAACTATACTCTGCTTGAAGATGTAGTAAAAAATGATGAAAGTCTTTGGGTTTGAACAGAGAGCTGACGGGAAAACAGATAGCAGGGAGCTTGAAAACAACGCTAAAAGCCGGGGTTAGCGTTCTTTTTGATTTAAATAATAATTTGGGACAGGGCAAAAAAAAGACAAAGTTTTTGACCGTACCCTTATATGTTAATCCTCCCCCTTTTTTCCCCCTTCCCCTTTTCCCCCTACTTTCCCCTTTTTTACTTTCCCTCTTCCCCCCCTTTCCCACTTTCCCTCCTTTTCCCCCCCTTCCCCTATTTCCTTCCCCCTTTTTTCCCCCTTCCTTTTTCCTCTTCTCCCCCTCCCTTCCCCAATCCCTCCAATTTCCTTCCCCTTATTCCCTTTCCCCACCCCTTTCCCCCCCCCTTCCCCCCCCTTTTTTTTTCCCCCTCCCCTCCCCCCAAATTATAAAATTTGCACGCAAGTGAATATTGGGGCAACTCTTTCCCCCCGGCCTGAAAAAATGGGGGGAGGTTTTATTTTTTAAAATTTTTATTTAAAAGTTTTTATTTTTTAAGGAAAATAAAAAAAAAATGATTTTATGGGGTAAAAGGGAAAAGAAAATGATATTGTGAAAAGGGAGAAAATGATGAAAATTTTTTTGGGGAAGGAGTAAAGGAAAGAAGGGTTGGAAGGAAATGGAAAAATGTTAATTAAGAAAAAAAGGAGGGGTGTTTTTTTTTTGGATGTTCCCTTTTATTAAAAGTAGGATTATAATGTTATTTTTTTTGTTATGATGGGTGAAATTTATTAAATAAAATTTTTAATTATATTTTTAATATATGTTTATTATTATTTTTATTTTTTTTATTGTTTTTATTAATTATTTTTTTATGTTTTGTATTTAGTATTTTTTTTTTTTTTTTTTTTTTTTTTTTCCTTTGCCTTCTCCCTTGCTTGCTCCCCTCCCTCCCCGCCTCCCTCCTCTGCCTCCTCCTCCTCCTCATTCTTGAACAAGTTTAAGGCTTGTGTTCATAATCACTATCTATCTCACCAATGTACATCTGATTGGGGTTTGGAAAATAGGAGTTTCTTTGATTCTGGTACAATTTGAACGACGGCCCAGCACCAGAGGTGGAAGGGCTGTGGGTGTTGGTTTTCCTCATTTTTTACCCAATTATGGGCATTATTTGGTCAAACCAACCAGAATTGAAACTCATTTCATGTCACTTCCATCTGTATTAAACTGTTAATGGGGAACAAAAGTGTCCCAATTCGCGAGGAGTGAGGAACTTCTTTCCACAGGGCACGGGGGAAATTGTGTACTATATGGCATTCCACAATGGCACCACTGGGTCCCGATTTTTTTCTACTGCGAACACACACAGGGCCCTTCTTCACATCTAGGCTTTCAGCCTTTCCTGCGGATTTGAGGCCCAGAATTTAGCGACTAGAGACAAAAACCCCACGCGTAAGACTACTAGTACGACCAAAACCCTCAAAGGGTTAAAGACTATAGCATTGTTGTTATGTGTATGTAAAACTGTAATTAATCTCTATAAAATGTATTTTTTTGTGAATATTTTTGGGTTTCTGGAACGGATTAATTGTATTTCCCATTATTTCTTTTAGGAAATATTGCTTCGAATTTCAGACTTTTCGAATTTAGAACTAGCTCCTGAACGGATTAAGTTCGAAATTTTAGGTTCCACTGTACCTCCTAGGTGGTTGCTGACTTGTTAAACAAAAAAAATAAAATGTGTGTGTGATCCTTTCAAGGGGGGTTTATGGTTTATAAATTTAAACCCCTTTTAGGGTCGACAGGCCCTCTCCGAGACTCCCTTCTCAGGGTCGGCCAAATTTAAAAAAAAAATAATTTTTTTTTATGATAAGATAGAGAATCTTTTCCCGATCATAATGACACCAAAAATATGAAATTTGATGGGAAAAAATTACGGAATTATGCTCTCGCGAAGTTAGCGGTCTCGGCGATGTTTACGGATCGGCGATTTTGCCTACTTTGATTCCCATTTTCGGCCATTTCCACTGTACTAGTCGACAGAAAACATGAAAATTTCGCTAGAAAACCCCTTTTTTCTATTTAACGAGTGCAAGAAATCACCCATTTACCAATTTCACTATCCAGTACAGTGGTCAGAATTTAGCAATTTTGCCCAAATTTTACACAAATTTCAAAAGATGCCAATTTCCAAATAGGGTCCAGAACAAACAAGAAATACATTCCTGGCACTAAAATGACATTTCCCTTGTTCATTAGTCACGTCTCAAGGCCCCTCTTACATTCTTTTGCTTTCCACTTCGAATTTTTATTCTCAAAAAAATAGTTTACTGTTATGCAGACTACTGCATTAGTGTAAAAAATGGTATGAAATCAAATTGGCGCACTTGCAAAAGAATATTAGACTCACCAGTTGGGATGTTAATGGCCGCTTGGCATGATTTGTTTACTTTTAAAACTTTGGAAAAAATCGAACATTTCTGCTACTTTGAGCTCAATTTCAAGTATTTTTCATTGTAAAACCAGTCAAAATCATCTCAATTTCTATGACATGCCTCCATTCTATAAAATGAGACCAAAAAAAACTAGAATACAACAATAAATCCCAACGAAAATACAGTGCAAGTCGGCTGTTTTATTCCAAAAAAACGGTCAAAGTTTTTTTTTTCTCATTATGCACTGTGTGCTGCAGGATTTTTTTATACCATGCACACTGACCACATAGCCCCATTCTTTCATATGGAGGCAACCAGCTTTCTCCCACTAGATTTGGGGGCGCTAGAATTTAGGCTACTAGTACGTCAAAAACCCTGGGTCGAAAGCCGTACAAATATGTCCGAAACCCTCAAGGGTTAAGAGCTTTCCTCCTTTTTCTCATATGGAAATCTGAACTCTCCCCTTCCTCCCTCTTTAGGCATAAATAACCAATAAAATTTCCCTATTTGCCTAAATTTGCTGTGGCTTATAGCCTGTGACTTGGGGTTACACTGTGTTTAAGTGGATTTTAATTTGTGCCGCCACCATTACATGTAATGTTGACAGTAATGCTACCATTGCTGCTGATGCCACCACTGTTTCTTCTGACGTGCCATTGCTTTATCTTCTGATGCTGTAGACACCACCCTTGCCCTTTTTGCTGGTGCTGCTGTTGTCTTGGGTATGCAGTGTCCACTTCCCAATAAGAACACAGAAGTCAGGTTGGGATTTATTGTTAAGGTTAAACAGACTAAATTATAGGCATCTTTTAACATAACTTTATTGAGGTGAAAACCCAAAGACACACTTTTATACAAACAAATAAGTGAATAAAACTGAAGAGTCCACAATAATAAGAAAAAGCAGAAGGGAACGGAATGGCTTTAATAAATTTTTCGTGGGGAAGTGAAGAAACTTGGGGGAGGACACAGAGTTTTGGGGGCTTCACCCCTAAAAAAAATTCCTTCAGCCCATTTAAAATTTTAAAGAGTAATAAAAATCGCTCAAAATAAGTCTCCAAACCCCCTTCTTCCAACTAGTTAGCCCACTCCTAAGTTTTTTGCCCCCTCCCCCCTACAAATTTTCTGGCCCCACCTGGGGAGAAATTTAACTTTTTCGGGTTTTAGCACTGAAAATTCTTACGAGTTTAGCCTTTAATTATTTAAATAATTTTTTGGTTTGCTGTATATCATGGGGGCCAGGTGTGAGCACCAATTCCACAAAAAAATTGTGACAAGCACTTCAAGAGGGGTTCCTGATGCTGGAGGGGTCTTGATCCAAGGAAATGTTTGCCTTCCGTCCTCAGACTAAACCCCGATTACCTCCCATCCCAAAGGGGCTTATACCCCATAAGTCATATTTCTCTTGATCAGGGGCCTTTTATCCCAAAGGGAATTTATTTGTCCTCCCCAACCTTGGACTGATCTTTTGCCTTCCATTCCCAGGGGTTATATCACCCTATGGGTCATTAATAATAACAGGGTATAAGACCTAAAAATCACACAGAGGTTAAATACAGTACACAACACTATCAGTTTAAAATTTTTGTGTACTGCAGACTACCCAACAATTAAGAAGTAGCATCTAAATAAATTTTAATAAAAACATTATTTCCTTCCTGAGTGTCCAGAAGAGGTTTAGGGAGAAGTCCCTGTGAATTCAGTATTTGTGAAAACTATACTACTAAAATTCTTCATACAATAAATCTTGTTTCAGGCTTAAGCTGAATATTAAGTTGCAGAGGACACATCTTTTAAAAAATTAGATTAAAAACTGAGATGTATAAGAAAGAATCCCTTGAAAGCAGAGATTTAGGTGTGGAAAATCTATTGAACACATGCTGAATGAAATCCTTTTCTTTTTAATTTAGGGGTTTGTGCATGAAATTAAAAATACACAGTGGAAGAACTGTCAAATGTTACTCATGGGAAGTCGTTTAACAAACATTGGATAATCAAAATGAACAAATTTGGTATGTAATAGCTTTTTTCCTCTGCAAAGAAGGAAAAAAGTTTTTGCTTATAAATTTTTTAAAATTCAGTGCTCAGTCTGAAGAATATGTCATACAGAAAAAATTCTAATTAACCCTAAACTGTCCAAGCAGATCTATGTTCACATTGTAGTGCTCCAAAAGTAGATCTATGTTTTTTTTTAACATATTTTCAAATATAACGTAGATCAAAGTTTTTTTTTACACATTTTAAAATGAAAAAAAAAGAAAGAAATCTACTTTTTTACATACTTTCAAATGTTGAAAAAACGTAGATCTACTTTTGGGACAGTTTAGGGTTAAAATTTATTCATTTTATAAGTAAAAAATTTTCACACTTGAGCACGGATTAGTAAAACACACAGTTGATTTGATTTGCAAAATTGCGGCGATTATTGTCTGCTGGAACAGGGCACGGAAGAGCTGTCCCTGTGGCATACACATGCACAGCTTGTACTGACCACGGCTTTGGCTACATCTAGAGGACAGCAAGAGGAAGTGTATTCAATCTACCATTATACCAGCTCCTGTCTCCAACAAGATTGACCCATTGCACTCTTGACATATATATCTTGATGCTGACCATGTAAAATTTCCCCCCTCAAATGACATCCCTTCATTTCCTTTCAGGCGAATCTGAAAAGGAATATTAAAGTTAATGATTCATTTATAAAATTTTAGTTTTTAAGAAATGTGTATCACGAGTGGTGTTCCACAGGGGTTGGTGTTGGGCCCTATGTTGTTCACACTTTATATAAATGCATTGATGAGGGAATAAATAGCGACATAAGCAAGTTTGCTGATGACACCAAAATGATGGCTAATTCATTCTAATAGGACATTAAAGCACTCCAGGAAGATTGAATATACTACTGATGCAGTGGTCGGAGAAGTGGCAGGTGCAGTTTAACCCTCTGACTGTCGCAACCCAAATCCTGAAGTGTCTCCTGGTGTCGCAAAATTTTGAAAAAAAAAAAAAAAAAAAAAAAAAAAAAAAAAAAAAAAAAAAATCTTATGAAATGATGAGAATTTTTTCCCGATGATAATGACACCAAAAGTATGTTTTTTTGAGGGAAAATTTACAAAATTACGCCTCCAAATTAGCGACCTGGGTGACTTTTACCATTGGCGATTTTCCATTTTGACCCTATTTTTGCCCATTCCATTTTTAAAAATCTCCCAAAATTTCATAGCTATTTCATTAGAACCCCACGTTCTATAAACTAGTAAAAAAAACGCCCTTTTACCTTTTCCCCCCTAAAGGGAAAGGGTTTCCTTTGATGTTGGTGGGGGGCCTTTTGTTTGGGAAAATTGGATTGTGTCCAGTTCCCCGAATTAACCTGAATGCTTTCCCCATCCCCCCCCCCAGGCGCTGTAAATCCCCTGGTTTGCGGTTCCCCTTGATTATAATAATAATAAAACCAATTTCAACACCCCCTAAAGTATCAGAAATTGGCAATTTCCAAAATTTCATGCATATTAAAAAAAAATGTCAATTTCAAAATAGGTCAAGAAAGAAAAATGCAGACATTCCTGGGACTAAAAATAACATTTTCTCTGGGGCATCAGTAGTCTACAGGCCCCCGTTATAAACCCTTTCTTTCTATTTTTAATTTTTTTTCACACAAAAGAAGATTTACTGTTATGCAACTACTGCAATACTGTAATAATTGTATAAATGATGTCAACCCATTTGTGACTGCATATTAGAATGGCTAGTTGGACATTTTTGGACAATGACATCATTTGTTTACTCTTAAAACATTGGCAAAAAATTGAACATATCTGCCACTTTGAGCTCTATTTCAAGATCCTTTTCATAGTAAAACCAATCAAAATCACTTTTTATTTCTATAATATGTTTTCAATTTTATCAAATGAGACCAAGAAAACTGAATACAATCATAAATACCATACAAAATACACCTCACAGTCGGCATTTTAATCCAATAACACAGTCAGAGTTTATTTTTTCTCATTTTTGCACTGCGTGCTGCAGGATTTTTTTTATAATGCACACATTGACCACACAGGACCCATTCTCTCAAACGTGGGCCTACCAGCTTTCTCCTGCTTGTTTTGAAGATGCTAAAATTTTTTGAGTATATAAAACATAAAAAGTTAATTTAGACAAATGCAAAGTACTAAACATACTAAAGGTCTAATCTGCACCCCCTAGAAAGGCATAGAATAGAGGGGATATGACTGAGGTGTAAAAATGGAAAACAGGAATAAATACAGGGAATGTTTTATAGCATGCTAATAATATCAGCCAAAGACAGGACTAGAAGCAATGGTTTTAACCCTTTGATGTCGCGGCCGTATATATACGTCTTACGAGGTTTCCGTTTTTTGACGTATATATACTCTAAATTCTAGCGGCTTCAAATCAAGCAGGAGAAAGCTGGTAGGCCCACATGTGAGGAATGGGTCGGGTGTGGTCAGTGTGCACCATATAAAAAAAAACCCTGGAGCAGGCAGTGCATAATATGAAAAAAAAAAAATCCGACCGTTTTTTTTTTTTAAATTTAAAAAAAGCCGAATTTTGTGGTCTATTTTTGTATAGTATTTTTGGGTTTTATTCTCGTTTTCTTGGTCTCATTTGATAGAAAGGAAAACAAATTATAGAAAAAAGAGGTGATTTTGATTGATTTTACTATAAAAAAACTAGAAATGGAGCTCAAAGTGGGGAAAGTTTGATTTTTGCCAAAGTTCAAAGTAAACAAATGATGCATTGTCCAATAAATGTCCAACTTGCCATTCTAATATGCAGTCATGAATGGATTGATGTTATTTATACAATTATTACAGTATTGCAGTAGTCTGCATAATAGTAAGTCTTCTATTTTTTGTTGAATAAAAATTCAAATAGAAAGCAAGTAATATCAGAGAGCCTGGAGACTGATGTGAGCAAAAAAATGTTATTTTAGAGCCAGGAATGTCTGCATTGTTCATTCTGGACCTTATTTTGAAATTGTCATATTTTTTAGTTTTTGTGAAATTGGCCAAATTGCAAATTTCTGACCACATTATTAGGTAGTTGAAATCGGTAAATGGGCAGTTTCTTGTACTCAATCGATAGAAAAAAGGAGTTCTAAAGAAATAGCTATGAGTTTGGGCGACTGGAACAATGGAATTAGCCGAAAATAGGGCTCAAAGTGGGCGAAATCGCCGATTTGTAAACAGCGCCGAGGTCGCTAACTTCGCGAGAGCATAATTCCGTCAGTTTTCCATCAAATTTCGTTTTTTTTGGTGTCATTACAATCGGGAAAAGATTCTCTATCATTTCATAAATTTTTTTTTTTTTTTTTTTTTTTTAAATTTTGCGACACCAGGAGACACCTCAGGATTGGGGGTTGCGACACTCAAAGGGTTAAGTTGGAAAAATTCAGATTCAGGAAGGATATAGGAAAGCACTGGTTTGGTAATAGAGTTGTGGATGAGTGGAACGAACTCCCAAGTACCGTCATTGAAGCTAAACATTGTGTAGTTTTAAAAATAGGTTGGATAAATATATGAGTGGGTGTGGGTGTGGGTGAGTGTGAGCTGGACCTGACTAGCTTGTGCTAATAGGTGATGCCATGCTCCTTGAGTGGATGTGATCTGACCTGACTAGGTGGGTCACTGGTTTAAGCCGGGACATGACTTGGACCTGTCTTGCGTGGGCCAGTAGGCCTACTGCAGTGTTCCTTCTTTCTTATGTTCTTATGTAGTGTACACAAGAATGTTTTAACATTGGCTGTATTCATACTTGACTAATTCCTAATTGTGCCATTTTAATGCAGTTATTAATGCTTTTATGAGTAAATTATTTTACCTATTCCTGCTTGACAAATGGTTTACTGGCCAATATTTTATATAATTTAAGAATCTGTAATACAATTACTTGTACATTTACTGTACAATGCTGTACAGTAAATGTATAAGTCTGAACCCAACCCAGTTTGCAAACTTTATGAATATTTATTGAAAACAAAATGACCCCTTGAGGGATGTTCATTCATGTTGGTGGTGGTCATTTGATCCAAGGAACTGTACCTTCCCTAGCCTTCCTTGGACTGAATCTAAATGCCTCTAATTACCCCAGGCACTATATGGCATCCCATGAGTTTAGAAACTCCCCCATGAATTTATGAAAAGAAACCTTGATTCAAGGAAATGAAGCTATCTTTCCATGGATAAAACCTGATTATCTCTGATGCCTCAGATGCTGTATGACTACTATAGTTTTAGCATTTTTCCAATAGATATATGTACAGGTACAATACTGATTTTCCAGCAATAGATAGTACGGCACCTTCAGTCAGACAGAATTACAAGGGCAGCCACAGATGGTTTGTGTAGCTCATGCTCACTTGCATTGTTTACACTACAGATGATCCTATAGCACTCTAGTGTCCTCGTCAGAATTTATCTGACGGCCTCAGCAAACTTGCTTATGTTGCTCTTTATTCCCTCATCTAAGTCGTTTATGTATACTGTGAACAACAAAGAGCCCAACACCGGCCTCCGTGGAACACTGCATGTGACGTGTCCCCACTTTAATTTCTCCCCATTTAGGCAAACTCTCTGTTGCCTGTCAGACAACCATGCCACTATCCAAGACAAATTTTTCCCTCCTATTTCATGTGCCTTTACTTTTCTCAACAATCTCTGGTGTGGAACTCTGTCAAAGGCCTTACTGAAGTCCATGTATAAAATATCATATTCATTACCATGATCTACTTTCTCAAATATCTTTGTGAAGAAACTTGTAAATTTTTGAGGTAGGAACGCCTCTTTGTAAAACCATGCTGAGATTCACTGATCAGTTAATGTCTTTCAAGGTAGCTTTGAACAGCCTTGGTAATTACTGATGCCATCAATTATCCCACAATGGAGGTTAGGGTAACTGGTCCACAATTCAAAGCTAAGGACCTGTCTCCTGCTTTGTAGATAGGCATCATACTTGCTATTTGCCACTTATCTGAGCTAATGATTTGCTAAGTTCCTCTTTACATTCCTTTATAACCCTTGAAACAGTTCATCAGGGCTTGGGGATCTCTCTGAGAACAGTTTTCTAGTGAGTGATCATGCATAACTTATTTTTGTCCTGACCTATATTTTGATTTCTGGAATATCTCTGGTATCTTCCTGAGTAAAAACTGAAAGGAAATAAGAGTTGAAGACTGTACACATTTCTTTGTCACTGATGGTAAGCTGACCTGAGCAACTTTTAAGTGGGTGTATTTTGTCCCTATTCTTACTCAGTGTGAGACTAAAATATATAGTGCTTTAGTTGCATACATGTAGGTTTTTGTTTGTGGCACTGACTGGTGTTTATTACATTTTTTGTTGAACATGAAAAATAATTTCTACAGTTTGTATGCCCCTTTTGGGAGTTTAGCACTTCCCTTGATTGTAATAACAGTAATAATAAAATAATAATAATATTAATAATAATAATAATAATAAAAAATAATAATAAATATAATTTACAGTTTGCAATTTTACTCTAATAACATTTAACCTTACTGTAGAATCGGATCGTATCTTCAAATCTGATGAGGTAGGACTGGTAATCCTGGCAGTAGGGACTTTTTTTCAAAATTAAGGTTCTTGACATGTTGAGGTAAACCAAAATTAGGATAGTTTGTCGAGAAAACAGGGGGTTTCCAGAGCGTGGGTCAATAACTGAAAAAAAATTAAGGAAATTACAATAAAGAATACTTTTTTTTTTTAGCCCTGTGTGTGCCCTCCCATTTTATTTACTAAGATTAAGAATATAAAAAAATGCATAAAATAATTAGAAAGTATTATGGTACAGATATATGCTTATTTGTTTAACCCTTTAACTGTTCAAACGAGATCTATGTTTTTTTACATGCTTTCAAGTGGAGAAAATTAAAGGTGGGAGCGTTCACTAGTGAACGGCAGATCTACGTTTGGGACTGTTTAGGGTTGAAAATCAGCACTTATTAAAATTAGTGTTTATAGGCAGATAATTAAGTATATGTCTGTGACTGGAATGGCGTGGTATCAGAGAGAAGCCTCATCATGTTGTGCAGCACTTAAAATGACTTCATTACTAGGAAGAAATCATTAATGAACTTAGATGTCAAAAATTCTGTCAATCCAGTGGCTACAGATTCAAAAATACTCAGTTCTACCTACAAGTTACCTCATCACCTCATTGTGGAGGAGGTACTTGTAGGTAGGAAATGTATATGTATTCCGTAGAACTGTACATGTAATTTGTAGAACTGTATATGTTATTCTTTTCACACACTGGCTGTATCCCACCAAGGAAGGGTGGACGAAAAAGAAAAAAACAAATGTTTTTCTTTTTAAATTTAGTAATTTATATGGGAAGGGGTTTTTATATGTACGCACTGCATAAATGTTTTTTTTTATTAACACATTTGCTGTCTCCCACCCGGTCAAGGTGACTGAAAAAGAAGAAACACCATCATCATTAACTCCATCACTGCCTTGCCAGAGATGCAACTCACTACAAGTTCACCCATCCACAACCCCCACCTTCAGAGTGCTAGACAGTGTACTTCCCCCACCCTCATCCAGTTTGGCTAACTGGTTTCCTGAATCCCTTCATAATTGTTACCTTGCTCAACCATTCCAAACCAGATGTAAAATATAACACGCTCATGCACACTGCGCTGCAAAAACCCCCTTTACAACTTATCTCGCCACTGACAGATTTATACACCCTCCAAGTCACTCTTTCCACTGCAATCCTCTATTAATTTCTGAACCACCTCAAACAATCCTCCCAGTCTTTGGATAATAATTTTAGAAACCCCATGCCTCCTAATCTCAAAACTAAGCTTTCTGCATAAACATTGCCCTCAAACCACTCTCCACTGCCTCAGCCTTCACCCCCCCCTACCCCACCCCCCCCATGCTTCACACCCATATACAGTGGGACCCTCGACCAACGATGGATCGTCTAACGTTAAATCCGATAGCGAAGTGATACGTTTTAACGCAAAATTTTAGCTTGACTGCACTAAAAACTCTACCAACACGGGATTCGTTCCGTTCGAGACGCGTCCACTTTTTGCCTGGAGTGCTCCTCACTTGGTCCTGTGGGTGCCAGTGTTTACAAGCCAGCAGCCACCGCAGGTCCCATCCAAACAAAACAATCGGGGAACATTTCCATATTATCACAGTGTTTTTAGTGATTGCACCTGCAAATAAATCACCATGGGACCCAAGAAAGTTCTAGTGGCCAACCCTACAGCAAAAAGGGTGAGAATTACTATGGTATGAAGAAAGAGATTAAGGAAATGTGTGCAATGTGGGTTGAAGTGCAACCTTTATGGATGAAAATCACCTCACACAGCTATTGCAAGCCATTGCTGGTGACTATAACAATGACAATGTTGTGACAACTTTAGACAAAATTCATAAAGGAACGGGAGGTACAGGCTCTATGAGACAGATATGTTGTGCAACAGAGGTCCAGGTGACCTCAAGATGGTTCCTAGTGGCATTAAAAGAAGTAGGAAGTAACCCCGGAAAAGGACTTGACACCTCAAGTCCTAATGGCAGGGGATTTCCCTTCTAAAACACTAACACCATCCATATTCTCCCTCTCCCATATCATCAATCATCACCAGATCTTCAATAAAGGTAAGTGTCATGTAATTGTACATGTCTTCTTTCAGTTAGTTGTGTATTAAAATATATATTTTCATTGGTAAATTTTTTTTTTTCAATACTTGGCGGTACCAGGAACGGATTAATTTGATTTCATTATTTCTTAGGGCGGAAATTAACTCGACTAACGATAATTTCGACTAACGATGAGCTCTCAGGAACGGATTAAATCATTGGTCGAGGCGTCAACTCTGTACGAGCATTGGTACCACTATACAGTGGAACCTCGGCTTTTTTTTTATGGAATATAATCCGTTCCGTGGACTCTCTTGCTTGTTGTATCCTGATTTGTCTTCATATGGCTTTTTAGAGGAAATTTTTCCTCATTTAAATTAAATGAAATGCAATTAAATTTGTTCCAGCTGAATTCCTGCTCTCAGGAGGCATGGACAAAATAACCCTAATATCAACTGCTACGGATGATTTATCCAGTCACAATTCAATCTAATATGTCATAATAAACAATATAAATAACACAGAAAACTGATTTACACTCTAGAAATGAATAGAATATGTATATGTGGATGGGTGAACGGGAGGTGGATTGAGGTCACGAGAGTGGTCGCTATGTACAATTTTTGTTTATCTCACTACGCTACGTACTTAGTCTGTGCTATCAATGATTTCTTGCTTTAATTCCATGCATTAATCCTCTTTTCTTCTCAGCACTGTCCTTTGCACTTGCTTTCTTAGGGGACCCATGTTAGAAGAAATGGAAATCTGGCGAATTAACTGGCAAAACCAATAACTTCCAGGAAAATCACGAGAATTCCTTGCACCGCGAAGGAAGCCTCCGTAAGCCCATATGCACTGGTGAGCACATTGTGGTAGGTTGTCAAATTTATTATTATTATTATAAAAAGATTCGACGGCATTATCCGCGGCTGGGCATCTTCCAAGTGGTGGCCCAGCCTTGGCTCCCTCTTTAGGGAGTGACACTGAGACCTAAGTACTTTCCCCCATGGAAGAAGCAAAAAGTACCCCTCATCTTTGAGACCAACTGTCCCAAGGCCTAGCCACCAAGCTAGGCTCTTGGTCTGCCATCCCCCGCCCCAAGAGGGCTAATGGAATGTCAGTCTTGTGAGCTGTAAGCTCTGGCTCAGGCACCTACCCTGCCCGAGAAGGGCTGGACATGGTGGCGATACAAACTAAATTATACGCAAGTACACACATAGTATTATTATTATTTATTATATACGTTATACTGTACTATTAAGTATTATTAGGGGGATTAAGTCTGTTGAGTATTCCTGGTAAAGTGTATGTAGAGTTATTGTTGAAGGACATTAAGAAGTAAGATGGGAGAATGGATAGCAGATGAACAAGGAGGCTTTAGGAAAGGTCAGGGGGGGTCGTGGGACCAGGTGTTTTACAAGTGCAACATATATGTGAGCAAGTATTTAGATAAGGCTAAAGAGGTTCTTTGTTGGGCATTTATGGATTTGGAAAGGCGTATGACAGGGTGATTGGGGGGCAATGTGCGATGTTGCAGGTGTATGGTTGATAGGAGGTAGGGTTAGAAAGCAGTGGAGAGTTTTACGGGATGGGAGGCTCATGTTAGGTATGTAGGAAAAGAGGGAAATTATTTCCCAGTAAAAAGTAGGGGGGGGCTTAGACAAGGGATGGTGTGATGTCACCGTGGTTGTTTAATATATTTATAGATGGGGTTGTAAGAGACGTAAATGCGAGGGTCTTGGCAAGAGGTGTGGAGTTAAAAGATAAAAGACAAATCACACATAAAGTGGGAAGTTGTCACTGTTGCTACTTTGCTGATGACACTGTGCTCTTGGGAGATTCTGAAGAGAAGTTGCAGAGATTGGTGGATTTGAATTTGGTAGGGTGTGAAAAGAAGAAAATTAAAAGTGAATACAGGAAAGGAGTAAGGTTTATATGAGGATAACAAAAAGATTAGGTGATGAAAGATTGGATATCAGATTGGAGGGAAAGAGTATGGAGGGAGGTGAATGTATTAGATATCTGGGGAGTGGACGTGTCAGCGATGGGATATGAAAGATGAGTGGTGAAATTCATAGAATGAAGAGGGGAAATGGGTGAGTGGTTGCATTAGGAGGTCTGTGGAGGCAAGATCTTTGTCTTGGAGGCAAAGAGGGGAATGTAGAGAGTATAGTTGTTACCTGCTCTTATATGGGTGTGAAAGCATGGGTGATGGGAATGTTTGCAGCTAGGAGAAGGATTGGAGCAGTGGGTTGTCATGTCTCTGAGGGTAATGTTTGGTGTGTTTATAATGCCAGAGAATTCGTAGTTTGGAAGGTTTAGGAGGTGCGGGGGGATTACCAAAACTGTTGTCAGACGGGCTGAGGAAGGGTTGTTGAGGTGGTTTGGAAAATGTAGAGAGGAATGGAGTGAAAAAACAGAGTGACTTTCATGAGTGTATCAATCTTTAGTTAGAAGGAAGGCAGGGTAGGGGTTGGCATTGGAATGGTTGGAGGGAGGGGGGGTTGTAATGGAGGTTTTTGTGTGCGAGGGCTTGGACTTCCAGCAGGCATGCATTGGAGTTGGTTGCTTAGGTGTGAAAGGTGACAACATGGTTGTTAATAGTTGACGTGCTGTTGGAGTGTGAGCAAAGTAACATTTATGAGGGGTTCCAGGGAAACCGGCAGGCCGGACTTGGGGAGTCCTGGAGATGGGAAGTACAGTGCCTGAACTCTGCAAGGAGGGGTGTATATGTTTTGCAGTTTAAAACTGTAGTGTATAGCACCCCTTTCTGGCAAGACAGTGATGGAGGAATGATGGTGAAAGTCTTTTTCTTTTTCGGCTCAACCCTGCCCTTTGGTGGTCCCGGCCAGTGTGATATATAAAAAAAAAATAATAAAAATATTATTATTATTATGTTATTATTATATAGTACGTATTATATTATTCATTATATTATTACATTATTATTATGTATTATTATCATTATTTTAGTACTTATGTATTAATTATAATAATAATAAATTACTATTTTTATTGTTAAATTTTAGGGACCGGGGAAAGCACAGATCCAATTCCCTAGATCAAGAGCCCCTCATCCGTATACGTAGTACTACTAATACTACTACTATACTACTATAATATAATAATTTATTATAACAATAATTAATAATACAATATAATAGTATATAATAATAACAGTATGGAGGAAACTTCAAAAGGCTGCAGTAGTTGATGACACCATCAGTCAAACATTGGTAACCATACTAGTACACTTTTCACCATGTCTAGCACTTAAGTAGTCCTATTAGTATTAGGTTTATGTCTGCCTGAGAAATGCCTCAGGCATGATAGTTGGCTTTCTTTGCTCCAATCATATTATGATAAGTAAACACACATTGTAACCTTTGCAAATAAATAATTTTATTTTATTTATTTAATTTATGGATCTCTCTTGAGGGGGAGGTCGCATCACTGAAATTTCTTCTATCCAGAAGCAAAAATTCGACGAATGACAGTTCGTATCCTAAAAAATTTGCATGGTGGGGCGTTCATAAGGCCGAGGTTCCACGGTACTCTTTATACACCTTCCCCTCCTTTTGCTTCCATGGGGGCACACACTCTTTTGTCTCTACAGGACTCTCAAGTGCACCACTCACCTTTTTCCTCTCATCACTCCTATGATTCAATTTATCTTTCATCATCCTATCTGCCCTGCAAAGTCCACTCCAAATATTGAATACAGTCAATTCCTCCATACTCCATCCCTCCAATCTGTTATTTCAGTCTTTATTGATTAGATTTTTTATTATCATCATCACATTGATCTTTTCCTATGTTCACTTTTAATTTACCTTCTTATACATACCATTCTTTCTTGTTCACCAACCTCATGCAATTTCTCTTTCAGAATCTCCCAAAAACACAATGTCATCAGCAAAAAGCAATTGTAACAACTCACACTATGTTATTAGTTTCTTTATCTCTTAATCCCACATCTCGTTCCAACACCCAAGAATTCACTTATCTTACACACCCTATCTTTAAATATTATTAAAACAACCATGGTGACATCATGCACCTTGTTCTAATGCCTAATTCCTGGGATAATAATGTCCCTCTCTCTACATACTCTAACCTGACCATTTAAAAGTTCCTCAAAATATTCTCGCCATTACCAAACCTCCATCTCCCCGTTCCTACTAACTCCCCTTCTCTGTTTTTTAACTGAATAAATCCATTGGTTCCTAGGCTTTCTTAACTTGTTTAACTCACTCCAAAATTTTCTTATTTTATTTAAATTCCTTGCAGTACCTCCTCCCACTCTATCAATCCGTTCTACTTTTGCACTCTCTCACCCTTCTCTCACCTTTCTTTTACTCTCCATATACTCTACTCTTCTTATAAACACTTTGCTTTGTAAATACCTCTCATAAGCTACCTTTTTCTTCTTTTATCACACCTTTACTTCATCCATTCACCAATCACTCCTCTTTCTCCTGCACTCACCCTCTTTATAACCCCCCCCCCCCCCCCAAAGCCCACATTCTAATACTGGCATTTTTAAAACTATTCCACCCTCTTCAGCCCCCCACTACTATACCTGTACCAGTCCACCTTTCTGCCAATAGTTGCTTATTATTTCACCATACTCCTCCTCCCTTCGTTTATACACTTTCAACTCCCTCTTACTTGTTGTTGCCATTTCCTCTTATCCATCTACCATCTTACTCTAACTGTGCTACAAACTAGATAATGATTTGATGTATCTGTGCCCCCTCTATAACGTGTAATTCTGGAGCCTACCATCGACCTTTTATCACAATACTTAATCTGACAACTATTTTCATTATGTGCTACATCATACCTTGTATATTTATTTATCTCTTTTTCATAAAATATGTATTACTTATTGCCAAAACCTCTTATCTACCACAAAAGCTCATTAAGGCTCCCCATTTTCTTTTACCCCTGGCCAACCCCAAATTTACCTACACCCCACCCCCTCCCCCCCCCACATTTTTTCCCACTTTAGATTAAAATTCCTCAACCACAAGTACTCTCACCACTTGGTTCAAAAACTCCTATGCAGTTCCTTTAACTATTTCCCAAAATCTCTCTCTCTCCTCTATACTTCTCTCTTCCCTAGGTGCATAAACGCTTAAAATAACCCACTTCTCACATCCAACCTTTATTTTACTCCCCATAATCCTTGAATTAATAATTAATAGTCCCTCTTTCATTGCCATAGATTATCCTTCAACATTATTGCACTCCTTCTTTAGTCTAACTCTATTATGAAAAACCCCTGCTAATCCCAATTTGATTCCTCTCCACTGAAATACCACCCCCTTCAGCTGTGTTTCACTTAAAGCCAGGTATCAGCTTCTCATTCAAAAATTCCCACCAATCTCCTTTTCTTATCATTCGCCAACATCCACGCACATTCAGACTTCCCACTTTGACAATTTTCTTCTTATTCTTTTTGGTAATTTTTACAGGAAAAGGAGTTACTAGCCCATTGTTCACGGCATTTTAGTTGACTTTTACAACACGCATGTCTTACGGAGGAAAGATTCTTATTCCACTTCCCCATGGATAAATTTTTTTATGTTAATGTCCAGGGTTTATTACCTGGACCTCAGCAATGCGAGTTGCTACTCTCAATGCTGGGCAACGGCGACCAGTCTTATTTTCCTATAATTTTTACACTCTCTCTTGTCCCCTTTGCCTTTATACAAGGAACTATATGTGCTCTTTGTCAAGCCCTAGATACATTTCTTAAAAGTGCTAACCATTTTAAAACCATATCCCTACTTGCTTTTATCATTTCTGTCTTGATCCCATCAACTGCAGCTGTTTTACTCCCTTTCATTCTACCCACTGCCTCACACAACTTCCCCCTCCCCACACACTCACATCCGGCTCTTCCTCACTCCTACAAGATGTTATACTTCCCTGCCCAATGCACAAAATCACAGCTTCCCTATCTTCATCAACATTTAAAGTTTCTCAAAATATTCCCTCCATCTTCCCGATATCTCCAAACTCTCATCTAATAATTCTCCTCTCCTATTTTTAACTGTCAAATCCAATTCAATTCAATTCAAGTTTATTCTCTATAAGGGTTACAATGTGGGGTTTACAGGTTTTGGGTATTGTGTGGTTTACATGTTATAATACTAATTAACCAGGGAGGGGGGCCACTAGGACCCTAGCATGGCTAGCATTAGGGCAGTCTTAGATTAATCTTAATATTAATCCTTACAGATTATGGTAGTAACCCTTCAGGGTCTAATCTAGGCCATAATCTGAACGTGGTGCTCCAGTGTCCAAGGAAATTTGAAAAAAAAAAAAAAAAACCCCCCAAAAAAAAGAAAAAAATTTCTACAGAATTAAGAGCTTATTTTTGTGAGTATAATAAGACAAAAACAAAAAAATCTGATCATACTTACCAAGATACAGTGCAAGATGTTTGTCGAAAATGATGTGGGGGTGGATGGGCGGGCAAACATCGACGAATTCCCACATACGCGCATTACATTATTTGTTGACGGTTTTTGTTGTTTTTTCTTTTCTTTTCAATTTTTTTCTATTCCTACTAACATTTGGGGCTGAGAGACCAATACTGTAGATATGTATATATATAAACTCACCGTATTGAACACAAGAACCGCACTAAAGTTATTATCATATTATTGTTTACCACTGTTGGTTTATTACATAAACATGCACAAATTTGTATAATACTAATGTTCTATATATATTTACTTATTTACAATCACTGACAAGGTTTTAGAACTGCTGGAGCTTGTGGAAACTCTTGCAACAAGGCACCATGCACAGAGGCACCTTACATGCTCAACATTAACCGAGTGTTATAGGACTTTGTTGCCGTCTTTTTGGTTGTGCACAGACGATGCATCTTTCTGAGCAAATTTCTTCTGAGTTGAAGGAAGTTGTATTATGAAATGATCACCTTCCCTCCTCAAACGCTTGGGTATATCCTGCGGAATTGGGACCGGTTGTATAGCAGGTGTTGTTACCTGGTTACTTCATTATGAGTTGTTGACAACAGACAAACAAAATTCACCATACGGTGGCTGTTGCAGTTCTTTATTAGGTTACATTTTATATGTCTTTGAGCATTGAAATGTCCATGAGATGGAAGAAAAGTTTCATATACCACTTGTAACTCTTATGAACACAGTCAACAAAACCAATCTGCATGTCACATTGTCAACCAAGCGCATGTTTTGTGTATAATCAAATTACTGTCACTGGTTTTCAATACGTTCATTAGTCACTCGATAAACTCTGCACTGTCTTGCATTTCATTACGGTGTAATGATGTCAAACAATGTGAATCTAGTTTGTCATGCCACCGTAATGCCATGATGTCATTGGCAGTAAAACCTGCACGTCTCACCACGAGCAACTGCGTGAGCCTGGCATATGTTATGATTATGGTTTCACTCGCTGAATCACTGAGTAATGGGCTTTGTACCAGTTATCAGTATATAATGTTGGCCATTCCAAGAAGATAAGGTGCCATCATGTTTCTCACTACGTCACCTGAGATAACCCAATAACTATCTTGGGATCTTTCAATGTTTTACTACCGTGTATACAACAATATCCAACACCAGGCCACTGTCTCAATCACAGAGTACAAACAGTTTTATTACAAAAGGCATTTCCTCCTTGCTCGGTATATATTGCTTGAATGGACAGTTCCTTTGAACAAAATCAAAGACTCGTCAATTACAAGATTCTTGAATGGATAAAAGTATATGCTGAACTTTTGTTTGAGATACATGAAAAAACATTATAATCTTGTATACCTGTCACTTCTGTCAGGCCTGGTTTCTGTCAGAGAAGTGCAACATACGTAAGAGTAAGATAACCTGTTCACTGTATTTGGATTTCACTGAAAGGACCGGGGTAGAAATTAGCCGATCTGTGACCAGTATTGCTTTTATATTATGCTTATAGACGTGAGGCATAGCATTATTGATTGCAAAAAGCAAATACATTTCTGCAACAGTCTTCTCTTTCCAACCTGTGGGTTAGCTCTTGACTGTGGTGATAAGATCGTATTTGCCCATGGTGTACTCAAAATACTTATTACTTTCCCTGACAATAATTTCCATCAATGGCTGGTCAAAGAATAATTCAAAGAATTCCAGTTCATTTTGGGGGGCCGTGGTTCCAGGGGGAAAAGTAGGTAGAATTCCACTTTGAGAGTCATTTCAGAGTGGTGAGGCTTGGGAACAAAATGGGATTTGCTGCCAATCCACATACGGTTTGCTGGTGGAAACTGGACATCATAGGCTGGTTGTGCGGGTGGTTGTGGGTTGTGGTGGGATGGTGGCTGGCGCTCGCTTTGTCCCTTGAAATGACGAGTCAGCAGTGTGGGTCCAGCGTTGGCCTGGTGAGTCACGAATGGCGGTCCACTATCATAACACTAACACATCACTGATGCTGTGGTCTATCCATGGCCAAGTGTAGCCACATCATCCTCACTATCACTACCTAAAACTGGTGTTGGGCCCCGGATGTACTCCGGGAGTACTCCGTCATGGGCACAGCATAGGGTACACTACCCGAGCGCATGCGGCAGCAACATACGACGCCTTCACTGGTGATATGATTACCTCACTATCACTACTCGAATGATCATCGAGCGCAATAAAATCACAGTCCATGTCACCATCTATCATCATCATTACTGAAGTCAGAGGACTGGCCACGCGAAAAATTTAGTTTCTCTTGCGATGAGGAACAACAGACGTGAAGTCACGAGTGCCCACACCAGAGTAGAAGGTTGTGGATCGTCAGGGTTTCTGCCACCTGTTATGATATCCTTGGTCATTCTTTTGGTCCTACTGATCAAAGCCGTAGAATTCGTCTTCATTCCACTTCATCAGTGTCAGAAACTATCAGATAGGAAGAGGAGCGTCCCCACATTATTTCGGGGAGTGAGAGCTGACTTGCGACGAGGCATGGTGAACAAGGGTAACTGAGCTGGCGTTCCCACAATGGCCTATGACGGGCGCCTAGATTTTTGTTTAGGGCACACCACCACGCAGACCCGTTCTCTCCACATGGTAGGCTATGAGCGTTTTCCGCTAAATTTGATGGCGCTAGAAATTTCGGCGTAGATCTCACGGTTTGGACACTCAACGTAAAGACGTTGATCTACGGGACGGACCCTGAAGGGGTTAAGGCTAAGTGACTACATCATAATTTGTGCGTTAGCAAAGTGAATGATTTGTTTTGGCACAAATAAAAAGTGTCTATATTGGAGTATCATAGGCAAACTTATGACTAGTAGGATTATTATTTTAAGATTAAGATTAGTATTTTCTGGGTTATAGTCAGTGGGGAGTGAAGTGTAATTGTGGAACAACCAGGTGGTTATCATGTAGTTAGTTGTCGGGTGTATCAGGGAGATAAGATGTTTTCTATGCTGTAGTTTTTGAAAGTGATGATGTGTCTGCAGTTTCTAGAGTTTTCAGGTTGGGTGTTCAGATTTTAGGTCCTTGAAATACATTGAAATTTTTGTAAAGGTTTAGTCGAACACGGGGAATGTCATAGAGATGTTTGTGTCTAGTGTTATGCTGTGGATCCTGTCAAAACTATCAGAAAGCATTTAGGTCAAGTTTATATTGGAATTTAAGGTCTGTAGATATGATTGCACAGTAGTAAGTGTGGATGTTCTGAACTGGGAGTAAGTTTAGATCTATGAAGAGTGGGGGAGTGTGTTGCCAGGGTATGGGATTTAGTGAGTATTTTTACTGCAGCTTTTTGTTGGGTTATTATGGCTTTAGGTGTATTGCTGCAGTTGAACCCAAAGCACAGATAGCATAGGTTGAAGTATGGATATATAAGTGAATGTATAGTGTGAGGAAGGGCAGTTTGTGGCACGTTGTATAGTATCTTGGAAGGTTCCCCACCGTTTGGATACTTTTTTGTTATGTGTTTGGATAGGGGTGCTGAAATTTAGGTGTTTGTCGAGTATAGGCCAAGGAATTTGCCCTCATTATGTCTGGCAATTTAGGTGTTGTCGATCATAATGTTAAGTTGCGCAACACCTGCTCTGATACCAAGCATAATATATAGTAGGTTTTGCAGTGTTAAGTGTAAGTTTATTGGCTGTCATCCAAGTCGATATTTTGAGCAGCTCTCGTTAACAATGGTGTTGAGGGTGGCAAGATTAGGGTGGGAGATGACATAAGTCGTGTCGGGATATGTTTGGAAGATCATTGATGTAAATGAGGAAGAGCAGGGGTCCAAGGACATTCCCTGCGGAAAATCCGTTATCAAGTGGCCATATTGGTGAGGCTGTCGTATTTAATGGTGGACATACTGATACCTATTAGAAAGGTAGGATTTATAATATGCAAGCGCATGGCCTCTTATACCATAGTGGTCAAGTTTGTGGAGTAGGATGCCGTGGTCTACTGTGTCAAGCGCTTTTCTTAGGTCAATAAAAATTCCTAGCAGATATTCCTTATTTTCCAAAGCTGTGTAAAGCAGGTTTAGCATTTTTATAATTGCATCATTAGTGCTTTTATTTTTCCGAATCCAAATTGGCGGGGTTGAGTTGTTTTGTGACGTTATAAATGAATATAGTCTCCTGTGCACGGTTCTCTACGATTTTGAGATAGCATTGGTAAGTATGATATTGGCCTATAGTTGTTTACGTCTGTAGGGTCACCACCTTTATGTATTGGTGTAACCTTGCTGTCTTGAGTAGTGTCGGGAGAGTGTTGTTTCTTTTTATAGTGACTTGTTAAAGTAATGTATAGCATGCGATCAGGACATGGGCCACTCGCTTTTACAATAATGGTGGGACGCGTGACAGATTCCCCGAGTTATTTTTTAAGTGACTTTATGATCACGGTGACTTCCGAGGGCTCAGTTGGTACAAGATAGAAGGAATTTGGGAAATTCCCATCTAGGTAGTCCCCGGCACGGGCATTGGTACGTGGAATTTTACTGGCGAGATTAGATCCTATGTTTGAGAAGAAGTCGTTTATCTTGTTAGCTGTATCAGTGGGATGCAGTGGTGTTTCATGAGGTTTAGTAAGAACAATTATTCTGGCTTTTTTCAATCTGTGAGTCCCCAGAATCCGGGAAAGTGTTTTCCAGGTCTTTTTTATATCTTTTATATAATCATTCCTTAGGCTTTCTCAACTTATTAATCTTACTCCAAAACTTCAAGGATATACTGTATTATACCTAAGAAGGATAAGTGTTACAGAGTGGTATGTAATGTACTATGAAGAGTAAGATTAAGATTCTTTATTTCTAATTACTACATAACAAATTATACAATAATCAGAAAGCCCATATGATGCACAGCATTTCAACCAAAACTTAGTCTAGCTATAAGAATTACATGGTTTACTTTATTATTTTTTAAGAAGCTATACACAGTATTAACAGAAAATACAAAAATAAAGATATAGGTAATAACTCATAAAACGAAAAGAAAAAATTTTTTTACTCTAGTTAAAAAAGGGTGAGTGCAACTTATTTATGAACTTACAACATACTAATACAATTTAATGCAATAGCAGTTATCTGAAGGTTATTTCAGCATACATGGATTTTAAATATTCTGTATTTTTTTTAACTTGTCAGCCAATTCCCACCACGGCAGGGTGACCCAAAAAGAAAGAAAAACCTAAGAAGAAAGAAAAAACTTTTATTATTATTATTCAACACTTTCAGCATCACTCATACATAATCACTGTTTTTGCAGAGGTGCTCAGATATGACAGTTTAAGTGTCCCTCCAATATCCCAAACCCCTCCTTTAGAGGCAGGCACTATAATTCCCACCTCCAGGACTCAGGTCTGATTAACCAGTTTCCCTGAATCCCTCCACAAAATATTATCTAGCTCACACTCCTTTGATCAGGGGCATATCTATTCTGAAACTAATGAAGCTTAAGCTTCAGGGCCCCTAATCCTAGAGGGTCCCTAGAAGCAACTTTAGCCCATGTTGCTTAAAATTTTTAGGTCTACTGTAAGAGAAAATGTTGTGAAGGGGCCCCCATAGGAGTTGAAGTTTCAGGGTCCCAAAAATGTAGGTCTGCCACTGCCCTTGATAATAAATTATGTTTATTTAATACTAACAGAGAGTAGTGACTTGCCTGGAAACTTTCAACACTATGTATCTCAGTCTTCTCAGGTGCAACACTCAGCACTGGTGGGGTGTTGGATGTTCGCAAGCTGAGGGACACCTGGGAAATAATAAATACAGTACATCCATATGATCAAGTTTATTATCCATATCCAGTAAAGTGAAAAACAAAATGCTGGAGAAATCTGTGAAGACAAAGGAACATGGTTTTAGTGTTTATAATGATGAAGGAAAGTTCATAAAACAATTGGCTAAATGAGATTACAATGAAGCAAAGAATATTCCAAATTTAAACAATGCTAGATGATATTCCAATGAATGAATAGCTAGGGCAAACATACAGTATGTAAGGTCACATTAATACACATGCAAACTTGGCCTGGGCCTGAGTCTAGGGCTCTTCATGTATACATGTACCAAATAAAAATACTGATAAGTGTTACTGATATAAAGTATTTTGCATTTTAATGTTAAGATTGTTGTAACAAACAAAACAATTTTTAATATATATACAGTTCATAACTGTTACAAAAGTAGGTTTCTTTATTTCATACATCCTAAAAAAGCCCTTGGTTATGCAGAACCTTTTGGGCAGACTAAAACTAGAACTTAAAACTACTTAACACTGTACGTATAGTTATATAGAAGTCAGATAATTTGAATATTAAGTTTAATATAATTAACTAGTTTGCTCATTAGAATATTATATGTAATATGTTAAGTAACAAAATTCTTTATATTAAAACAGCAATGGTATTATGAATTAACTATTTTAGTTACAATAATTATTGGGGAGAAGAAATATACTATAATTTGTGACAGTACTGAAGGTCCATGAGTATGAATGCTGACTGGAATCTGAATAACCTGGTTGCATTAGATATAATAATGATGATGATAATAATAAAAATACAGTGGACCCCCGCATAACGATTACCTCCGAATGCGACCAATTATGTAAGTGTATTTATGTAAGTGCGTTTGTACGTGTATGTTTGGGGGTCTGAAATGGACTAATCTACTTCACAATATTCCTTATGGGAACAAATTCAGTCAGTACTGGCACCTGAACATACTTCTGGAGAGAAAAAATATCGTTAACTGGGGGTCCACTGTAACTGAAAGAATTAAAGGTAAGACAGAATGTAGGATTGCGGATGAGCAAGGAGGTTTCAGAGTGGTTAGGGGATGTGTAAATCAAGTGTTTACATTGAAGCATATATGTGAACAGTATTTAGATAAAGGTAGGGAAGTTTTTATTGCATTTATGGATTTAGAATAGGCATATGATAGAGCGGATAGGGGAGCAATGTGGCAGATGTTGCAAGTATATGGAATAGGTGGTAAGTTACTAAATGCTGTAAAGAGTTTTTATGAGGATAGTGAGGCTCAGGCTAGGGTGTGTAGAAGAGAGGGAGACTACTTCCCAGTAAAAGTAGGTCTTAGACAGGGATGTGTAATGTCACCATGGTTGTTTAATATATTTATAGATGGGGTTGAAAAAGAAGTAAATGCTAGGGTGTTCAGGAGAGGGGTGGGATTAAATTATGGGGAATTAAATACAAAATGGGGATTGACACAGTTGTTTTTTGCTGATGATACTGTGCTTATGGGAGATTCTAAAGAAAAATTGTAAAGGTTAGTGGATGAATTTGGGAGAGTGTGTAAAGGTAGAAAGTTGAAAGTGAACATAGAAAAGAATAAGGTGATGAGGGTATCAAATGATTTAGATAAAGAAAAATTGGATATCAAATTGGGGAGGAGGAGTATGGAAGAAGTGAATGTTTTCAGATACTTGGTAGTTGACATGTCGGTGGATGGATTTACGAAGGATTGATTGGTGGAATGATGAAGTAAAGGGTGTGATAAAAGAGAAAAAGGTAGCTTATGAGAGGATTTTACAAAGCAGAAGTGTTATAAGAAGAGCAGAGTATATGGAGAGTAAAAGAAAGGTGAAGAGAGTGGTGAGAGAGTGCAAAAGGAGAGCAGATGATAGAGTGGGAGAGGCACTGTCAAGAAATTTTAATGAAAATAAGAAAAAATTTTGGAGTGAGTTAAACAAGTTAAGAAAGCCTAGGGAAAGTATGGATTTGTCAGTTAAAAACAGAGTAGGGGAGTTAGTAGATGGGAGAGGGAGGTATTAGGTAGATGGCGAGAATATTTGAGGAACTTTTAAATGTTGAGGAAGAAAGGGAGGCGGTAATTTCATGCACTGGCCAGGGAGGTATACCATCTTTTAGGAGTGAAGAAGAGCAGAATGTAAGTGTTATGGAGGTACGTGAGGCATTACGTAGAATGAAAGGGGGTAAAGCAGCTGGAACTGATGGGATCATGACAGAAATGTTAAAAGCAGGGGGGGATATAGTGTGGAGTGGTTGGTACTTTTGTTTAATAAATGTATGAAAGAGGGGAAGGTACCTAGGGATTGGCGGAGAGCATGTATAGTCCCTTTATATAAAGGGAAAGGGGACAAAAGAGATTGTAAAAATTATAGAGGAATAAGTTTACTGAGTATACCAGGAAAAGTATACGGTAGGGTTATAATTGAAAGAATTAGAGGTAAGACAGAATGTAGGATTGCGGATGAGCATGGGAGGCTTCAGAGTGGGTAGGGGATGTGTAGATCAAGTGTTTACATTGAAGCATATATGTGAACAGTATTTAGATAAAGGTAGGGAAGTTTTTATTGCATTTATGGATTTAGAAAAGGCATATGATAGAGTGGATAGAGGAGCAATGTGGCAGATGTTGCAAGTATATGGAATAGGTGGAAAGTTACTAAATGCTGTTAAGAGTTTTTATGAGGATAGTGAGGCTCAGGTTAGGGTGTGTAGAAGAGAGGGAGACTACTTCCCGGTAAAAGTAGGTCTTAGACAGGGATGTGTAATGTCACCATGGTTGTTTAATATATTTTATAGATGGGGTTGTAAAGGAAGTAAATGCTAGGGTGTTCGGGAGAGGGGTGGGATTAAATTTTGGGGAATCAAATTCAAATGGGAATTGACACAGTTACTTTTTGCTGATGATACTGTGCTTATGGGAGATTCTAAAGAAAAATTGCAAAGGTTAGTGGATGAGTTTGAGAATGTGTGTAAAGGTAGAAAGTTGAAAGTGAACATAGAAAAGAGTAAGGTGATGAGGGTATCAAATGATTTAGATAAAGAAAAATTGGATATTAAATTGGGAGGAGGAGTATGGAAGAAGTGAATGTTTTCAGATACTTGGGAGTTGACGTGTCGGCGGATGGATTTATGAAGGATGAGGTTAATCATAGAATTGGATGAGGGAAAAAAGGTGAGTGGTGCGTTGAGGTATATGTGGAGTCAAAAACGTTATCTATGGAGCAAAGAAGGGAATGTATGAAAGTATAGTAGTACAAACACTCTTATATGGATGTGAAGCTTGGGTGGTAAATGCAGCAGCGAGGGAACGGTTGGAGGCAGTGGAGATGTCCTGTCTAAGGGCAATGTGTGGTGTAAATATTATGCAGAAAATTCGGAGTGTGGAAAATTAGGAGAAGATGTGGAGTTAATAAAAGCATTAGTCAGAGGGCTGAAGAGGGGTTGTTGAGGTGGTTTGGTCATTTAGAGAGAATGGATCAAAGTAGAATGACATGGAAAGCATATAAATCTATAGGGGAAGGAAGGAGGGGTAGGGGTCGTCCTCGAAAGGGTTGGAAAGAGGGGGTAAAGGAGGTTTTGTGGGCGAGGGGCTTGGACTTCCAGCAAGCGTGCATGAGCGTGTTAGATAGGAGTGAATGGAGACGAATGATACTTGGGACCTGACGATCTGTTGGAGTGTGAGCAGGGTAATATTTAGTGAAGGGATTCAGGGAAACCGGTTATTTTCATATAGTCGGACTTGAGCCCTGGAAATGGGAAGTACAATGCCTGCACTTTAAAGGAGGGGTTAGGGATATTGGCAGTTTGGAGGGATATGTTGTGTATCTTTATACATATATGCTTCTAAACTGTTGTATTCTGAGCACCTCTGCAAAAACAGTGATAATGTGTGAATGTGGTGAAAGTGTTGAATGATGATGAAAGTATTTTCTTTTTGGGGATTTTCTTTCTTTTTTGGGTCACCCTGCCTCGGTGGGAGACGACCGACTTGTTGAAAAAAAAAAAAAAAAAGGTTAATCATTGAATTGATGAGGGAAAAAAGGTGAGTGGCACGTTGAGGTATATGTGGAGACAAAAAACGTTATCTATGGAGGCAAAGAATGGAATGTACGAAAGTATAGTAGTACCAACACTCTTATATGGGTGTGAAGCTTGGGTTGTGAATGCAGCAGCGAGGAGGCAGTTGGAGGCAGTGGAGATGTCCTGTCTAAGGGCAATGTGTGGTGTATATATTATGCAGAAAATTCAGTGTGTGGAAATTAGGAGGTGTGGAGTTAATAAAAGTATTAGTCAGAGAGCTGAAGAGGGGTTGTTGAGGTGGTTTGGTCATTTAGAGAGAATGGGTAAAGTAGAATGAATGGAGACGTATCAAAACTGTGGGAAAGGGAAAGGGGGGGTAGGGCACCTC
>NC_069424.1:15410220-15542512 GCF_026875155.1 Cherax quadricarinatus
TTTAGTAATTTGTACAGGAGAAGGGGGTCACTAGCCCCTTGCTCCCGGCATTTTAGTTGCCTCTTATGACATACATGGCTTATGGAAGAAAGATTCTTATTCCACTTCCCCATGGATATACTGAATTTATCTTTTAGAATCATACCTCTCTCAAACACACTAATATTTACTTCTATTACAATGCTCTCTATAATGACATTTACAACTGCTGTAACATCATACATCCTTGTCTACAACTTATCACTGGAAACTAATCCCCTTCTCTCCTGCTCAATCTTACTGTGTTTCATAAAGTATCTTCAGCTTCTAACACATTACCTCTTTTTTTTTTATATGTACAATGAGACATTTATGGAACATTTAAGAATCTTTATTGAGAAAATGTTTTGCCAGTCTTTGATATATCTTTGATGTACCCTTAAAGAGTTTCACTACTCTCGGAGCCCGGCCATGGACCAGGCTCGTCTGGTGCTTGCCTGGTCAACCAGGCTGTTGCTGCTGGAGGTCTGCTACCCCACATATCCATCACAGCCTGGTTGATCTGGCACTTGAAGATACTCATCCAGTTTCCTCTTGAAGGCTTCTACACTTGTTCCAGCCATGTTTCTGATATCTTCTGGTAAGATATTGAATAGTCTGGGACCCTGAATGTTGATACAGTGTTCCCATATTGTCCCCACTGCACCCCTACTCCTCATTGGGTTTACTTTGCACTACCTGCCATATCTCTCACTCCAGTATGTTGTTATGGCAGTGTGCAGATTTGGGACCAGGCTCTAGAGTACTTTCCAGGTATATATTATGTATCTTTCTCTCCTCTGCTCCAATGAGTACACATTCAAGACTTGAAGCATTTTTCTTTCTTTCAATGCGCCAGCCATATCCCACCAAGGCAGGGTGGCTCAAAAGGAAAAAACGAAAGCTTCTCCTTTTAAATTTAGTAATATATACAGGAGAAGGGGTAATTAGCTCCTTGCTCCCAGCATTTTAGCCTCCTCTTACGACATATATGGCTTACAGAGGAAGAATTCTATTCCACTTCCCTACAGAGATAAGAGGAAATAAGCCAGAACAAGAACCATTAAGAAAATAGAAGAAAACACAGAGGGGTGTGTATATTTATTTTTTTTAACAAGTCAGCCACCTCCCACTTAGGCAGGGTGACCCAAAGATAAACAAATCCCCAAAACAAAAATACTTTCATCATCATCAACACTTTCACCTCACTCATACATAATCACTGTTTTTGCAAAGGCACCCAGATACAACAGCTTAGAAGCATATACAAAGATACAATATAAAAAGTGACCTGAAATAATATAATAAACAATACTATTTACCATATAGAATATAATAACAGGGCCTCAATTTTATATATACCATCCTATGACACATCCCTCCAAACTGCCAATATCCCAAACCCCTCCTTTAAAGTGCAGGCATTGTACTTCCCATTTCCATAACTCAAGTCCGCTTATAAAAAAATAACCAGTTTCCCTGAATCCCTTCACTAAATATTACCCTGCTCACACTCCAACAGCTCGTCAGGTCCCAAATATCATTCGTGTCCATTCACTCCCATCTAACGCGCTCATGCACGCCTGCTGGAAGTCCAAGCCCCTTGCCCACAAAACCTCCTTTACCCCCTCCCTCCAACCTTTTCAAGGATGACCCCTACCCCGCCTTCCTTCCCCTACATATTTATACGCTCTCCATGTCAATCTACTTTGATCCAGTCTCTCTAAATGAACAAACCACCTCAACAACCCCTCTTCAGCCCTCTGGCTAATACTTTTAGTAACTCCACACCTTCTCCTAATTTTCACACTTCTAATTCTCTGCATAATATTTACACCACACATTGCCCTTAGACAGGACATCTCCACTGCCTCCAACCGCCTCCTCGCTGCAACATTTACAACCCAAGTTTCACACCTATATAAGTGTGCTGGAACCACTATACTTTCATACATTCCCTTCTTTGCCTCCATTGATAACGATTTTTGTCTCTACATATGCCTCAACGCACCACTCACCTTTTTTCCCTCATCAATTCTACAGTTAACCTCATCCTTCATAAACCCATTCGCTGACACATCAACTCCCAAATATCTGAAAACATTCACTTCTTCCATACTCCTCCTCTTCAATGTGATATCCAATTTTTCTTTGTCTAAATCATTTGATACCCTCATCACCTTACTCTTATCTATGTTGACTTTCAACTTTCTACCTTTACACACACCCCCAAACTCGTCCGCTAACCTTTGCAACTTTTCTTTAGAATCACCCATAAGCACAGTATTATCAGTAAAAAGTAACTGTGTCAACTTCCATTTTGTATTTGATTCCCCATAATTTAATCCCACCCTTCTCCCCAACACCCAAGCATTTACTTTTTTTACAACCCCATCTATAAACATATTAAACAACCATGGTGACATTACACATCCCTGTCTAAGACCTACTTTTACAGGGAAGTGGTCTCCCTCTCTTCAACACACCCTAACCTGAACCTCACTATCCTCATAAAATCTCTTTACAACATTTAGTAACTTACTATCTATTCCATATACTTGCAACATCTGCCACATTGCTCCCCTATCTACTCTATCGTATGCCTTTTCTAAATCCATATATGCAATGAAAACTTCCCTACCTTTATCTAAATACTGTTCACATATATGCTTCAATGTGAACACTTGATCTACACATCCCCTACCCACTCTAAAACCTCCTCGCTCATCTGCAATACTAGATTCTGTCATATCTCTAATTCTTTCAATAATAACCCTACCGTACACTTTTCCTGGTATACTCAGTAAACTAATTCCTCTATAATTTTTATAATCTCTTTTGTCCCCCTTCCCTTTATATAAAGGAACTATACATGCTCTCTGCCAATCCCTAGGTACCTTCCCCTCTTTCATACATTTATTAAACAAAAATACCAACCACTCTAACACTATATTCCTCCCTGCTTTTAACATTTCTGTCATGATCCCATTAGTTCCAGCTGCTTTACCCCCTTTCATCCTACGTAATGCCTCACGCACCTCCCCCACACTCGCATCCTGCTCTTCTTCACTCCTAAAAGGTGGTATACCTCCCTGGCCAATGTTTGAAGAAAATATCATAGAAGGATTAATGAAAATGTCTATATTAATTTAAAATAAGACATTTAATGTACCCAAGAGTGAGTAACGAAAGTATGAGCAGCCCAGGCAGACGCATCTGGTACCGACAATTTCCGAATGGATGTACAAAACCCGGGGGAAATTTCGCCGAAAAAAGTGTTCGAAATCCGAATTGTACAATTTCCACACCGTCCAAAAACCAGGGGTCCACTGTATTTATTCCAGCACTGACATTTCTCCAGCTTTGAACAGGGCCATCAGAATTGAGCAATATTCTAAATGAGGGAGCACTAGCAATTTGAAGTGTTGCTGATGACATTATTTCCCTTGTTTTGAAGTTCTCAATACCCACCCAACATAATCATCCCCAGGTCTTTTACGTCTTCCTTTCGTTCTATTTGGTGACCCTCTGAGTTTTGTATACAGTGTTCCTATTGAGTTCTTCATTCTTTCCATACCTAAGCAGCTGGAACTTATCATTATTGAACATCACGTTGTTCTCCATTGTCCACTGGAAAACAATGCTTATGTCTTCCTGGAATTTTTCAGTGTCCTCTACTGTAGTGACTTTCATGCTTATTTTAGTGTCATCTGCAAATGATAATACAAAGGTGTGACAAGTGTTATCTATGTCTACTATGAGAATGAGAAACGGCAGAGGTGCCAGGACAGTGCCTTGGAGCACTGAGCTTTTTACCTCGCTGATGCCGGATCTTGCTCTGTTTACTACTATTTTTTGTGTACTGTGTGTTAGGAACCCAAAAATCTATCTGCCTACCTTTCCTGTAATGCCCATGGCCTCCATTTTGTGTGCTATCACTCCGTAATCGCATTTGTCAAACGCCTTAGCAAAATCTGTGTAAATCACATCTGCGTTTTGGTCGTCTTCCAACGCCTCTGTAACTCTGTCATAATGGCTCAGCAGCTGTGACAGGCATGATCGTCCTTCTCTAAAACCATGCTGGTTTGGGTTAAGCTGGTTGTGCTGGTCCATGAAATTTGCAATCTGCCATCTCATCACTCTTTCGAAGATTTTTATGTGAAAAGTTAGGGTTACTGATCTGTAGTTTTTAGCTAGTGCTCTACTACCTCCCTTATGCAAAGGAGCTATGTCTGCACTCTTGAAGGCCTCCAGTATTTCACCTAGATCTAAGCTCTTTCTCCAAAGAATACTGAGGGCTCATGCTAGAGGTACTTTGCACTTCTTTATAAAAAGCTCAGTGCCCCAAGGCACTGTCCTGGCACCTCTGCTGTTCCTCATAGCAGACATAGACAAAAACACCTGGCACACTTTTGTATCATCATTTGCAGATGACACTAAAATAAGCATGAAACTCAGTACAGTAGAGGACACTGAAAAAGTGCAGGAAGACATAAACAGGATTTTCCAATGGGCAGTGGAAAACAACATGACGTTCAATGGTGATAAGTTCCAGCTGCTTAGGTATGGAAAGAATGAAGAGCTCAAAAGGAGCACTATATACAAAACTCAAGAGGGTCACCAAATAGAACATAAGGAACACGTAAAAGACCTAGGAATAATTATGTCAGCGGACCTTTCTTTTAAAGACCATAACAAGACAAAGATCACGACAGCCAGGAAGATGACTGGGTGGGTATTGAGAACTTTCAAAACAAGGGAAACAATGCTGATGGTGACACTCTTCAAATAGCTAGTGCTCCCTCACTTAGAATATTGCTCAGTGCTGACAGCCCCATTCAGGGCAGGAGAAATATCAGAGCTGGAACAAATACAGAGATCGTTTATGGCTCACATTGAGCCAGTAAAGCACCTAAACTACTGGGAACGCCTGCAATTCTTGAACACGTACTCATTGGAGCGGAGGAGAGAGAGGTACATGATAATATATACCTGGAAGGTACTCGAGGCCTTGTTCCCAAATCTGCACACTGCCATAACAACATATTGAAGTGAGAGATATGGGAGGAAGCGTAAAATAAACCCAGTGAGGAGCAGGGGTGCGGTGGGGACAATAAGGGAACACTGTATGAACATCCAGGGTCCCAGACTTTTCAACATCTTACCAGAAGATATCAGAAACACTGCTGGAACAAGTGTTGAAGCCTTCAAGAGGAAACTAGACAAGTATCTTCACCAGGTGCCAGATCAACCAGGCTGTGATGGATATGTGGGGCAGTGGGCCTCCAGCAGCAATAGCCTGGTTGACCAGGCGAGCACCAGACGAGCCTGGCCCATGGCTGGGCTGAGAGAGTAGATATACTCTTGAAATTCTTCAAAGGTATATCAAAGGTATCAAAGGGCATTCCATGAACCTGGTCCTGGTGCTGAGTGAGTGGGCATGTTATCCACTTCTTTTTTGAAATCAATGGGATTTGTACTAATATCGATTAGTTGGTCTGCGCGGTCTTCTGCTGGAGTGAAAAATGTTTCTGCATTTTGTACCTTGCTGTCATTTAGTGGGTTGTTGAACACCAACTCATACTGTTCTTTTAGGATATCACTCATTTCTTGTTCATCATCAGTATACGAATGTCCTCTCAATAATGGTCCAATTCTTCAGGTAGTTCTTAGCTTGGATTTTGGATAGGAATAGAAATATTTTGGATTTCTTGCAATATCCTGTATGGCCCTTTGTACTTCTTCTGTTAGGTATGACATCCTAAGTTTTTGCTCTAATTCAGTGATCTCTCAGTTAAGGCCATCTTTCCTCTGTTACAGCATATTTGTGTTTTTAAGCAAGTCAATAACCCAATTTCTACTGTACCATCTCCTATGCGCTCTCTCTCTATATTTGATCTTCTTCTGGGTTTCCTCAATGGTACATGCTTCACACATACCTTGTATGCTTCTATATTCAGCTTCTCTAAGCACTGGTGGGGATTTAGGGTGCTCATGTCTGATTTCCAGGATATGTCTGATAGTTGTTGGTTTATTTTTTTCCCAGTCAATTCTATGGTTGCTAAAATTAAACTTACTGAACATCCCATCATTAACATTAGTGATGTAGTTCCCTAACCCTGAGTTAATACTTGTTTGAACTTCTATGATGTTGTGATAAGAGTATATTTTTTTGTAATTGTTATGTCTCTGATTAGTTCCTCGTTGTTTGCGAATATTAAATCCAGGGTATTTTTATTTCTAGTGGGATCAATTATCTGTTGGTTCAATGAGTACTTTTCACAAAACCTCATTAGTTCTCTAGCATGTGCCTGTTGAGCCAGGGTGCTTCCCAGATATATTTTTGGTATAACATTGCATTGCATCATTTTCCATTTTACATGAGGGAGATTAAAATCTCCAAGGAGTAAAATACTTGATGTGGGATTTTCTAGCCTATCCAGATAGCTATCTATCTCTCTTAATCGATCTGTAAATTCCTCAGCAGTTGCTGATGGATTTTTTGTTCTTTTTTTTGACAAACTGGCCGTATCCCACCAAGGCAGGGTGGCCCAAAAAGAAAAACGAAAGTTTCTCTTTTTACATTTAGTAATATAAACAGGAGAATGGGTTACTAGCCCCTTTCTCCTGGTATTTTAGTCGCCTCTTACAACACGCATGGCTTACGGAGGAAGAATTCTGTTCCACTTCCACATGAAGGTAAGAGGAAATAAACAAGAACAAGAACTAGTAAGAAAATAGAAGAAAACCCAGAGGGGTGTGTATATATATGCTTGTACATGTATGTGTAGTGTGACCTAAGTATAAGTAGAAGTAGCAAGACATTACAGGCTTTTGTTTTACACTCATTTGGCAGGATGGTAGTACCTCCCTGGGCAGTTGCTGTCTACCAACCTACTACCTATATGGAGGTTTATATACTAGGATATTACCAAATTCCTTCTTTCAACTTTAATGCCTAGGATTTCTACTATATCACTTGTAGAATTCAGTACTTCTGTGCAACAGAAAGTATCTTTTACATGGAGTCCTACTCCTCCCTGTGACCTATTAATTCTATCACATCTATACATGTTATAGTTTTCTATCTTTATCTCTCCATCCTGCACTAGACTGAAGAAGCCAGTGACTTCTTCAGACCAACACAGAGAGTAACAGAGGAAGATGAGGAGGAGAATGAGGTAATCAGTCCTTCAACCTAGAGTCAAGATGTTCAGTTCATCAATCTCAAGACTGATGGCCTGAACACATCAACTGATGAACCAAGGGACTGATTACCTCATATTCCTCCTCATTTTCTGCTGTTATTCTCTGTATTGGACTGAAGAAGCCACTGACTGGCAAAATGTTTCCTCAATAAAGATTCCCAAATGTTGCACAAGTGTCTCATTCTTCAACCTGTGGGTTTCCAAAGCATTTTCATCGCATATATGTGCAACACCCATCTACTGAAGTCTCTTAATACCAATAATAATTTTTTCATTACTTTTCCACATTTTTAAACACTGCCCTACCAATTAGTATAAAAAAATAAGCAAATAACTTTCACCTCTTGGAAATTATGTTGAGTGAACTTATCAGCTATGCGAAGAAGATCCCTGCAGGAATGTGTATCCGCAAATGCACGGATCCCAAGACAATTGGAAGGATGCAACTGCTGTTTAAGGAACTCACAACATACATCTTGTATCTCTTGCATTTGTAATAAACAAGCTGTAAGTGAAACCATTTTCCATTATCAAATCAAGAATGTTATTATTTTATAACTGATGTTTAAATCTGTTTCTATTATTTCACTTCTTTCATCCAATGGAACAATAATGATTTGTTTACATTATTCTAAGTAATAAATAAATATTTATATATTCCTCAAATTGTTAAGCCTATAAACCCATTCTTATTTTTTATTTTAAGTAATAAATAAAAAAATATTTTTATATTCCTCAAACTGTTAAGCTTATAATTCTTACTTAAATACTGTACAGTAATTTTCTTGTTGATGAAATATGAAAAGCAAAATATAAAACAAAGGTTTCCCATTCCTTATCTATCTAAATTAATGCACTAGTACTGTACAATGCAATTCATAAATGCTCACCTGCAGGAAGAAGTGTTTGCACATTGGACTCTTCTATGGTGATTTCTGAAGTGTAGCAAAAATTAACAAGCAAATCTACTGCATGTTCATCAATATCACGAATAGGCACCTCCGTCTGCCTTGCCTCTAAAAGTTCAGATGTGAACATTGCATGGAAATATGGACTGCATGCAGACAAAATTACTCTGCACAGAAAAAAAGGAACTAATTAATATAAATGACTTTCAAAGTAAAGAAAATACAAATCTGAAATTAGAATTATGCACAGTATATTGTATTACAAAAATATTGTATAATGTAATGTGCTACGCTTACACTTTCAAGTACAGACACATGATCACAATTCAGCCAAATTAAACAAGCATTTTAAATTTATAAGCAATTTAAGTAAAAAATAACTCCCCCCACAAAACCAAAACTATGTACTTATATGTTAATAAATGAACACAGAGAATAAAAATGCATAATACCATAACTGGAACAATACACAAATAACCTGCACATAGGAGACAAACTTGTGATGTTTTGGTTCAACTTGGACCATTAACTAGTCACAAAGAAGTGCGAAGGGAATAAATGGGATTAGGTCAGGGGTTTCAAATAGAGTTAGAGCTAAAGAAGGAGTAGCAATAATGTTGAAGGATAAGCTATGGCAGGAAAAGAGGGACTATAAATGTATTAATTCAAGGATTATGTGGAGTAAAATAAAGGTTGGATGTGAAAAGTGGGTTATAGTAAGCGTGTATGCACCTGGAGAAGAGAGAAGTGTAGAGGAGAGAGAGAGATTTTGGGAAATGTTGAGTGAATGCGTGGGGAGTTTTGAATCAAGTGTAAGAGTAATGGTGGTGGGGGATTTCAATGCTAAAGTGGGTAAAAATGTTATGGAGGGAGTAGTAGGTAAATTTGGGGTGCCAGGGGTAAATGTAAATAGGGGAGCCTTTAATTGAGCTATGTGTAGAAAGAGATTTGGTAATAAGTAATACATATTTTATGAAAAAGAGGATAAATAAATATACAAGGTACGATGTAGCTCGTAATGAAAGTAGTTTATTAGATTATGTATTGGTGGATAAAAGGTTGAGGGTAGGCTCCAGGATGTACATGTTTATAGAGGGGCAACTGATATATCGGATCATTATTTAGTTGTAGCTACAGTTAGAGTAAGAGGTAGATGGGAAAAGAGGAAGGTGGCAACAAACAAGTAAGAGGGAGGTGAAAGTGTATAAACTAAGGGAGGAGGAAGTTCGGGTGAGATATAAGCGACTATTGGCAGAAAGGTGGGCTAGTGCAAAGATGAGTAGTGGGGGGGGGGGGTTGAAGAGAGTTGGAATAGTTTTAAAAATGCAGTATTGAATGTGGGGCAGAAGTTTGTGGTTATAGGAGGGTGGGGGCAGGAGGAAAGAGGAGTGATTGGTGGAATGATGAAGTAAAGGGGTTGTAATTAAAAGAGAAAAAGACAGCTTATGAGAGGTTTTTACAAAGCAGAAGTGTTATAAGAAGAGCAGAGTATATGGAGAGTAAAAGAAAGGAAGGGAGAGTGGTGAGAGTGCGCAAAAGGAGAACAGATAATAAAGTGGGAGAGGCACTGTCAAGAAATTTTAATGAAAATAAGAAAAAATTTTGGAGTGAGTTAAACAAGTTAAGAAAGCCTAGGAAAAGTATGGATTTGTCAGTTAAAAACAGAGTAGGGGAGTTAGTAGATGGGGAGATGGAGGTATTAGGTAGATGGCGAGAATATTTTGAGGAACTTTTAAATGTTAAGGAAGAAAGAGAGGCAGTAATTTCATGCACTGGTCAGGGAGGTTATACATCTTTTAGGAGTGAAGAAGAGCAGAATGTAAGTGTGGGGGAGGTACGTGAGGCATTACGTAGAATGAAAGGGGGTAAAGCAGCTGGAACTGATGGGATCATGAAAGAAATGTTAAAAGCAGGGGGGGATATAGTGTTGGAGTGGTTGGTACTTTTGTTTAATAAATGTATGAAAGAGGGGAAGGTACCTAGGGATTGGCGGAGAGCATGTAAAGTCCCTTTATATAAAGGGAAAGGGGACAAAAGAGACTGTAAAAATTATAGAGGAAAAAGTTTACTGAGTATACCAGGAAAAGTGTACGGTAGGGCTATAATTGAAAGAATTAGAGGTAAGACAGAATGTAGGATTGTGGATGAGCAAGGAGGTTTCAGAGTGGGTAGGGGATGTGTAGATCAAGTGTTTACATTGAAGCATATATGTGAACAGTATTTAGATAAAGGTAGGGAAGTTTTTATTGCATTTATGGATTTAGAAAAGGCATATGATAGAGTGGATAGAGGAGCAATGTGGCAGATGTTGCAAGTACTGTATATGGAATAGGTGGTAAGTTATTAAATGCTGTAAAGAGTTTTTATGAGGATAGTGAGGCTCAGGTTAGGGTGTTGTAGAAGAGAGGGAGACTACTTCCCGGTTAAAGTAGGTCTTAGACAGGGATGTATAATGTCACCATGGTTGTTTAATATATTTATAGATGGGGTTGTAAAGGAAGTAAATGCTAGGGTGTTCGGGAGAGGGGTGGGATTAAATTTTGGGGAACCAAATTCAAAATGGGAATTGACACAGTTACTTTTTGCTGATGATACTGTGCTTATGGGAGATTCTAAAGAAAGATTGCAAAGGTTAGTGGATGAGTTTGGGAATGTGTGTAAAGGTAGAAAGTTGAAAGTGAACATAGAAAAGAGTAAGGTGATGAGGGTGTCAAATGATTTAGATAAAGAAAAATTGGATATCAAATTGGGGAGGAGGAGTATGGAAGAAGTGAATGCTTTCAGATACTTGGGAGTTGACGTGTCGGCAGATGGATTTATGAAGGATGAGGTTAATCATAGAAGGATGAGGGAAAAAAAAAAAGGTGAGTGGTGCGTTGAGGTATATGTGGAGTCAAAAAACGTTTAACTATGGAGGCAAAGAAGGGAATGTATGAAAGTATAGTAGTACCAACACTCTTATATGGGTGTGAAGCTTGGGTGATAAATGCAGCAGCGAGGAGACGGTTGGAGGCAGTGGAGATGTCCTGTTTAAGGGCAATGTGTGGTGTAAATATTATGCAGAAAATTCGGAGTGTGGAAATTAGGAAAAGGTGTGGAGTTAATAAAAGTATTAGTCAGAGGGCAGAAGAGGGGTTGTTGAGGTGGTTTGGTCATTTAGAGAGAATGGATCAAAGTAGAATGACATGGAAAGCATATAAATCTATAGGGGAAGGAATGCAGGGTAGGGGTCGTCCTCGAAAGGGTTGGAGAGAGGGGGTAAAGGAGGTTTTGTGGGCAAGGGGCTTGGACTTCCAGCAAGCGTGCGTGAGCGTGTTAGATAGGAGTGAATGGAGACGAATGGTACTTGGGACCTGACGATCTGTTGGAGTGTGAGCAGGGTAATGTTTAGTGAAGGGATTTCGGGAACCCGGGGTTTTTTCATACAGTCGGACTTGAGTTGGAAAGGGGAAGTACAATGCCCTGCTTTTTAAAGGGGGGTTTTGGGGGTATTGGCATTTTTGGAGGGTTTGCTGTGTATTTTTATATGTGTATGCTTTTTTAAAAACTGTTTGTATTCTGAGCACCTTGAAAAAAACAGTGATAATGTGCGAGTGGGGGCGAAAGTGTTGAATGATGATAAAAAAGGTATTTTCTTTTTGGGGATTTTTTTTTTTTTTTGGGGTCACCTCCCTCGGTGGGAGGGCCCGACTTGTTGAAAAAAAAAAAAAAAAAAAAAAAATATATTTATATATTTACGTGGCCCCCGCAAAACGGACCCCTTTGCATAGGGAAAATTTCCGCATATGGGAAAGTTTTGATCGCAAAAATTTTTGCCCGAATAGGGGACAAAAACCCGCTCGCGGCCTTCGCCCGAGACGCGTCCAATGTGCGCCCCAACAGCCTCACATGTGCCCCCCTTTTTCCCTTTTGTTTCCCACCCAAACCCTCCCCGGTAAAACCCAAAGTTTACATTTGGGAAAATTTTTCGTTTTATTACAGTTTTTTCGGTGCTTTTTTGGGAAATTTAAGTGCCCAGGGGCCCCCAAGGGGTTTCCCTATTTCCCAAAACCCTAAAAGCAAAAAGGGGTTTTGGATTCCTATTAAAATTGAAAAAAAGGGGTCATTGTTAAGTAAAAAAGGGGTGTGGTTTAAACCGACTGGTCGGTTTTGTTCAAAAAAACCCAAATAAAAACCATTTCTTCTATTGGGGGCAAAAAACGGCAATAAAGGGAAGCTGTTCTTCCCAAAGGTTTTAAAAACTGTTTTTTCGAAAAAAAGATGGAAAGTGAGGGGAAGTTGTTGAGAGACTCTTTTTGGTGTGGATAAAGGGAAAAAACAGTTTGCAGGGGGAAGCGTCTCTAAAGCGATATATGTGAAAAGGCTAGGAAGTTGAATGGGGTTTTAATTTAAAAAAAAGGCCCTGCAACTAGTGATGATGTGAGGAATTTAAGGCCAGCAAAGGTTGGTTTGAAAAGTTTTTAAGAACCCGGTGGCTGCTTTAGTGTGATAGGGCCTGGTGAGGTCCCAGTTCGGACAAAAGCGGCTTAAAAAATATGTGCTTGAATTAAGGAGTACATAAAAATTTGAAGGATAAAACCCTTAACAAGTTTTTTAATTGGTTTTAAACGGCCCCTGTTCGGGAAGAAAATCCCAAGCAGGACCTACATTATCAGGGGGAAAAAGGCATCCAGGACAAAAGCTATAAAAGGCCCAGGTTACTTTTTTGTGTGTCCCAATGCTAGGGGTTTGATTGAAAATTTAAACCCTTTTTTTGTTTTATCCCTTAAAAACTCCCAGGCTTTTCAGGCAAAAAAAAGTCCTCAAGGATAATTTTTTTGTGTGTGTGGAGGGAAAAACGGGAAGGCATGGGTCAGGGGGAATTTTTCTATAACTGGTTACACCATGCATTTGCCCCCAATGTGAAATTTAACCTAACTAAAAAGAAATTAGCCCCTTAAGGGCCTCCTGGTGTTGGGGAAATGCCCCTGGTCTTTCCTAAAGACGTGGCAGGCGACTTTAGGGGGGACATGGCTTCATTAAGGTTAAAGTTTTTCCCCTCCTAAAAACCACCCTCCCCTTGCAGCCCATGGACCAGCAGGTCTTTTCCAACTTCAAAAAAACTGTACACAAAAGCTTGATTCAAAAGTGTTTTGAAGTGACCCCCGGACACTCGATTAAATTAAAAGAGTTTTAAAAGGATCACTTTAATATCCTCAATTGTGTATATTTTTAAAAGGTAAGGTTTGGGGGGGAGTGCTAAGAGAACCTTGAATTTGCTTGGAAAAAACTGTGGCCAAAATTTTTGTGGGCAAAAGGGATTTTAAAGGGGTTTGAGGCTAACCCTGAAGGGGTATACCAGTTGAGGAATAAAATTGGGGCATTGGGGAAGTCCGGGGGGTTTTGGGGTTAGTGGGGGGATGGGGAAAGATTTGGGTGGAGGAGGCCCAAGGGAAGAACAAACCCACTGATGAGCTGAAGATAAACTTCAAGAGAAAAGAGGCCAACCGGGGGGAAAGGGGTTCAAAGGGGGGGGGAGGGGAAATTGAAGGAATTGCCTTTTAAAATTTTAAAGGGAAAATGTTGTCCAAAATGGCTTGAAGTGAAACCCTTTTTTGATAAAAATCCCCTCACACAGCTATTAAAAAGCCGTGCTGGTGACTGTTACAGGGACAGTGTTGTGAACCCACTTTGGGCAAATCTTAAAGGAAGGAGAGGTACAGGCCACAAATGGAAGATATGTTTTTGCGAAAAAAGCCCATTTTGATCTGAAGCTGGTCCTAGTGGCCTTTTAAAAGAAAAAGGGGAAAGGGAAACCCCAGAAAAAGGACTTCCCTCCTCAAGTTTTAAATTGGAAGGGGTTCCCTTCTAAAAACATAACACTCTTCTCCCCTCCTCCCTCCCATAAATATCACCAGATCTTAAATTAAAAAGAAAAGTGTAAGGGTAATTGTGCATGCCTTTTTCGTTTGTGTTTTCAAATTTTTAAAACTTTTTTTTTTTGTGGAAAAAAAAATTTTTTTTTTCATACTTTTGGGTATTTTGGCACGGTTTAAATTTTTTTCCATTTTTTCTTAGGGGAAAAAATTAAATTCACTTAGCAAAACATTTCGCATAACGGGCCAGCCCTCTTGCATTTTTAAAGGGGCGCTATGGGGGGCCCCACTGTGATATATATTTATATATATATATATATATTTATACGGGGGGACCCGGTTTAAACGATTTTTAACCCGTGCAAGGGGGGTTTAATTGTTATGCAAAAAAATTCGTATTGTGAATAAATTTTCCCCATAAGATAAAAAGGGAAAAATAAAATTTTAATCCGTGCAAAAACCCCCCAAAAGTATAAAAAAAAAAAATTTTTACCACATAAAAATATACTTTTTCCCACCCCAAAAAAGAAAAGGGATACATGAAAATTTAGTAGATTTGTACATGCACGGGTATATTTTGTGAATGTACTGTCTACTAAATGAAAAATAAAAGACATTTTACTTTATTAAAAGTTTGCAGCAAATGACTGATGAGAAAATGTGCCCTGGGAGTGTTTTTCCTCCTGGTTCTGTGGGCCCTGTTTGGCTTTTTCTTCCAAAAACGGGCCTTTACACTGTGTATGCCATACGATTCTTAAATCCTAAAACCAACCTTTGCTGGTTTTTAAATTCACCAATATGAGCACTATTTCCAGAATTTTTCCTGTTCATTTGGGGTTTGGTTAGTCGAATTGTGGGGGGTTGCATCCCGGGAAAACAAAGATTAAGGACCCCAATGGATATAAGTTAGGGCAGTCTTCGATGACACTGACTTTTTTGGGTTATCCTGGGTGGCAAATCCTCTGGGGTTAATTGTTTCTTGGTTTCTCAAAAAGCCACACCAACAACGGGGCTACGCAGGGAGCGCAGCTGACAGTTTCAGCAGCCAGCAGCAGCCGGGCAGTGCAGCAGCAGCAAGCGCTTTTACCACCAAATAGTTTGCGATGGTTGATTGGGGTTTATTATTTCAACCCGGTCAGCTCGGAGCATGCACTCCACCCTTTTATACTTATTTAATGAACTTTTTCTTCATCTTTTGTTTTTCTCACCCTTATTGCTTTAGGGTTGGCACTTGAAACTTTCTTGGGGGGGCCCCTGGTCAAATTTTTTTCCAAAAAAAAGGGACCGAAACACTGTTTAAAAATTTCGAAAAAATTCCGAAATTTTATGTTGGATTGTTTACCGGGAGGCTGGTGGTAAACTTTCCCCCGGCGGAAAATGTGGCGTGGCTCAGGCCGCACAAATTTACGGTCCCCGGACGAAAATCGGGGAAGCGGGTTTTTAAGCGGTTTGTGAGGCAAAATTTTTGCAAATTTAAAAAAAGCCCGGGATGCGAAATAATCGCTTGTGTGCCATCGTTATGCGGGGGTCCACTGTATTTTAACAGTGGACCCCCCCTTTAAAGATCACCTCCGAAACGGGGGGGGGGCCCAAATTTTGTAAGTGTATTTATGTAAGTTTCGTTTGTGTGTAAGTTTGGGGGTCTGAAAAAGGTTAAATTTTCTTCACAATATTCCCCTTTTTAGAACAAAATTTTGGGCAGTATGGCACCCGGGAAAAAAAATTTTTTGGAGTGAAAAAAAAACGTTAACCGGGGGTCCAAAGTATAAGGGGGAGGATGGGGCAGGAAATAGAACCCTGGAAAAAGGGGGAAGGTTGTAAAAAAAAAAAAAAAAACACAGGAAGGGGGAAAGGAAAAGGGATAGAAAACCCCCTCACAGGTTTGGGGTCTTTTTCCCCCGTTTGAATAAAAGCATGGTGGGTAAGCGTGTTTCCCTCCCCAGCCGGGGGATTGTAGGGATGTCTAAAATATTTTTCATCTACAGGACAAAATTTTGGACCCAAGAAATTTTTATTAGGGAAATTTTTGTATAAAAGCTGCCCTTTAACAAGATGGTATCTGTGAAGGCTAGGGAAAAATTTTGGGGAGAGGACCCGGTTTTTAAGATGGAAAATGACTCTTAAAAGGACAGAAAAAACTGTTTGTTTTCAAAAAAGGGCTTGCAGAGAGTGCGTGTAAAAAAAAAAAAAAGTGAGGGAGAGAGCGGGGAGCAAGAGAGAGAAGCGGAAAAGAGAGAGAGGGGGCGGGGGAGGGGGAGAGAGGAGGAGAGAGGGGAGAGCGAGGAGAAAAGAGCGAGGGGAGGAAACGAGATTTTGAGGAGCGAGGGGAGAGGGCGAGAGAGGGAGCGAGAGAGCGATGGGGAGGAGAGAGAGAGGGGGGGAGAGGAGAGAAGAGGGGAGAGAGAGAAGAGAGGGGGAGGAGAGAGGAGTGAGATGGAGGAGAGAGAGAGAGGAGAGAGAGCCCAGAGGGGAACGAGAGAGAGCGAGAGGGAGCGAGAGAGGAGAGAGGGAGAAACGGAGCGAGAGAGACGAGAGAGAGAGCGAAGGGGAGGGCGGGGAGAGAGAGGGTGAGAAGCGGGAGAGAGCGGAAAAAGAGAGCGAGAGAGAGCGAGAGAGAGCGAAGGGGAGAGCGAGAGAGAAAACGGGGGAGAGGAGGAAAAGGGGGAGAGAGCGGTGAGCGAGGGGAGAGGAGAGGCGACGAAGGGGGTGAGAGAGGAGAGGGGAAATGAAAAGGCGGAGAGGGGTGAGAGAGCGAGGGAGAGGAGATGAAGGTTTTCAAAAGGGGGAGAAAAATGAGAGAGCAAGGGTGAGAGGAAACAAGAGTGGGGGAGAAAGAGAGAGCGAGCGGGGAGAGAGTGAGAGAGCGAGGGGAGAGTGAGAGAGCGAGGAGGGGTGAGAGAGCGAGGGGAGGGGGTGAGAGAGCGAGAGAGAGGTGAAGAGCAAGAGTGGGGGAGGGGCAAGAGTGAAAAGAGCAAGAGTGAAAAGAGCAAGAGAGAGCAGCGGCGAGGTTGCCCTGGTGGTGCCCTGCGGTTTCATGAGTGAGTGAGTGGGGTGTGTGAGTGTGTGCGGGGCTTTCTTTTAAATTTGTTTAAAAGAGGAGTCAGTTTCTCCAAAGTCTTTGGGAAAGGGCGAGAGGAGCAGAAAATTAAAATAGACTCTGGAAAAATCAGTGAAGGGGGAGAGTTTCAAACTAGATTACTACAAAGAGTATTCGTTTAACAAAAAATAATTTTTATGTCTAAGGGAAAGGAAAGGGGGTTGTTAAAAATTTTGGGGGACTGAAAATATAGGGAAAAGGCCCAAAAAAACGGGAAAATTTTTATAGGGGTAGAGTTTTAGAGAGAAGAAAGGCCATTTTGCAGGGGAAATAGGCAGAGGGTTTGTGAAAACAGGAGGGTTTGCCCCAAAAAAACTTTTGAAAAGTGGAAATTTTGATACAAGAAAACTGAGAGACACAAATGAGGAGGACACAGGGGAGCATGGTAAGGGAAAAAAAATGGGAAAAGGGCATGCCACCGTGCATAGAATGCAATAAACAGAGAAAGAAAAAAAATGTAGCCAAAAGGGTGGATTGGGACATCATGGAAAAGGGAAACAAAGAGTTAAAATTTTTTATTCAGTTTAAAATTGTAGAAGGAGAAAAAAAATTTCTAATTGCATCAAGAAATGGTTAGAAGAGACTAGAGTTTTGTGGGTGAAAAAAAGCAAAGAAAATATCTTCATAGTGAAATAAAAGAAAGGGCAACCCCCCCCAATGTAGGGAAAAAAAAAGTTTCAAAATTTCCACATATAGCTTAGCAAAACTTTGGGGGAAAAGAAAGGGGGTCCATAGTAACACTGAAGATCTGAGAGGGAAAATTTACCTTGAAAAAAAAAGGAATTGGAGTCTGCACAAAGGAGAATTTAGATCAAGGGGAAAAAAAATCAGTTAAATATGGAAAAAAAGCCCCTTTACTGGCCTTTCCTCTAAGAAAATTGAGACTATTCTCAAGAGGGACATTAGTGAAGAGGGACTCAGCATCAAGACTTATAGCATCTTACAGGTCAGATGAGGCTGAACATGTTTGATGAAGTCTTGAGATTGACGGAGGTAAGCAGGGGAAAAAGTGCCAAGAAAATGTGTTTTGGCCCGCAAAAGGGCAAGAGAATAAAAGGCAGAACCTCTGGAGGAAATGATGGGACATAATATGGATACCAGCTTTATGGGTTTTAGGAAGATCATAGAAATAAGGTAGATAATGCAGAAACATTGAACAAGACCAAAGTCAGGAAACAAGTTTCAGTCTCTTATTTGTGGGTTATTTGTGTAAATGAACACAAACTTTAAGCTACAGGGAATTTGAAATTAAATGATTAAAGAAAATAATCGTATGGTAACCTTCAAAAAAAAGGCCAGAATCACAAAAAAATTTAACCCTAATCTAAGAACCTGGGGGGATGGGGTAAGTAGAAAGAAAAATACATACATAAAAAAAAGTAATGAGCAAATGAAACAAAATAAAATACAATAAAAATAGATAACATTCGAAGACAAAACCAGAAAGAGCTGCTTAAGAAATAATTTAACAACCCCTGGTACTGCAATGTCAAAAAAAAAAATCCACTTAACAACAGACATCAAGGCACTGCTGTAAAAACAGTGCAATGAATGGATGGCTGTTGACAGTCTTGAACAGCTGAAATACAACTGTTTTACATCACCTGAATGCAGTGGGTGGCAGTTTTCTGTTTGTGCAGCAGACTTTATAGATTTTTATTTTGCATTTTTAGCTTTCCATGTTAATGTAACCTAATTTAGAAATGTACTGCAAACCCTATATGAAAAACTTGCCGTTTTTAGGGGGATGTTTTGAAAAAAAGATACTGGCAAGAAAACAGATATTCCTTTTACTTCCTTGGACATTAATGAAAAGTGGTCCATAAATAACCAACCTTCAACATTAAAAAAATAGCTAATTGTCACATAAATACGTATTTAGATTATTATTAGCGGTATTTTCAATTTTGCAAATATTTTATGTAAAATACATAATAATAATACTTGAGACAAACCTGTGTGCAAAAATTTTGCGACCTCCCACAATGAGCACAACATCACACAATTCTCGTCTTTTTTGTAGCATATTAATGTTAGCCAAAGCCAACTTCGGATGCTTGTCTGAGGTGTACCGCAAGCCTGTTGGGGACGGAGGACCCCCGATGGAGGTCTCTCCAGCAACGACGACCCCATCATCTCCTGCAGTAACCCTGCCAACACCTGTTTGCCCAACTCGTAGATTCATCATGGTTTCAGTCAAACCTTCCATACTGGTAAAAGAAAACAGTTCATTGTATAACCAAAAATATTGTAATACAATAGAGTACTTACCATATCTATTCAAATACAAAATATCTACCGTAAAACTCCTCCCCCCCCCCTCACTTTATATAAAAGGGGACCTCTGTATCAGTCCACTAACATATTTTTTATTTTACTTTCAATATACCATCTTATTTAATCAGTAAAAAACCCTTCATTTTACAAATTTTCCCTTTAATTTTAAATGCAATAGACGTTTAAATTATAAAATTTTAAATCTTCCCAAAAATAGCTTTGAAAAACTGTATTCTTGTACCACATCTCAAATTTCAATTTTTAAAATTGGTAATTTCTTAATTCCTTTTCTAAAAAAGGGGAAACACTATAAATGAAGGAGACTTTTGGGAAAATTTTTTCAAAAAAAGACATATTATAATGCCCTTACAGACAAAATGTCATTTCAATTTTTAAAACTCCTAATAGTTTCCATATTTAACCCAAAGTACACAGTACATTTTTTGACAAAGACTTTGTATTACACGGGCAAAGTACTTTCACAGTTTTGTTTTTTTTTCGTTCTCTTTTTAAACCTTTTTCCCCTGCATGCCATTTTATAAAATTTAAAGGGTAAACAATCTGATACTGTTTTTTTCCCACTTTGATAAAAAGATAAAAACGAGACATTCAAACACACTAAACAACAAAGTGCATGGCAACATGCTGTTGAGCCCTCCTCCCCCTCTTAAATTTGTACTTAAAATCAATGTCATATTTTCTACTTGAAGCTAAAGTTCACAAAAAACTAAACTACATTTTCCTTGCAATATATTAGCAAAAAAAAATAACTGAAAATTCACAGTGGAAATAAATTCCTGAAAAAATTTCCTTCGGGGAAAAAATTTCATTGGATAAACAAAGTCACTGGGGAAAAAAAGCTCGTAAAACAAACTCATTAGGAATAATACTGCATGTAATTCTGCTATTCTTCATGCTTAGTTTTAAATCCATACCAAATACGTATTTTTTTCAGTTGATAAGTTACCTATTAACAGTATATACAATTTTTATTCTAGGCCCATATTAACAATAGGATCTTTCAGGTTTAAATTTTTTATTATTGACTGTAATTTTTTATTTTTCCCCAAAATACGTGTAAATCATTTTTTTAAAGGGTTTAGTGCTCTTTCATTGATTCAGTTTCATAGTTTACATTCCCAATTAATAACGGGAATAAAATAATAATAAGCAATTAGCCATAAAAAGGTCTCATAACTCGTCTAGGTATGAGCATGCAACTCATGAAGAGTAAACAATTCAAGTCTACATTTCTTCTCCTCCACAAGCCTTGTTTGCACTTGAAAATAAAATCGCCATATCTGAAAACCAGCAGAACATAACCATTAAAACTAAACTGTCAACCCCCCACCGTAAAAATTTTTCTGGTAATTCCTTTAAAACTGTTTCTGAAGCAAACCACTTAAAAAAAACAAGTAATTTTGGGAAATCATGGTATCACTGCAATGAAAAAATAATCGGGCATAAAAGTACTTTTCAATTTCAAATGGTACACTATTTGTGGGCATTTTTTCCCACACTAAAACAAAATAGCAGCATAAAAATCTAGATTCATTGGGATTTGGATTATTATGTCCATGGGGGAAAACAAATTCATAGGTTTTAAGCACCCAGGGGTTTTGAGGGGAACCAGTCTAATCCAAGGGGGAAAAGATGAGAAATTTTAAAAAGCCATATTTATTTTTAATAGAAACAAAAATGAAGAAGGGAACAATTACAGAATGGGAATGGCAGGCCAGTAGTTTTTTGTGCTTAGTAATCGGGTAAAAAAAATTTAAAGAAAATTTTTAGGCAAACGCACCTGTAGTCAAGTGGGTTGCATATGACTTTCAGGGCCACAGGTTGCATGCCCTGGTCTAAAGTATACCATACATTAAAGTAAAATACATAATTAATTCCCAAAAAAATAAATAAGAAAATGTTGCCTATTGCGAAAAAGCAGTTGTCTTTCCAAAATTTTGTATGTGTAATTATGTATACAGTGGACCTTTAATTTTCGTAATCACCGGGAAATCGTAATTTTTTACAAATCAAAATGTTTTTTTTGTCAAAATTGACTCGCGAAACATCATTTGACTCGTAAACGTCTTCATCCCAGACACATACGAACGGGGGCCCCGACACAGCCACAGTCAGTGTTTACGTTTATCACAAATGAGCACGATCCCATGCATTCATCAACACCTTTTGTAATATTCCATTCGTTTTGGCTTCAACGCTAAAAAAGCCACCATGGGCCCAAAGAAAACACTGCCAGCCCTTTGGTAAGGGCAAATATGATAAATTAAAGAAAAAGATTGGAGAAAAATACAAAAGTGGGGGGTATGATAGTGGTAGAGGGGGAGTGGTTGTGATGGGGACAGAGGGGTTTGATGTGGAAAGATGTAGTGAATTGGAGAGGGGGATAGTGATGGGGGGTAGAGGGGGGTAGTGATGGGGGGAAAAGGGGGGTAGGGGTTTGATGGTGGGAGGGGGGGTAGTGATGGGTAAAGGTGGTATGATGGGGTAGTGAGGTGGTAAGGGTGGTATTGATGGTGGTAGAGGGGTTTGATAGGGGAAGGGGGTAGATGTAAGGGGAGAGGGGCAGTGGTTGTGAGGTGGTAGAGGTGGCAGGGTTTTTGATAGTGGGGAGGGTGGTATGAGGTGGTAGTGGGGTTTTGGGTGGGGTAAGGGGGGTAGGGGGGTGGAGAGGGGGTAGTGATGTAATGGTAGAGGGGGGCATGTTGTATATGGGGAGGGGGGTATGATGGGGGTAGTGGTTGTGATGGTGGTTGGGGTGTATGACAGTGGTAAGGTATATGATGGTGGAGAGGGGGGTAATGGTTGTATGGTGGTAAGGGTGGTAATGGGTTTTGTGGTGGTAAGGGTATAGAGGGGGGGTATGGTTTTTGGAGGTGGTAAGGGTGGGAGTGATGGGGTTGTGATGGGGGTAGAGGGTGGGAGTGATGGGGGTTGGATGGGGAGGGGTGGGAGTGATGGGGGAGAAGGGGGCAGTGGTTTTGGGGTGGAGAGGGGGAAGCGAGGGGGTAGAGGGTGGGAGTGGGTTGTGATAGGGGGAGGGGGGTATGAGGGGTGTGGTTGTGTGGTGGTAGAGGGTGTATGAGTAAGGGGAAAAGATGGCATGGTTTTATAGTGGTAGAGGGTGGTACGATGGGGAAGGGTGGCAGTGGGTTTTGATGTGGTGGGGGGGGAGTGGGGTGGGTATGGTTGGTTGGGGTAGGGGGTATGGATGGGGGAGAGGGGGGTTGTTTGTGAGGGGGAGAGGGTGGTAGTGGTTGTGATGGGGTCGGGGGGGGGTTTTGATTTGGTGGGATTTGGAAGGGGGATGAGGGGGGGGGAAGGGGGTGTGAGGTTAGAGGGGATTGGTGTGAAGGTGGTAGGGGTGTAGTGGTGAAGGGGGTGGTATTATGGTGGTAAAAGGGCGGGTTGTGAAGGAGAGGGGGTAGTGATGAAGGGAGAAATGGCGGGGGTTTTGTGAGGTGGAAGGGGGGTAGCGAGGTGAAAAGGGTGGGTGTTGTAAAAGGTGGAGGTGGAGGATGGGGCAGGGTTTTTGAGGGGGAAGGGGAAAATTTTGGTGGTAAAGGGTGGTAGTGGTTTGTGATGGGGGCCCGGGGGTAGTTTGTGGTGGAAGGGGGGTGATTGGGAGGGGGGAAGGGGTTTGAGGAGGAAGGGGGGGTAGGAAGGGGAAAGGGGGAGTGGTTGTATGTGTGGGGTAGTGTGAAGGGGAGGGATTAAAGGGTAAGGGTGGGGTGGGTTTATGGTGGAAGGGGAATTGGGTTTGAAAGGGAGAGGGTGGAAGGATTGATGGGGTGGGTGAAACGGTGGGGAAGAGGGGAAAAAGGGTTTTTGGCAATGTGGGTGGGAAATGGAAAGATCGTGGGGAACACAAACCCAACCAAAGGTTTGCCAAGCGTGTCGGCAACATGTACAATGACAAGTCTTGTCCCATTTTAGGGAAAATTTTTAAAAGAGACCCCAGAAACAAGCTCTCTGACAATTTTAGTGCCACAGTGTGCAGGCCCAAAGCTGGTCCTAGGGCAGAAAACAAAGAAGGGAAAAAACCGGAAAAGGCTTGGGACCATAAGCTTTATGGGAAAGGGGGTTCCCCTTCCAAATAGTAATTTCCCCATCCCCTCCCCCTTTTTCCTGTCTCCATACACTAAAAAAAATCTTCAAAAACGGTAAGTGTCATTTATTAATTTTTTTTTAATTTTACACTCATTGTTTTCTGTGTAAAATACATCTACATTTCATGTAAAAAAAAAAATTATTTTGTTTTAATACTTTTGGGTATCTGGAACGGATTAATTGGATTTACATTATTTCTTAGGAGAAAATGGTTTCGCAAACCGTCAACTTTGCCATTAGTCACACTCTCTGGAATGGATTAATTATAAAAAACAAGGGTCCACTGTATACACATTTACAGTAGATGTTAAGAATCTAAGTAACAAGTCAGAGAACATGATGCAGCTGAAGTGTATATGTAGAATCATGAATCAAAGGAGTAAAGTAGCTGCATAAAGTTCTCATCTACTGCACTGCTGGTCAATTCTGAATTCAACATCAATTAATGGCTTTGTACACATATATATGTATGTAATGTTCTATTAGTTTTAAGTTTTAGCTCACTCAAAATGCTAAGCATAACCAGGGGCTTTTCAAGGGTACTATTAAATGTCATCCATTGTTGTAATTAAGCTATGTATGTATTACATGTTGTAGAAAAAAGAGCTTATTTGTTTTTGTTTGCTTGTAAATATGTACTTTCTTTTCCAGGAGTTATATACACACATCTAAATTGGATATCATGTGCTAGACGTTGTTTCACTGTGGTGAGTGCTATTTTCATAATCTGATTCCTTATTACTTTTTTTTTTTTGCAAAATTTGGGTTCAAAATTCACTGTAATGAGTACTGCTGAGTAAAGCATCTTACAAAGAACATTTTTATTACACTTCTGAATGCTTTGCTTAACAGCATCACTATTCATTTCACATACAGTAAGACACTGGCATGCATGCATTTAAACAAATACTGTATATATATAGTTTTAATACACCAGCTGTCTTCCACCAAAGTAGGGCAACACCTCCCCCCCCCAAAAAAAAAAAAAAACTTTCACCATCATTCACTCTTGTCACTGTCTTGCCAGAGTCCTAATGACATTACAGCTCAGATGCCCCTCCAAACTGCAATATCCCCACCCCTCCTTGAGAGTGCAGGTACTATACTTCCCACCTCCAAGACAAGTCCAGCTGACCAGTTTCCCTGAGTCCCTTCATAAACATTACCTTCTTCACACTCCAATAGCATGTCAAGTCATAAAACTACTTGCCTCCACTCACTCCTATCATGTCAGCCTTCTCTGGCTCACATCAGAGCACTTGAATAGAATGATCACTACCTGCACCATCATCAGTGGATGGAGTAGCAGATTAGAATTTATGCTAAGCATTCTTTTGTATAGAAGGACTACCTTTATCACATAATTTTTTATTCTGTATTACCTAGTTCAATTCGGCAGGTTGGCAGATAGCAATCATCCAGGGAGGTACTACCATCTGTTTTGCACTGTCAGGACTGCTGATCTTTTATTTCTCTTATGAACATGTAACATGACAAGTATGGTAAATCTTACAAACTGCTACCTACATTCAGTATACATATACCCTTTCACTGTTCAAACCCGCAAAATGAAACTTGCACTCAATGTCTAAAATTAAAAAAAAAAAATCTAAAATGGTATAGAATAAATTTTGGAAGGTAATGACACCAAAAGTATGAAATTTGAAGGAAAACTTACAGAATTACAAAGGCACAAAAACAGCTGTTTCGGAGCAATTTATGCACCAGCAATTTTACCGAATTTGAGTTTTATTTTAAGCCAATCTCATTGTTCCGGTCAACCAAAATCCCAGCTGTCTCGCTAATATGCCTTCCATTCTACTGACTGAGTACAAGAAACCATCCATTCAACTATTTCAACTACCCAATAAACTGATCTGAATTCGCAAAATTAAAAAAAAAAAAAATATATATATATATATATATATATATATATATATATATATATATATATATATATATTATATATATATATATATACTATAGTCTATAATAAATAATGTAGATATTCCTGGCACTAAAAGAACATATCCTCTTTTCAACAGTTATGTCCCCAGGCCTCTCCTATATTATATTTGGTTTCCATGTTTGAATTCTTGTTCACACAAAAATAGAAGATTTACCCTATTTCTCGAATAATAAAATATAACCAGCATCCCAATAACTTAATCAGACCTATTAAAAACCTATAAAACAGACTGGGAGTTGTAGGAGGGTCTTACTTGTCCTCTGGAATATCGACAAAAAATCAAATACGTACAGTGGACCCCCGCTTAACGATCACCTCCCAATGCGACCAATTATGTAAGTGTATTTATGTAAGTGCGTTTGTACGTGTATGTTTGGGGGTCTGAAATGGACTAATCTACTTCACAATATTCCTTCTGGGAACAAATTCGGTCAGTACTGGCACCTGAACATACTTCTGGAATGAAAAAATATCGTTAACCGGGGATCCACTGTATTTCTACCACACTGAGCTCAATTTCAAGCTACTTCCAGTCCTGAAACCAATCAAAAATGATCGCTATTTCAGTAATATGTCTTCCATTCTACCAAATGACACCAAGAAACTGCCAATAACCAAAAACACTATTTGAGAAAACACAGCAAAATCACTTTTTTAAACAACTCACATGGTCACAGTTTTGTTTTCCCCATCATGCATGTGTGGGGCAGATTTTTTTTTTAAACAGTGCACACTCACTGCACAGACCCAGTCTCTCATATCTAGGCTAAAATTGATCACTCACAGCTTATCTGAACGAGCTGAGCTCATGACGTGGAACTACGTCAGGGAACCTGGCCTAAATGATGCAGTCCTATGTGACAGACAATGCAAGGGCTAACAGTCACTATTTTCATCTACAAGGTGCAAGATTACCACTCTGAGATATATTAACATACTGTACTGAAAACAATGTGAAAATGCGATCTAGAAAATCATAAGTACAGTGGACCCCCGCATAACGATCACCTCCAAATGTGACCAATTATGTAAGTGTATTTATGTAAGTGCGTTTGTACGTGTATGTTTGGGGGTCTGAAATGGACTAATCTACTTCACAATATTCCTTATGGGAAAAAATTCGGTCAGTACTGGCACCTGAACATACTACTGGAATGAAAAAAGTTTGTTAACCGGGGGTCCACTGTACAGTAGAACCTCAAAAATTGAACTGCTCCCAATGCAACCAATTATGTAAGTGTATTTTTGTAAGTGCTTTTATATGTGTATTTTTGAGGGTCTGAAATGAACTAATCTAATTTACATTATTCCTGATAGGAATAAATTTGTTCAGTAACGGCACTCGGACAGCCTTCTGGACTGAAGATAACATTGTAAGTATGGAATAGGTGGTAAGTTACTAAATGCTGTAAAGAGTTTTTATGAGGATAGTGAGGCTCAGGTTAGGGTGTGTAGAAGAGAGGGAGACTACTTCCCAGTAAAAGTAGGTCTTAGACAGGGATGTGCAATGTCACCATGGTTGTTTAATATAATATTTATAGATGGGGTTGTAAAAGAAAGTAAATGGTAGGGTGTTCAGGAGAGGGGTGGGATTAAATTATGGGGAATCAAATACAAAATGGGAATTGACACAGTTGCTTTTTGCTGATGATACTATGCTTATGGGAGAATCTAAAGAAAAATTGCAAAGGTTAGTGGATGAGTTTGGGAGTGTGTGTAAAGGTAGAAAGTTAAATGAACATAGAAAAGAGTAAGGTGATGAGGGTATCAAATGATTTAGATAAAGAAAAACTGGATATCAAATTGGGGAGGAGTATGGAAGAAGTGAATGTTTTCAGATACTTGAGAGTTGACGTGTCGGCGGATGGATTTATGAAGGATGAGGTTAATCATAGAATTGATGAGGGAAAAAAAGGTGAGTGGCATGTATATACATAAGAGAACATGATTACTTTAGTGTGACTGATTATCCAGGCCGTCGGAAGTGCTCAGGGCTGCAGAATAATTTCCTTGCTGCTGCTAACTGCATTTCAGTGAGATATATGTAATGGAGTTATTTGTCCAATCCTCTTTAACCCACCAGGAAACCTCTTGAGTATATGTGGAGACAAAAAACGTTATCTATGGAGGTAAAGAAGGGAATGTATGAAAGTATAGTAGTACCAACACTCTTATATGGGTGTGAAGCTTGGGTTGTGAATGCAGCAGCGAGGAGGCGGTTGGAGGCAGTGGAGATGTCCTGTCTAAGGGCAATGTGTGGTGTAAATATTATGCAGAAAATTCGGAGTGTGGAAATTAGGAGAAGGTGTGGAGTTAGTAAAAGTATTAGTCAGAGGGCTGAAGAGGGGTTGTTGAGGTGGTTTGGTCATTTAGAGAGAATAGATCAAAGTAGAATGACATGGAGAGCATTTAAATCTGTAGGGGAAGGAAGGCGGGTTAGGGGTCGTCCTCGAAAAGGTTGGAAGGGGTCAGGGAGATTTTGTGGGCAAGGGGCTTGGACTTCCAGCAGGCGTGCACGAGCGTGTTCGATACGAGTGAATGGAGATGAATGGTATTTGGGACCTGATGATCTGTTGGAGTGTGAGCAGGGTAATATTTAGAGAAGGGATTCAGGGAAACTGGTTATTTTTATATAGCCGGACTTGAGTCCTGGAAATGGGAAGTACAGTGGACCCCCGGTTAACGATATTTTTTCACTCCAGAAGTATGTTCAGGTGCCAGTACTGACCGAATTTGTTCCCATAAGGAATATTGTGAAGTAGATTAGCCCATTTCAGAAACCCAAACATACACGTGCAAACGCACTTACATAAATACACTTACATAACTGGTCGCATTCGGAGGTGATCGTTATGCGGGGATCCACTGTACAATGCCTGCACTCTAAAGGAGGGGTTTCAGGATATTAGCAGTTTGGAGGGACATGTTGTGTATCTTTATACGTATATGCTTCTAAACTGTTGTGTTCTGAGCACCTCTGCAAGTGAGTGAGGTGAAAGTGTTGAATGATGATGAAAGTATTTTCTTTTTAGGAATTTTCTTTCTTTTTGGGTCACCCTACCTCGGTGGGAGACGGCTGACTTGTTAAAAAAAAAAATTGTAATATTCACAAGCAAACAAAACCTGGGTCAGCAGAGTGTGAGTAAGCAAAGAGAGGGTGAGTAACCAGAGAACCAATAGCTAAAAAAAAAAAAAAAAATAAAACTACAGCAGTCAACAAAGCTACTACTGTATTAAAAAGCACCTTCTTACCTTAATGGGATCCTGACAACAATTACCTGATCATATTTAGTATCACTTCATTTAACTAGCCTCATTTCTATTATAATTTTTATTAGAATTTATATTTTGAATTAATGAATACATGTACTTTAAAAAATGTATAATCTAAGTAGTACTTTAAAAAATGTATAATCTAAGTATTCTTATGTACCTTGCTATGATTTTATATGTCCATATACACTGAATCATTCAAACTGAATCAATTCTACTGTGAATATAATTAACCCTTAAACTGTCCAAACGTAGATCTACATTCACGTGTGTAGCGCTCCAACATTTATTTTCCCCATTTGAAAGCATGTAAACAAAAACATAGATCTACGTTCGGAGCCCCCCACACGTGAACATAAATCTACGTTTGGACAGTTTAAGGGTTAAGGTCTTACATGTAAAATACTATCTCATCACATTTTGTAATATAATATATTTAACTATAGTATCACTCTTATTGTAATTTTTATTAAATTTTTATTTAGAATTAACAGAACAATCTTAATATAGTATAATCTAAGCATTCTTATTCCCTGTAACTTGATATAAATTTATCTGCTTCATATACATATGTTGAACACTCATGTAATCTATTTTATTACAAAAATCATTACTGTCTTATGTACACATATGTAAAATACTATAGCCCTTCTAGATATAAGTTAGGTTTAAGCTTACCCAAAATGCTCTGCATAACTAAGGGACTTTCCATGCGAGAGATGTAATGTTACCTAATTTTATACATACAATGGTCACTTGGGAATAAATTGACTGACTGATTGATTAATTGACCAACTGATTGACTGAATCTGTGACTGGCCAAAAACACACCTAGTCTGAGTAGTATGAATTTTTTTTTTGAGATCATAAAAAAAAAAAAAAGATAATTTATGGATTTTTAGTGTGTAAGTATGTGGGATGATGGTGACTGACTATACAATACAGGATATCTTAATGCATTCTCTTTCTTGCTTTAATTAATGGTGAATTACAAGTTCAACTGTTACAGAAATCTACTCCATTAAGCTCTCTTACCAACACATTTCTAAACATGTATTTTTTTTTAAATATTTACTATAAATGAGCAGGCTGAGTACACTTATAAATGGCTAAGTCCTGTGCTTAATGCTTTTGCAGCTTAGTATGGTACCAGGAAGGTGAAGAGAAGGGTTATAAGTTGAAGCCAGGAGAAGAGGAAAGGAGAGAATTTTGACACAAATAAATTTTTTACCATATTCTGTCCAAATTTACCAAAATATTTGTACAGTAAAACCTTGATTTAAAGTACCCCAATTTAATGTATGTACTTTGGATTTAATGTACAAAATCTGTGGCTGGACAACACTGGGAAACAATAAATGAAGTTCGTTAAATCCATAACTGTCCACTGCTGTTTCAGTCTGCTCAGTTAATTGATTTTCAGATTTAAGAGACAAAGCCTGTTAAATCCACAATTATCTTTTGTTACAATCATGAAAAACCAACCTCACTGTTTATATTTAATGGACAATCAGCTTTAATTGACCCCCCCCCCATACTCCATTAAATCGAGGGTTCATTGTACTGTAAGTAATGTAGTTATTTAACAAAACAATAAGTATGATATGTAAGAACTCATTTTTTCATTCAATGATACCAAGTTTATAAAGTTCAGCAAATGAATTTATGATTTATATAAAGATCATACCAGAAATAATTAAATAATGGGAGAGTCAGCTTTAAAGCACTTTACACTGGTACACACAAATAGTGTCATTTACTTAGTATACAGCATTGTTCAAGTCACTGGCAAAGCTGTGCTAGTCTTTGGAGGATTGCTGCCAGACACTGAAATTAAAAAGATTGTTGATAAACCTATGAGTTGCTAATGCTCGAGTAATGAGCCTGATTATTTATACCCTATTGTAGTACAGGTAATAAACACTGAGGAACAGAATTTATTGGCTGAAATTTTTCACAGACTGTCTGCAAAAGCTTCAAAGCTATTTATGATAGAAAATAGGCAGGGAGCAATGAAGCATCAAAACCCAAGACCAACTGAATGCATTTCATCAATAAAATATTAAAAACGCTTTCCCTTCATTACAATTCTGCTATAGGCATCATATTTTGTCATGCTGTACTGTTGAATTAGCAGGCTAACTCCTAAATGAGTCAGATGCATTCCTCAGTTAGTAATCAATGGCTTGCCCTTCATCTACCTAAGCTTCCATGTCTGCTTGTATCTTGTTCTGTTACTTCTACTGGGCTAGCTCATATTGGCCTGCCTTCATGTATCTACTACTACATTCTGGGCCACTGTCATCATCTCTCTCTCTCTCTCTCTCTCTCTCTCTTAAGGGGATACCCTCAAATTCTACCCAGATAATACCATTTTGTAATGAACATCAGGGCAAACCAAAGGGGCCTTTGGGAACAGGATAAATCAAGTGTAGTTGCAACTTAAGTGCCAATCTGTTTACCGGGCTGACCCCCCAAACCCTGACCAGTCTTGTCATTGACCATACACATGTACAGAAGTCTGCCATCAGCATGACAAAGCTTTCATGTTTCCCAGCAGTTCACATACAAGCAAAGCTATTTGACATCATACTTTCTCCCCTTATTTGCTGCACATATCCCATTACTTTAAGAGTTATCACTTCCATTCCCCTGGTATCTCCCTCCAGCCTTTAAGCACCTTCCAGGGCACTCTCTGTTCACCCTTGCACATTTCTTCTCAAAGAGGATATCCATTCTTTTCTTTCAAGACATTCCTTCTTTTAAGTCTGTCTTGCCATTATTTGCCCCTCCTTGCTTCATTCTGTAATTAATTCTGTCCTATTCTTGTGTCTTCACCCTTTAAAACACCTCTTCTGTTCTACAGAAACACTTGGAGCCTTTTAACCCGTAAACGGTCCAAACGTATATATACGTTCACTACCGTACTGCCCCAACTTTTTTGAGGAAAAAAACATTGTTGTTTTTTAATAGGAAAAAAGAGCATATGGTACCCAGGCATCCCCAATTATTTTAATATGGTGCACAGTGAGTGCTCACATCCATTCTCACATGTCTAGGCGACTCAGGCTTATCGTGGCAATGTTAAATGAAGGACACATAAAACGTATATATACGTTTGGGGCACTAGCGGTAAAAATGTATATATATACGTTTGGACCATTTACGGGTTAAGGTTACCAAATATAGTGATGTCATAAGTGGTGAGCTTCAGTGAAAACTGGCTGTGTCCCTGCCATACAGTCCAACATTCCAAGCACTAGGCTATATATCACAACACTTTGACAGACTGGAGGGCTTCTCTGCTTTAAGTAATCCACAGTTCAGTGTGGTTCTAACCCTATAAAGGTATGTATATGGGGTAGGGGGTCTTAGAGGGTCTAGTAGCACAATGTTTTTTGGTGCTACTTCAGAGTGTGGTCTACCACAGTATTCGTAGTCTACGCTGTGAACCGACCTTTAATGTGCAGTCTACCTTTTATGTTATAATTTTTTTTACCTAACCTAACCTGGTTAGGTTAGGTAAGTTAGGTTAGGTGCGGTTAGGTAGACCGCACATTAAAGTGTAAATGAGCTGGTAGGCCACACGCTAAATTAGCACCTGTTTTTCTTGTTAGGGTTTCATGGACCACTAATGGCTTATGTTGATAGAGCTTTACCTCCCTGTGAGCGAGAAGGAAAATTGTCCATTCTGAGTGGAAAAGGAAAATGTGACTGGATTGCACCAAGTGTATTAGTGAGGTGCACCTAACATTACTGCTTAAATTGGTTCTTTGTAATGGTGTAGTTCACTCTGTATTCAGCACACATTATACAAAAACCACAATCCTGCAAGTTATCTTAGCCAACAGAAAGCACAGAGGACCCAAGACAACTAGAAATTAGTTGATGACCTAAACTGGTCTAGCCAACCATGAGTGTTTAGGTTGTCTTGATTGTTCAGAGGGAGGGTTGATTGCTGGGGCATTTACCTCAGTTACGAACATAGCCAGCCAGCCCCCTCTCAAAACCATTAGCGGGTTGCATAATACATAACAAAAACTTTTGGTGTAATCATGTTTGCAAAAAACTCCTATAATTTATACTTGATCGAACATTTAAATCACATGTTTTGATTTAAATTTATAATGTAGGGTTACATCCAATATGGTGATGAAATATACTTCTATAGTCAATTACAAATTTCTGCTGCCCCTTTTATTTTGTTTTTGTTTACTTTGTTTGCTGGCGGGGTTTATAACCCAACCTGGTGCTACAGACCTAAAAAAAAAATGTTTGTGATAGAAACCCTTTTTCAAAAATTTTATGCTGTTTTTGTGTCTTGCACAACTGGTAATGCGACCAGCCAATATTAGATTTTATATATCTTTTACCTGCATTCTTACCAATTTATCACAAATTCATTTGGGAACTGCTCATCTATTGATATTGAATATAGGCAGAAATTAACAGCTAAAAATTTCAGGGCTAAAGCACAAACCACTTCATGTTCATTAACTATAATACAATATGTTCCACCTAGGTGTTGACAACATGCATGATATAGTAACATGCTCGGGGGGGTTTTGGGGGGGGCAGTGTGCGGCAAGTATATGGGGTGCCCCTTCATTGCTCCCTACCTTGGTTTTTTGTAATGGGTATTCGTCTGTATTCGGCACACGCCCTACAAAACCACAAACCCGGTCTCTTAGCCAGCGAAAACACGTTGGCCCGAGCCAACTAGCAGTTTTCAACAACCTTTGCGGTTTAGCCAACCATAGTATTTTAAACATTTTTATTGTTCGCGAGGGGTTGGGTGACTGGGGCAGTACCTCCATAGGATCGTTTTAACCACCGACCTTTTTGAGCCTCTCTGGTTTTTCATCATACTTTTGATCTGAATCTTAACAAAGGTGTAAATTTCGTTTACAGTTTAGCCCATACTTCACTGCCAAAATCTTTGCCTCCATTCACCCAAGTCTGACGTTTGACTTGTATAATGTTATAGTGTGTAATACATTCTGGGATGAAATACAATACAGTTAAAACCAAAATTTCCCATGTCTGCTTTTTTTTGTCATTTTCTTATTCTAACTTCAACTGGGTTTATAGCCAACCTGATAGGGGGATCAACCCCCCAAACAGTTAAGAAACAAATGTTCCCAATCAGGGCAGGGGGACCTCCCCCTACACCAAGAGAAACAAACACCCACCCCACCTAGACGCAGCAGACTTCCCACTCCACAAATAAACTATCGGTAAAAAAAACAAAGTATGGGATCCTGATTATTAATTTCCCTGAGGCAAGAAAGGATTGAAAAAACATCCCAACAAAGGATTTTGGGGATCATTTTTACTGAAAATTGGGCAGATGAGACTTCCACAGCCCCGAAAGGTCGCACATAAGTCGTCCATACCTATAGACAAACCCCCGGGTTCCTGAGATGCCCCTTCATGGTGGGCAATGTAGACCAAAAAATGTACAAGGTTGAATTAATAAAGACCAAAAATGTACTGAAGACTGAAGTAAAGTGGACCATATGCTTCTGAAGGTCACAAGCACCAACAAGTACATTTCATGAATAATACACTAAAGAAAGCCTCTGACAAATTTCAACCGAATAACTTCACTTATAAAATGGAATAATTAAACTTTTATTTCACTAAATAAAGTGTATAAAGCAGTTAAGTTTAAGTTTGGGAAAAGAATTTATTACCTCATATAATGGTCTAAAAGGAGAACAAGAATTATATGTTGAATACTAAACTCCAGAACTACTGCATCATTCTCTCGCTTAAAACATACCATAATACTCCACTAAGACAAGTAATGTTTAACGTATATTTAGACATAACATTTAGAAAAGTTGGGGAAAAAATGGCTACGTTAGCTTTTGTTGACTTAATACACGACAAACACCCTTCAGTTATACAATAAACTTTACCTATAATAGAAGAGACGTATAAAGTGATGAGGGGCATCACATAATTATTTTTCGGGTGAGAAGGTAGCTAAATAAGCTGAAAAATATTGTAGTATGAGAGAGTTAGCTGCTCAGATCAACTTCTTCAACACAACACTAAACATCAACATACTCACTTCGTTAATATTTATGGCATACTCAAGTAGTGTAACTTTTCACTCTTTTTGTAGTTTTTATATATTTAAATACAGTTTTCAGATGATTGAATATAAATCTTGATATATTTTATATTTTATGAGAGCATACTTATAAATATTTACCATTATTATTAATAACTTCTGAAAAGCGTCTGCTAAACTGTATAAATTTTCTTAAAAATTACAGATAGAAAACATGGGATAAAATAACCATGGAAATCTATGAGTTATATTCATACATCTATCATATATAAAATTTAGAGGTCTCAATTATATATTTGCTGTGATCCAAGAAAATATTTTTCAGCAGACGACACTTTTGGTTGTATCCTAATCCAATCATTATATTTATGAATGTTGTAAGTAAGTAAGTAAGTTTATTCAGGCATACACAAATACAGTTACATGGATTATCAACATAACAGCATATGTGTAGAGAACCTGGGATAACCAAAAAAGTCAGACAGAGTGACTTATTCCTTCATTGTTAATAAATACTTTCACCATAAACTGTTTATATTATGCATTTTATATAAAAACTATGATTAATTTAGGGGTAAATTTGCAGTTAATACTGCATTCATGTATATATTTTTAATTTTATATTTGTTTTGATATTCCAATAACAAAGTCGGACAAGTGACTGTGACTTTGACTAAAGGTTGAGTATAAGCATCAGCATCTTACTCAGAAACCCAAATTAAGACAGAAAATTAATTAGTTAACCTATGATGTAATAAGGAAATAAGTGCCACTAAACTCTACGTATATTAATGTCAGACTTATAATGTTATAGACTCATTTTACTAGCACAAATGATCATCTGTGAGTGATGGTAAAATTTTAGGTATATAAGACATGAAAGTCGGTCAGTCAGGTCTTGTCTGTGATAAATTGTCTTTGTAAATGCATTGTGAATAATCTAAATCTGCAACACCATAGTTATAATGTCATCATCGTTTAGCTAATATGGAGATAAGTTCCTTTGGAAATCGCAACATTTTTTTTTTTTTTTTTTTTTTAGGGAATCGTGCATTATTTATTTTATAAAATACAATATTCATGCTGCCTGTATCATGGTGTCTCGATTAATCATTCACAGCCAGCATAAAAAAAAAGACGAAACGAATATGGACAAGAACATGCTAGTTCCACATATACCACTGGCAGAGTAAGGTTAAGTACATTGCCCGAAAAGGTTTGCATAATCATGGGCCTTCTGCATGCACAAGCAAATGTTACTCATCTCTGTACAAACATTGTATTGTGTGGAAATAAATCCGACTGATTAGGTTACATTAAGTTACATTAGGTTCCTGGGTGTTAGTAGACTGGTGTGGGGCGCATCCTGGGGGGAAAGATATTGAATTATCACAGTGGACATAAGACGGACAGTCCTCTATGACTACTCACTGACTTTCCTAGGTTATCATGAGTGGCTGCCCCTCTGGGTTAAAAATCTGAACAAATCTTATCTCATGGTTGGGTAGGTTATATTTCTAGTAAGTAAGTTTTATTCAGGTATACACAAATACAGTTACATAGAATTATCATACATAGCAGTATATGTGTAGAGAACCTAGGATAACCCAAAAAAGTCAGACACAGTGACTTATTTCCATTGGGGTCCTGAACACCATAAAAAATGTATATGATTAAACCAAGTTAACATTGGACATTTCTTAAGACATAAATTATCATTACGCCTGTACAAAAGACCAGATCTCCATAATTGCTAGTAGTTTTATAATTGTAATTTATACAGATGAAATGCCAGAACTCACACCCAATATCTGGTGGTCAGTGGCAGTACCAGGGGGGGGACGGGGGCTTCAACCCCCCAAAAGCCCACTAAATAAAATAGTTCTTGCTTTTCTACCATTTTAAATTTAAAACTTTTATTGATTTTTTTTTAATACAGGGTTGTGTAACTATCTCCACAGTACCATAAAGTATGTTTTAATATCATGCCCGAGCATGATAGTGGCTTTCTTTGTACTTAAACAAATCAAAATTGTAAATACACATTGTTACCTTGCAAAGAAATAAATTCTTTATCTTTATCTTTTATATCACACTTTTTCCTGGCCTTGGTGAGGCATGTTTGTCTCAGTATGTTCTGGGTATTGGTGATAAGCATCACTTTTATAGAGAATAAAAAGACCAGAGGCATAGATAGGATTTGTGTCACCTGGGGCAGAATCTTTGGTGTCACCCCCATGAAATCCACGGATGGGGGGGTGAACTCCAGTTATGCCACTGCTGCATGACCAGTGACTAATGTTTAGCTATGAGAACGTTTAAAGGCCATAAACTGAACTTTATTAATGATAAAATAAATAATGTTAGTAATATTGAGGAAACATAAACTCAAATACCACTTTGAGTACAGGCAACAGGTCCTCTCCAAGATACGATACTACGTGCCGCAAAATGCCCTTCTCACTCTATACCACTCACTTATTTATCCATACCTCACCTATGCTATTTGTGCTTGGGGATCAACTGCAGCAACACACCTAAAGCCAATAATAACCCAACAAAAAGCTGCAGTAAGAATAATCACTAAATCCCATCCCTGGCAACACCCCCCCCCCACTCTTCATAGATCTAAACTTACTCCCTTTCAGTACATCCACACTTACTACTGTGCAATCTACATCTACAGGACCTTAAACTCCAATATCAACCTTGACCTAAATGCTTCTTGATAGTTGTGACAGAACCCACAGGCATAACACCAGACACAAACATCTCTACGACATTCCCCGTGTCTGACTAAACCTTTACAAAAATTCAATGTATGTCAAAGGCCCTAAAATCTGGAGCACCCTACCTGAGAACTCTAGAACTGCAGACACATTCATCACCTTCAAAACTACCATTAGAAAACATCTTATCTCCCTGATACACCCCGTCAACTAACTACACGAATACCACCTGGTGGTTCACACTTACACTCACTCACCCATTTGACCATAAACAGAAATATTAATCTCAATCTTAAAATAATGAATCCTGTATACTCCAATACTGAAACTATGTACTGTGCCAAAACAAAAGCATTCACATTGCTAAACTCACAAACTAGTATTTAGTCACTTAGCCATAATACCAACTTACCTCATAATTTGTAATATTTTAAAATTAAGAATTAAACTAAGTCTGCCTGAAATGCCTAGCCATGCTAGGTGTTCTAGTGGTACACTCTGTAATCATTATTTTACTACATGTAAACTACACAATAACCAAATTCTGTAAACTCAGCATTGTAATCCCTATAGAGAATAAACTTTGAATTGAATTGAATTGAATTGAATACATTTATTCATCTTAAACAGTGCAAAAAAAAAAACTTGAAAAATAAAGCCCATGATGACACTCTTCAGGTCACTTGTTCTATCTAGGCTGGAATATTGCTGCACTCTAACAGCACCTTTCAAGGCAGGTGAAATTGCCGACCTAGAAAATGTACAGAGAACTTTCACGGTGCGCATAACGGAGATAAAACACCTCAATTACTGGGAGCGCTTGAGGTTTCTAAACCTGTATTCCCTGGAACGCAGGAGGAGAGATACATGATTATATACACCTGGAAAATCCTAGAGGGACTAGTACCGAACTTGCACACGAAAATCACTCACTACGAAAGCAAAAGACTTGGCAGACGATGCACCATCCCCCCAATGAAAAGCAGGGGTGTCACTAGCACGTTAAGAGACCATACAATAAGTGTCAGGGGCCCGAGACTGTTCAACTGCCTCCCAGCACACATAAGGGGGATTACCAACAGACCCCTGGCAGTCTTCAAGCTGGCACTGGACAAGCACCTAAAGTCAGTTCATGATCAGCCGGGCTGTGGCTCGTACGTTGGTTTGCGTGCAGCCAGCAGCAACAGCCTGGTTGATCAGGCGCTGATCCACCAGGAGGCCTGGTCACAGACCGGGCCGCGGGGGCGTTGACCCCCGAAACTCTCTCCAGGTAAACTCCAGGTAAACACTAGTTCCAATTTAACCTTGAGTACAGGTAACATCTCAAAGAATCTGATATTTCATTTCCTTGCCTTCAATCCTGCAAAATCATCTATCACATCATCAAAATCAGTGATTTTCCCTATATAAGCCTATTTGTTCTCTGTAATCCTATAATAGGCTATATTGAAACAAAGGATTTTTCTCTTAGGATGCTGCAGCATGGTTTTTGGTCATTAGTGTTACCGTCTTTAGAGGCTTTATGGTGTCACCCACTAAATGGTGTCACCCGGGTGCCCCCCCCTTACGACGACCCTGAAAAAGACATCATATCATGACTTGAACAATACAGTTTTATAGCTCTAGTGAGATAGTCACTGACCCAGATGAGTTGTAGGTATCTTGCTTGGCCCAGGTTTCCAACAGCATTGGTCTGTCATGTGTCCGTGAAGTTATCTCTTTTCTTATTGCAAAACTAGGGATGCCAAGCCCATGATGACACTCTTCAAATTGCTCATTCTCTCTAGCCTGGAATACTGCTGTACACTAACGGCCCCCTTCAAGTCTGGCGACATTGCAGACCTGGAGAGCATACAAAAAACTTTCACAGCACACATAAATACGATAAGGCACCTAAATTACTGGGAACAGTTGAAGGTCCTTGGTCTGTGTTCCCTGGAACGCAGGCAAGAGAGATACATAATAATATATGCTTGGAAAATCAGAGCATGATATAGCATATGTAGTGCTTACCCTTAACAGCAGCCCTGATCCACATTACATTTTATGCAGTCACCTTAAACAAGTGATAACAGAAGCAGTATAACCACAAGAGAGGTTTTCCTTGTAGGATGCCTTTGTAGACACACCTAGCTGGGCTGAACTCCACTCCTGTCCACTATTGCAAGTTCTTGAAAAAGTGTTGGCTGCAACACAAAAGGCCTAGAGCTATCACTCAACCCCTTCTGGTTATTTTGCATTACATTTTATATATACAGATGCTCCTCACTTTACAATGGTTCACCTTATGATAATTTGACATTAGGATGTTGCAATAGCAATGCACATTCTGTACTGTACAGCAGTGTGCGTATATTAATAGGATAAACTTGTACATGTATTCAGTTATTTACTTTTCAATATTTTTTTTTTTTATTATCACACTGGCCGATAACCACCAAGGCAGGGTGGCCCGAAAAAGAAAAACTTTCACCATCATTCACTCCATCACTGTCTTGCCAGAAGGGTGCTTTACACTACAGTTTTTAAACTGCAACATTAACACCCCTCCTTCAGAGTGCAGGCACTGTACTTCCCATCTCCAGGACTCAAGTCCGGCCTGCCGGTTTCCCTGAACCCCTTCATAAATGTTACTTTGCTCACACTCCAACAGCACGTCAAGTATTAAAAACCATTTGTCTCCATTCACTCCTATCAAACACGCTCACTCATGCCTGCTGGAAGTCCAAGCCCCTCGCACACAGAACCTCCTTTACCCCCTCTCTCCAACCTTTCCTAGGCCGACCATTACCCTGCCTTCCTTCCACTACAGACTCATACACTCTTGAAGTCATTCTGTTTCGCTCCATTCTCTCTACATGTCCGAACCACCTCAACAACCCTTCCTCAGCCCTCTGGACAACAGTTTTGGTAATCCCGCACCTCCTCCTAACTTCCAAACTACGAATTCTCTGCATTATATTCACACCACACATTGCCCTCAGACATGACATCTCCACTGCCTCAGCCTTCTCCTCACTGCAACATTCATCACCCATGCTTCACACCCATATAAGAGCGTTGGTAAAACTATACTCTCATACATTCCCCTCTTTGCCTCCAAGGACAAAGTTCTTTGTCTCCACAGACTCCTAAGTGCACCACTCACTCTCTTCCCCTCATCAATTCTATGATTCACCTCATTTTTCATAGACCCATCCGCTGACACGTCCACTCCCAAATATCTGAATACATTTTACCTCCTCCATACTCTCTCCCTCCAATCTGATATTCAATCTTTCATCACCTAATCTTTTTGTTATCCTCATAACCTTACTCTTTCCTGTATTCACCTTTAATTTCTTCTTTTGCACACCCCTACCAAATTCATCCACCAATCTCTGCAACTTCTCTTCAGAATCTCCCAAGAGCACAGTGTCATCAGCAAAGAGCAGCTGTGACAACTCCCACTTTGTGTGTGATTCTTTATCTTTTAACTCCATGCCTCTTGCCAAGACCCTCGCATTTACTTCTCTTACAACCCCATCTATAAATATATTAAACAACCACGGTGACATCACACATCCTTGTCTAAGGCCTACTTTTACTGGGAAATAATTTCCCTCTTTCCTACATACTCTAACTTGAGCCTCAGTATCCTCGTAAAAACTCTTCACTGCTTTCAGTAACCTACCTCCTACACCATACACTTGCAACATCTGCCACATTGCCCCCCTATCCACCCTGTCATACGCCTTTTCCAAATCCATAAATGCCACAATGACCTCTTTAGCCTTATCTAAATATATGTTTCACTGTAAACACCTGGTCCACACACCCCCTACCTTTCCTAAAGCCTCCTTGCTCATCTGCTATCCTATTCTCCGTCTTACTCTTAATTCTTTCAATAATAACTCTACCATACACTTTACCAGGTATACTCAGCAGACTTATCCCCCTATAATTTTTGCACTCTCTTTTATCCCCTTTGCCTTTATACAAAGGAACTATGCATGCTCTCTGCCAATCCCTAGGTACCTTACTCTCTTCCATACATTTATTAAATAATTGCACCAACCACTCCAAAACTATATCCCCACCTGCTTTTAACATTTCTATCTTTATCCCATCAATCCCGGCTGCCTTACCCCCTTTCATTTTACCTACTGCCTCACGAACTTCCCCCACACTCACAACTGGCTCTTCCTCACTCCTACAAGATGTTATTCCTCCTTGTCCTATACACGAAATCACAGCTTCCCTATCTTCATCAACATTTAACAATTCCTCAAAATATTCCCTCCATCTTCCCAATACCTCTAACTCTCCATTTAATAACTCTCCTCTCCTATTTTTAACTGGCAAATCCATTGTTTTCTAGGCTTCCTTAACTTCTTAATCTCACTCCAAAACTTTTTCTTATTTTCAACAAAATTTGTTGATAACATCTCACCCACTCTTTCATTTGCTCTCTTTTTACATTGCTTCACCACTCAATACTAGTATTTAATTAATTACAGTAATTATTTGTTTATTTACTTATTCAGTGACAATAGTTATGTATTTATTTGCTTATTTATTTATCATAATTTATATTCGACCTACAATATTTTCAGCTTACAATGTGTTCTTCAGAACATAGCCCCATCATAAGTTGAGGAGCACTTAGTACTGTACAGTACTTAAAAAATGTTCAAAACCATTTGCATTTATAGTACATTTAATGATTTGTTGCATCTTTATTTTTTGACTTGTTAAACTAGATCTCAAAATGGGTGACTCTGCTGCAGCCTCACTCCTAGCAGAAAGTACATCCCTAGCAACCAGCACCCTAGAGCGAGCCACCCTCACTGCTCGATCTACTACTCACACAACCAGGTAAGTCACCTGGTATTGTTTATTCTTTACTTCCTTACTATACAACAGTTGCCTCATCATTAGTCAGTAAATTGCTGCTTGCCTGTGCCACACTGTTTGTGTAAAATGAAATACTGTAATGTAAATACATACATAAAACATTTTTGTTAATAATTTAAAGCAATATAAACTATTTACAGAACAGTATCTAGGTACTTATGTTGGATAAGATACAGGGTAAGTGTTTCCTGACACGGGTATTAGTCACACGATGACCAGCCACTGGAGCTTTTGGTCATGTGACCGAGGCCTTCCACTGGCTTACTGGTCCAGCCCTTTAAAAATTTAGATAATTCTAGGTACTTAACCCATCCCATTCAGTTTACAGTTTTATTATTTTAATTAAATACTAATTTTAAATGATTCTTAATTACAAATACTAGAAGGAGATAGGTATATTTGATGTACATATCTCATCACATTCCATTTTAAATTTTGGAACATTTATTATTAATTTGACTCCTTTTTTTCATGCTGCATTAATTTCACAAGATTCAAAATCACATGTTTATTTGCATAAAAATGTAGGTAAAGATATATGATAAATTTCTAGAGTTCATAACCTTCCTAGGAGGTGCTTTGATACTGATAAAGGGTTCTTGATCTAATTAATTGAAACTACTGTTCCCTTCACTTCCTTCAGACTAACCTAATTACCTTCCACACTCCAAGTACTGTATGACTCCCTATGGGTTTAGGGCTTCCCCTTTAATATAATAACACAACTCAGCATGCAGAATTTCACTCAAATCTTAATCTAACAGTAATAATAATAATAATAATAATAATAATAATAATAATAATAATAATAATAATAATAATATAATATCTTTATTTACTACAAGTACATGTACATGGTATACAGGCCTAGCTGACATCAGTGACATACTACTAAATAGAAAACCGCTTGTTATGCTGAGCATTTCAGGCAAATTAGGACAGTTTTGTCCCAGGATGTGACCCACACCAGTCAACTAACACCCAGGTACCTATTTTAAGTCTTAAACTGTCCAAACATAGATCTACGTTCACTCGCGTGGCACTCCGAATACAGTGGACCCTCGACTAACGCTATTAATCCGTTCCTGAGAGCTCATCGTTAGTCAAAATAATCGTTAGTCAAGTTAATTTTCCCCATAAGAAATAATGGAAATCAAATTAATCCGTGCAAGACACCCAAAAGTATTGAAAAAAAAAAATTTTAACACATGAAATATTAATTTTAATACACACAAACTGAAGAAGACATGCACAGTTACATGACACTTACCTTTATTGAAGATCTGGTGATGATTGATGGGATGGTAAGAGGGGAGTGTGTTGATGGTCTTAGTGTTTAGAAGGGGAATCCCCTTCCATTAGGACTTGAGGTGGCAAGTCCTTTTTCGGGGTTACTTCCTTTCTTCTTTTAATGCCACTAGGACCAGCTTGAGAGTCACTGGACCTCTGTCGCACAACATATCTGCCCATAGAGGCCTGTACCTCCCGTTCCTTTATGACATTCCTAAAGTGTTTCACAACATTGTCAGTGTCACCATTAAACACTTGTTCAGGTTTCAGTCCTTCACTGTCTATGTACTCCTTGAATTCCTGCACATATTTTTCAGCTGCTTTTTGGTCCAAACTGGCAGCCTCACCATGCCTTATCACACTATGTATGCCACTACGATTCTTAAATCTCTCAAACCAACCTTTGCTGGCCTTAAATTCACTCACATCACCACTAGTTGCTGGCATTTTTCTAATTAAATCGTCATGCAACTTCCTAGCCTTTTCACATATGATCGCTTGAGAGATGCTATCTCCTGCTATCTGTTTTTCGTTTATCCATACCAATAACAGTCTCTCAACATCTTCTATCACTTGCGACCTCAGTTTCGAAAACATAGTTGCACCTTTGGCAAGAACAGCTTCCTTGATTGCCGTTTTCTTGCCACAATAGTAGCGATGGTTGATTGGGGTTTTGTGTACAGCCTGGCCAGCTCGGAGACATGCACTCCACTTTCATACTTAGCAATGATCTCTTTCTTCATATCCATAGTAATTCTCACCCTTTTTGCTGTAGGGTTGGCACTAGAAGCTTTCTTGGGGCCCATGGTGACTTATTTTGCAGGTGCAATCACTAAAAAGGCTGTGATAATATGAAATGTTCCGATTGTATGCTTGGAAGCGACCGCGGTGGCTGGCTGGCTTGTAAACACTGGCCAGAAGTGGATGCGTCTCAGACGGAATGAATAGTGTTGGTTGAGTTTTTTAGCGCTAATCGAGGCAAAATTTTTGCGATAAAATGTATCACTAGTCAGATTTATCATTAATCGATGCCATCGCTGGTCGAGGATCCACTGTATTTTGAAAAATAAAAAAAAAAAAATTTCTTTTAAAATGAAAAGCACATTTTTCTACATGTTATAGGATTAATAAAAAAAATTTAGGGTTAGTACTTACCAAGATATAAGACTGTGAAGTTGGCTCTGGATGCTCACCTGTTGGCAACATCGACTCCTGCCGCTTGCAGAAGTGTTGCCAATATACCTTTTTTTCTCATTTTTAATTTATATGTTTTTTATGTTCTGACACTAATATTAGGTACTGAAATAGTGCTCATATAGTCACAATCACATTGATAGGTGAACATTTACACCTGCTGGGTTATTTACTATTGTCTAGAAATATATACAGAGTATTTATAGGTCCCAGCGATGTTTTAGATACCCTGGCATATACCTTGAAGCATGTTGTTATGAAAGGCATCCCTATACTGTTGACAGCTCAGTGACATTTGATAAATGCCCACTGCTCCAGCTAACCCTTGCTGTATTTGTTATCACTGTTACACACAAACATGTCTTCTCTCTCAGTCTATTTAAATGTCTGTCTATCTGCCTGTCTGTCTGCCTGTCTATCTGTCTCTGTCTATCTGCCTGCCTGTCTGTGTCTGTCTCTGCTTATCTGTCTTTCTGTCTGCCTGGAGTATATGTATATCACACTCCTTGAATAATCATGTTATGACATCTGTTATCAACTCGGTGACATTTGATAAATGGGTGTTGGGGGAACCCTGGCTTTATTTGTTTTCACTGATACACACAAACATGCTTCTGTCTGTCTGTCTATCTATCTATCTATCTATCTATCTATCTGTGTGTCTATTTATCTGCCTATATCTGTCTATCTTTGCCTATAATTTTTGGATTATCCTAGGTAATTTACACTATGTATAATAACTGTACTTATGTGTACGTGTGAGAGAGAGATATAGATAGACAGAGATATAGACAGATAGAGATATAGATGGACAGAGATATAGACAGATAGAGATATAGACAGAGAGACAGCCAGAGACAGCCAAAGCAAGCCAGCCGGCAAGCCTGCCGAATACATAAGAGCATAAGAAGGAAGGAACACTGCAACAGGCCTACTGGCCCATGCAAGGCAGGTACATGTCACCCTCCCCCCCCCCAGCTTAGACCAATGACCCACCTAGTCAGGTCACATCCATTGAAGGAAGGAGCATGACATCAGACCTAGTAGCACAAGCTAGTCAGGTCCAACTCACACCCATCCACACTCACTCATGTATTTATCTAACCTATTTTTACTTCCCTCTTAAAATGGGAGTATTACGCATCCAAATGTAGATCTACGTTTGGACAGTTAAAGGGTTAAATTGATGGGTAAACAGGGACAGGGACAGCAGGTGTGTTATGGTAAACACGTTCCTGATGTTTTCCAGCCATATTGGAGGAGATTCGAACTCCGGACCTCAGTGTGTGAGCTGAATGTGCTAGTGCACTATACTGTATTAGAGTAGTATAGTAATTATAATGCAACAAATATTGTTTGAACACATAAAGAAAATATAAAATTCTCAGTACAAATAAAAAAAAACAATATTTCATGATATACAGCATAGTATATGTGTACAAAATTGTTATAATACTAAATACACGTATTTTTAACATATCTAGGTAGTAGCTTGGTAGACAGCAACCACCCAGGGAGTACTACCGTCCTGCCAAGTGAATGTAAAACGAAAGCCTGTAATTGTTTTACGTGATGGTAGGATTGCTGGTGTCCTTTTTTCTGTCTCTTAAACATGCAAGATTTCAGGTACATCTTGCTACTTCTATTGACACTTAGGTCACACTACACATACATGTACAAGCATATATATACACACCCCTCTGGGTTTTCTTCTATTTTCTTTTTAGTTCTTGTTCATGTTTATTTCCTCTTATCTCCATGGGGAAGTGGAACAGAATTCTTCCTCTGTAAGCCATGCATGTTGTAAGAGGTGACTAAAATGCCAGGAGCAAGGGCCTAGTAACCCCTTCTCCTGTATAAATTACTAAATTTAAAAAGAGAACCTTTTGTTTTTCTTTTTGGGCCACCCTGCCTAGGTGGGATACAGCCTGTTTGTTGAAAGAAAGATTTTTAACATACTGTATCTTTAAATTAAAGTCACATAAAAATACTAATAAAATTTCAAGTCTGTTCTGTAATGATGAAAATGTAACATTGCATTTGACTATGATAAAAGAAGATTAGAATGGTAGGAGAAGGTACTAACAGTAAGATATTTTTAGTACAGTAATAGAGATAATGTAAAAATTTGTCAGTAAAATTAATAATAAAATAAAAACAGGACATAGCACCTTATAAGAAAAGTGTTAACAAATACAGTGGTCCCCCGCTTTTCGTAGTTCCCGGCAATCGTAAAATTCGCCAATCATAGGGGTATTTTCGTATAAACACGGACTCGCTTTTCATAGGTTGACTCGCGAGTCGTAGTTCGTCCGGGATGCGTACGCACAGCGTGGGCCAGGGCAGCAGCCAGTCTGGCATTGTTTACCAGTGAGCGAAGGTCCCCTCGCGTGCTCCAGCAAAATATTTCATAATATTCCATTTATTTTAGTGCTTGCAAGTACTAAATAAGCTACCATGGCTCCAAAGAAAGCTCCTAGTGCCAAGCCTGTGGTAAAGAAGGCGAGAAATACAATTGAATTTAAGAAAACCATCAGTTTCCATCATTGAACAATATGAAAGTGGTACAAGTGTGGCCGAACTGTCCAGGATGTATAAGAAACCCTACACAACCTTATGTTCCATAGTGGCCAAGAAAAATGAAATAAAGGATGCTGTTGTTGCAAAGGGAGTAACTATGCTGACAAAAATGAGATCACCAGTACTGGAAGAGGTTGAGAAGTTATTATTGGTGTGGATAAATGAGAAACAATTAGCAGGAGATACTCTTATGACTTTGTTTATTTGCGAAGAGCAACACATCGCAGCTCAGAATCTTGCTGCAGAGGAGGAGGAAGAGAGATGGAAGAAGGTGCCTTCTTCAGAAATTAAAGAGATTTTTACTATGTGGGGTAAGATGGAAAGCTTGATTTGAGAAACATCACCCTGACAAGGTTGTTGTAAGCCAGGTTGGCAACATGTACAGTGACAAAGTCTTGGGCCATTTTAGGGAAGTGTTAAAGAGATGCCAGAAACAGAGCTCTCTCCACAGTTATTTTGTGAGACAGGACTCCAGTGACTCTCAAGGTGGTCCTAGTGGCATTAAGAAACAGAGAAGAGAAGCAACCCCAGAAAAGCAAATGGTACCTGAGGTGTTGATGGAAGGGGATTCCCCTTCCAAACTATAAACAATCCACTCTCTCTCCTCCCCCCATTTCCCCCATACATAAAAAGAACTCCAATAAAGGTAAGTGTTATGCGTTAATGTTTCATTCATCTTTTCCCCATTGTATGTTTATGTAGAATGTATATTTCATTTTAAAAAAAATTTTTTGTTTTAATATTTTTTCTGGTTCGGGAAAACGGATTAATTGTATTTACATTATTTTTAGGGGGAAAAATTGATTCGATTCGAAAATTTCGTTTATAGTAATGGCCCCAGGAACGGATTAATTCGAACAACGAGGGACCCTGTACGAATGTTATTTAATTGTAATTAAATTAACATAATAAGGGGGGGAATACAGTATTTACTCTTTAATTTTCAGAATTATTGTAACTTAATTTATTATTGAACTGACTTTAAAAAAAAAAAAATTATTTTTCATTTTTTTATAGAAAATTCAACAAATTTAAAATAGTGGTTATAATTAAAGTGGTGTACTTCGAGTTATGAACTTAATTTTTCCAGAAGGTTTTTCCCAAGTCCCGAATAAAACAATTTGTTCTCATAAGGAATATGTAAATTAGATTAGTTCGTTTCAGGCCCCAAAAATAGTTTACAAAAGCATTAAAAAAATCATTTACGTTTTGTTCAAGGGGGAGCTTTTCACAACTTGAGGCCCACTGTATATTGGCATCTAAGTTAACTTTTTAAATTTATACTTTTTTCTTTTTATGGGCTGTTTTTTAAAAAAAACTCTTCTCCCCCCAACCCGGCTTACTTTGACCTGTAAACAGTGAGCACATAAAATATCAAACTGGATAGGGCAACAAACTTCTCTCAATTAACAAAACCTACTTCATTTTTTTGGAAACAGATCATTAAACATCCTGCTAAGCATATTGATAAAATGGTTCCCCCTTACAAGACACATTGAGGGCAAATTTTAGGGTTCCCCCTTGACTATACATATTATTATGGGGTTTTAAATTTTTTAAAACCCACATCCAGCATATACCAAAGAAATTTCCCAAACATAGGTATCCTTTTCCCAAAGATCGATACTCGTCCCCCAAAAGGGCACTCCTTTTTTATATCATCTCTAATATACCTTACCTCACCTAGGGTATTTGTATTTGGGGGATCTACATGCCGTCCCCTTTAAAACTTTAATAACCCAAAAAAATGCGATGATCATGAACTCCAGTCCCCAAAACATTACACCCCACCACTTTAAAAGCTTGAATTACTTAATAACAAAATATATACATTTATCGATCCCCACTCAAACTTCCTTAGACAGTTTCACAGAAAAACAGGCATAACACGAGGCACAAAAATTTTTTTGACACCCTCGTGGCAAAAATGCAATGCACAAAAAGGGCCCTAAAGATCTGTTTCCCCAAAAAGCAAGAGGCCCCCTGCCCACAATCATTTGGGATACTGTACACAAAAAAATCACCTCATCTCTCACAAAAAATAATAGGGTAAAACTTAATTAAAAATTTAAAAAATATTTTTTGTATAAAAAAAATTTGTAACCTCATATTAAAATAGAAAAAAATATTAAATGTTTGTAATTACTACTTCACCTTCTAGCTTAACCCTTGACTGTCGCAACCCCCAATCCTGAGGTGTCCCCCTGGGTCGCAAATTTTTAAAAAAAAAAAAATATTTTTTTTTTCTTTAAAAATTATAGAAAATTTTTTTTCCCCGATTTTAATGACCCCAAAAAAAAACAAAATTTTTGATGGAAAATGAGGGGAATTTATGTTTGCGAAGTTGGACCCGGCGATATTTCAAATCGGCGATTTCGCCCACTTTGAGCCCTATTTTGGAAATTTCCCGTTTTTTTCCAGTCCCAAAACTCTGCTTTTCTTTGAACCCCATTTTTTCTATCGATTGAGTACAAGAAAGCCCATTTACCGATTTAAAACCCCCAATAATGTGGTCAGAAATTTGAAATTTTGGGCCCATTTCAGAAAATTAAAAAAAATATAAAATTTCAAAAAGGCCCGAATGAACAAGCAGACACCCTGGCTCTAAAATAAATTTTCTTTTTTCTCAGTCATGCCCCGGGCCCCCTCTGATATTACTCTTTTTTTTAATTTTAAATTTTTTATTCAAACAAAAAATAGAAGATTTACTATTATCAGACAAACGCAATACTGTAATAATTGTTAAAAAATCAACCCTTCATGAGCATATTAGAATGGCTAGTTGGGCATTATTAGACAATGAATCATTTGTTTATTTTGAAAAGGCAAAAATCAAAACTTTTCCCCATTTGAGTCATTTCCGGGTTCTTTTTAGTAAAATAAATAAAAAATCACCTCTTTTTCATAATATGTTTTCCATTCTATAAAAATTGGACCAAGAAAACGGAATGAAACCCACAAATTCTATACAAAATAGACCCAAAGTTGGCCATTTTAATTAAAAAAGGTCGGAGATTTTTTTTTCTCATTATGCACTCGTGCTCCGGGGATTTTTTCCCTATGGGCACACTGACCACACAGACCCTTTCTCTCACTTGGGGCCTCCAGCTTTCTCCTGTTGTTTTTTGAAGCCGCTAGAATTTGAGAATATATACATGAAACCGATCCCCTCTAAGAGTGTTATATACGGCCGCGCGTCAAAGGGTTAAGCAGCTTTAAGTTTTGGTTAAATCTCCCTGAAATCCCTGGGCATGATAGGGGCCCTTTTTTTTTGTCCAATAAATTTATGAAATGAAAACATACATTATAACCTTATCAAAGAAATAAATTTTGTTTTTATTTGATTTGTTTGATATGTATATGTTTAAATAAAAATACTATAATGTATTAGCTTCTTTAGGGACATGTGAAAAAAAAAAATGCTGTATGCAGGGATTTTTAAAATTTGTTGTGTGAATTTTGTATAATTTTTAAAAATTTTTATTTAAATTTAAATTTAACATTGAGATTTATAAGTATTTTCCCAAAAAGGAAAAAAATTACAAACATTTTGATAGGTTGAAAAATTGGACATTTATCAAAATAGGGGAATTTTCATTGAAAAACGTTTCGCCAACAGTGGCTTTATCAGTCTTATACAAAGCAAGAAGGTATAAGGAGAGGAGGATTTTGAGGTAATCAGCCCCTAAACCCTGGAGTGATGTGTTCAGTCCATCAATCTTGTAGAAAGCACAGCACAGGGCCATAGCAGTGGCTTATATACTGTAGTAGTGAGGTGAAGGGGAGGGGGCGGGGTTATATGGAAACCCATCCCTAGTCTAAGTATGTTTTTCGCCCAAAGTTGGAAATTTTTGAAGAATTCTTTAAATACCTTGATACCCTTTTACTATTCCTAATATATAATGTGTATAATATGTATTATATATATATATTTTTTTTTTTTTTTTCAACAAGTGGGTCGTCACCATTGTATTTACAGAGACTTTTGGCCAAAATCTTTGTATAGTGCTATATTCAAAATTATTACCTCCATTTTTTAACACAGCTGTGATCGAGAAACAACTCCAAAACGAAGCGAAGCTCACCTGGTGAAAGCGGTTTTTTCTGGGGCCAGTTTGTCTACTATACTTGCATCGGGAAAAACTTACCCCCTCACTTTCTTTTGCCATGGGTGTTTCTGGACTCGGTTATGGGGATGGAAAAGTATTGGGCTTTCCCGGAACTCAGTAAAGTAGCTAACAAAAGAACCCTAAAAAAACTGCCTTTCAGTGTTAATTAAAAATGAAAAATATTTGTGAGTACCTTATAAAACCAGTTTCTAAAGCTTTCTATTTCTTGAAACCCTGGCCTGGGACAAGCTTTTGGTGGCTTCGGGCACCCACATCATGTAGTTCATAAACTCTGCTAAAGGTCATGTTTATAGAATAACTGCACTACTACTATTCTGTAATTTCTCACTTTTTTTTCTTTAAATTTGGGGGGGAGGGAGGGGGAAAGTGGGGAGAAAGTTTGTGGGAGGGGAAGGGAAAAAAAAAACCAGGTGGGCAAAAAGGGAAAAAGGGGGAAAAGAAAAAACTAAAAAAAAGAAAAAAAAAAAAAAAACCAAAAAAAAAAAAAAAAAAAAAAAAAAAAAAAAGAATTTTTTACTTTTTTTTTTTCCAAAAAATTTAAAAATATTTAAATTTTATGTTTTGAAATGGGTTAGCACAAAGTTTGGAACATATTTTTAAGTTTTTTCAATTCTAAATCACCTTTTTAGTGAATTGATTTTTAAACTATGTATAAAATAACTTTTTTTTGACCTAATAAATTTTTTACTTTGTTAATTTTTTTCAAGAACTTTGTCTAAATAAAATTTCAATCCGGGGGGGGGGGTTTGGGGGGGGGGGGGGGGGGAATAAAAAATAATTAAAAATTTTTTTTAATAAAAGGGAAAAATTTTTTATTTGGTAAAAATTAAAAAGGGAAAAAAGGAAAAATTTTTTTTATTGGTTGAAAAGAGGAGGAAAAAAAATGGGGGAGGGGTAAAAATTTTAAGAATTTGGGGGGTTATTAATTTTTAATTTTAAGTTAAATTTTTTTGGTTTTGGGTTTATTGATTTGGTAATTTTTATTTAGATTATTTTTGGGGTTTTTAAATTTATATGAAATTTTATTTTTTTAAATTAAAAAATTTTAGGTCTCGTTTGGGCCAACATTTACAAAAAGGGTTGTTTTACGTACTTGTACACCATTTTCTCCAAGGACAATACACCTTTTGGCCCCCCCTTTTTTTTATTTTTTTTTTTTTTTTTTAAAATCGGGCCCTCCCAACGGGGGCAGGGTGCCCCAAAAAGAAAGAAAAAATCCAAAAAGAAAATACTTTCATCATCTTTCCATTTTCACCCATCCCCAAAAATCACTGTTTTTGAAAGGGTGCTCAGAAACAACGTTTAGAAATTATTATAAAGAACACAACATACCCTCCAAACTGCAATATCCCCCCCCTCCTTTAAGTGCAGGCATTGTACTTTCCTTTTCCCAGGCTCAAGTCGGTTATAAAAATAACCGGTTTCCTGAACCCCTTTCACAAAAATTACCTGCCAACCCAAACGACTTTGGGCCCAAAATACCATTCTTTTCTAAATTCATCTTCGAACACCCCTTTTGCAAAAACCCCTTTTCCTTCCAATTTTTTTGGGAGCCCCCACCCCCTTCCTTCCCTAGATTATAGCTTCCCCCATGTCATTCTACTTTAAATCCATTCTCTCTAAATGCCCAAAACCCCAACAACCCCTCTTCGCCTTGACAATCTTTTTTTAAAACCCACACCTCCAAAATTTCCACACCCAAATTTTTTGCAAATATTACCCCACACATTGCCCTTAGACAGGACATCCCCACTCCCTCCAACGCTCCTCGCTGCTTTCATTACACCCAAGTTCACACCCTATGGGTGTTGGTATACATATTTTACATTCCCCTTTTTGCCTCCAAGATAACGTTTTTTGCTCCACATATACCTCAACGGCCACCACCTTTTTTCCCTCACAATTCAATGATTAACCTTTTTTTTTTTTTTAAAATCCGCCCCCCGAAGGGGGAACCCAAAAAAAAAAAAATCCCAAAAAAAATTTTCTTTTCAAACTCCTTTTCCCCAATTTTAACCATTTTTCCCTTTTTTCAGATCTAAAACACATTTAAAGCATATTTTATAAAATCCAACTATCCCCTAACTGCCAATTCCCTAACCCCCTCCCAAAGTCGGAATTTTTATTCCCATTTTCCCTTCCCCACAATGAAAAAAAATTTTTTAAACCCTTCATAAATATTTACCCTGTACCTACAAATCCGGGCCCAAGTAATTGTTCCTTCCTCCCTTTTAAAAACCCCCCCTAACCAAACCCCCCCCAAAAACCTCCTTTTCCCCCTTTTCCAAACCCCTTTTTTAACACCCCACCCCTCCTCTTCCCCTATAATTTATATGCTTTCCAAATTTTTACTTTATATTCTCTTAAAATGACCAACCCCTAAAACCCCTCTTTAAACCCCCTGACTAATTCTTTTATTAATCCAATCCCTTTTTAATTTCCAAACTCCGAATTTTCTGATAATTTTACACCCCTTCCCTTTTAAAAGGAATCCCCGCCTCCCCGTCTCCCCTCTCATTTAAACCCAAGCCCACCTAAAAGGGTTTTCCTTTTTTTTTTACATTTCCTTTTTTTCCCATAGTTTCGTTTTTTGATCACAATCCTCAAAGACCCCTACCTTTTTCCTTTTCAATTCTAAAAATTAACCCCCTCCTTCATAAATCCCCCCCCCCCCTCAACTTTAAATTTAAAAATTCCTTTCCCCTCTTCCTAATTAAATTTTCCTTTTTTTTTTTTAAAACTTTAACCCCCCCCCTTTCTTTTTTTTTTACTTTCAATTTTTCCCTTTAAAAATTTTTCCACTAAACTTTGAATTTTTTTTTAAAAACTCCCATAAAAACTACAAAAAAATTTCAATTTTAATTTTCCCCAAAATTTTTTTCTTATTTTTCCCCCCTTTAAAAATTCCCTTTTTTTAAAAAGTTGCCTCTTTTTGTCTCCCTCTCCCACCCAACCCAATACCCAAAAATTTCTGCTTTCTTTCCCCTTTTTTTGCCCTCTGCCCTTCGTCACCCTCTCGTTTTCAAAACCTTTCTTTTTACCCTTTTTTTTCCTACCCCAATTAAATTTCCCCCTCTCCCCCCTTATAACCCACGTTTTTCCCTTTTTTTTTTAAAATCCTTTTTTCAATTAAAACCCAAAAACCCCTTTTTCCCCCCCCTTTTATCACACCCCCCCCAACCCTTTTTCCCCCTTCATCATTTTTTAAAAAAAACCCAATCCCAAAAAATTTTCCCCCCGTTTTTAATTTTTTCCATCCCCGACGTTTTTCAACTAACCCCAGTATCCTAAAAACATTTTTTTTACCCTTTTTTCCCCCTTCCAATTTTAAAACCCCCCTTTTTTCCTCAAATTTGAAAAATTTTCCCCAATTTCCCCCTTATCTAAATCCCCCCTTTTTTGAAAAAACCCCCGGCCCTTTTTTCACCCAAAATTTTTTTTTTTCTTTTTCTTAATTTCCCCCTTTCAACCCCCTTATTTTTAACCCCTTTAACCCACCCAAACTCTCCCAAATTTCAAAATTTTTTCCACCTTTTTTTTCCTTTTTAAAATTTTTTTCTTAAATCTCCTCAAAAAAGGCCAAACCCAGTAAAAAATTAAATTTTCCCCCGAAAAACAAACTTTGTCCCATCCCCTTTTTTGTATTTAATTTTCCCCATTTAAATTTAAACCCCCCCTTCCGGGGGGGGGGGGGGGGGGGGGGGGGGGGGGGAAAAACCCTAGCATTTACTTCTTTTTCAACCCCATCTATAAATATATTAAACAACCATGTGACATTCACATCCCGTCTAAGACCTTCTTTTACTGGGAAGTAGTCTCCCCCTCTTCTAACACCCCAGCCTGAGCCTCACTATCCTCAAAAAACTCTTTTCAGCATTTGTAAAATTTCCACCTATTCCATATAATTGCAACATTGCCCATTTCTCCCCCATCCCCCCTAAAATCCTTTTAAATCCATAAATGAAAAAAAATTCCCTACCTTTTTAAATACTGTTCACAATATGCTTTAATGTAAACACTTTATTTACAAATCCCCTAACCCCTCTGAAACCCCCTTGCTCACCCCAATCCTCATTCTGTCTTTCCTTTAATTCTTTTTAGTTACATGGACCCCCAGTTAACGATTTTTTTTTTTCCCCAAAATTGTTCAGGGGCCAGTACTGACTGAATTTTTTCCCCTAAGGAAAATTGTGAAATGATTAGTCCCTTTCAGAAACCCCCAAACTACCGTACAAACGCACTTACATAAATACACTTACATAATTGGGCGCATTCGGAGGTAATGTTATGCGGGGGTCCACTGTATTTTTATTATTTTCATCATCATTATTAAATCTAAGCAACCAGGTTATTCAATTCCAGTCGCATTCATACTCATGGACCTTCAGTACTGTCACAAATTATGTATATTTTTCTCCCAATAATTATTGTAAATAAAATAGTTAATTTTAAAATACCATTGCTGTTTTAATATAAAAAATTTTGTTATTAACATATTACATTAATATTCAATGAGCAAACTAGTTTAAATTTTATTAAATTAAAATTCAAATTATCGACTTTATATAACAAACGACAGTGTTAAGTAGTTTAAGTTCTAGTTTTATCTGCCCAAAAGGTTCCTAACAAAAGGGGTTTTTTGGATGTATAAATAAAAAACCTCTTTTTAACAGTTATGAACTGTATAATATTAAAAATTGTTTTTTTTGTTACAACATCTTAACATTAAAAAGCAAAATACTTTATATCGTAAAAACTTTTCGTATTTTTATTTGGTACATGTTACATGAAAAGCCCCAGATCAGGCCCGGCCAAGTTTTCATGTGTATTAAGTGACCTTCATACTGTATGTTTTGCCCAGTATTCATTCATGGAATATCATCTAGCATTGTTTAAATTTGGAATATTCTTTGTTCATTGTAATCTATTTACCAATTTTTTAGAATTTCCTTCATCTTATAAACCTAAAACCCTTTTCCTTTTCTTCACAGATTTCTCCAGCATTTTTTTTTTTCACTTTAGGATATGGATAATAAACTTGATCTATGGGTGTACGTTTTATTATTTTTCCCCGGGTGTCCCTCAGCTCGAACATCCAACACCCCCCCAGTGCTGAGTGTTGCACCTGAGAAGACTGGATCATAGTGTTGAAAAATTTCCACAAAGTCACTACTCTCTGTTAGTATTAAATAAACAAATTTATTATCAAAGGGGAGTGGCAGGGCCTACATTTTTTGGGGCCCTGAAACTTCAACTCCCTTTTGGGGGCCCCCTTTAAACATTTTCTCTTACAGAGACCAAAAATTTTAAGGGAACAGGGTAAAGTTGCTTTAGGGACCCTCTAGGTTGGGGCCCTGAAGCTTTAAACTTCATTAGTTTCAGAATAAATGCCCCTGATCAAAGGGTGGGTAGATAATATTTTTTGGAGGGATTTGGGAAACTGGTTATCAGACCAGTCCTGGGGGGGATTATAGTGCCTGCCTCTAAAGGAGGGGGGTTGGGATATTGGAGGGACACTTAAACTGTCATACTGAGCACCTCTGCAAAAACAGTGATTAGATGGTGATGTGAAAGTTTGAATAAATAATAATAAAGTTTTTTCTTTCTTCTTAGGGGTTTTTTTTTCTTTTTGGGGGCACCCCGCCGTGGTGGGGAAAAGGCTGAAAGTTAAAAAAAAAACAGAAATTTAAAAACCAGTAGCTGAAATAACCCTTTAGATAACTCTATTGCATTAAATTGTATTGTATTTGTAAGTTCAAAATAAGTTGCATCACCCTTTTTTAACTAAGTAAAAAAAATTTTTTCTTTTCGTTTTATGAGTTATTACCTATATCTTTTTTTGTATTTTCTGTTAAAATTTTGTAAAGTTCTTAAAAAATAATAAAATAAACCCTGTAATTCTTATAGCTGACAAGTTTTGGTTTTAAATGCTGTGCTCATATGGGCTTTCTGATTATTGATAATTTTTTTTATGTATAATTAGAAAAAAAAGAAATTTAAACTTACTCTTTATAGTCATTCATACCCTCTGAAAAAACTTATCCTTTTTTTTGGTTAATACAGTATATCCTTGAAGTTTTGGAGTAAGTTAATAAGTTGAGAAAACCCAAGGGAATGATTAATAAAAGAATAAAAAAGACCTGGAAACACTTTCCGGATTTGGGGTCACTTTAAAAAAAGCGAATATTTTTTACAAAACCCTCATGAAACACCACTGCTCCCACTGATACAGAACAAGATAAACACTTCTTCTCAAAAAGGATCTAATCTCCCCAAAAAACCCCACGACCAATGCCCGTCCCGGGGGAACCTAGGGGGGAAATTTTTCCCAAATTCCTTCTATCTTTACCAACTGACCCCCTCGGAAGTCCCTGACTAAAGCCTTTAAAAAAATAACTGGGGAATCTGTCTCGCGTCCCACCATTATTGTCAAGCGGGGCCCATGCCTTTCGCATGCTTTACATTTTTTTTTAAAAACACAGAAACAAGCCTTTCCCGACACTATCAAGACAGCAAGGGTTACCCAAAATAAAGGTGGGACCCTACAGACGTAAACAACTAAGGCCAAAATTTTACTTACCAAACTATCCAAAATCTTGAGAAACTCGTGCACAGGAACTATATTCATTTTAACGTCACAAAACATACCAACCCCTGCCAATTTGGATTCGGAAAAAAAAAAGCACAATGATGCAATTAAAAATCTAAACCCGTTTTTCACAGTTTGGAAAATAAGGAATACTGCTAGGAATTTTTATTTCCAAGAAAAGCGCTTTTACACAGTAGACCACGGCATCCTACTCCAAAACTGACCATTGGGAAAGAGGGCCCTCGTTGCATATTTTAAAACCTACCTTTCTAATAGGTATCAGTATGTCACCATTAAAGACACAGCCTCACCAATATGGCCACTTGATACTGGAGTTCCGCAGGGAAGTGTCCTTGGACCCCTGCTCTTCCTCATTTACATCAATGATCTTCCAAACATATCCCGACACAACTTATGTCATCTCCCACCCTAATCTTGCCACCCTCAACACCATTGTTAACGAGGAGCTGCTCAAAATATCGACTTGGATGACAGCCAATAAACTTACACTTAACACTGGCAAAACCTACTATATATTATGCTTGGTAGCAGAGCAGGTGTTGCGCAACTTAACATTAAGATCGACAACACTCTAATTGCCAGACATAATGAGGGCAAATTCCTTGGCCTATACCTCGACAACAACCTAAATTTCAGCACCCATATCCAACACATAACAAAAAAAGTATCCAAAACGGTGGGGATCCTCTCCAAGATACGATACTACGTGCCACAAACTGCCCTTCTCACACTATACCATTCACTTATATATCCATACCTCACCTATGCTATCTGTGCTTGGGGTTCAACTGCAGCAATACACCTAAAGCCAATAATAACCCAACAAAAAGCTGCAGTAAAAATAATCACTAAATCCCATCCCTGGCAACACACTCCCCCACTCTTCATAGATCTAAACTTACTCCCTGTTCAGAACATCCACACTTACTACTGTGCAATCTATATCTACAGGACCTTAAATTCCAATATTAACCTTGACCTAAAATGCTTTCTTGATAGTTGTGACAGGATCCACAGGCATAACACTAGACACAAACATCTCTATGACATTCCCCGTGTTCGACTAAACCTTTACAAAAATTCAATGTATTTCAAAGGACCTAAAATCTGGAACACCCTACCTGAAAACTCTAGAACTGCAGACACATTCATCACTTTCAAAACTACAGTTAGAAAACATCTTATCTCCCTGATACACCCCGACAACTAACTACATGATAACCCCTGGTGGTTCACAATTACACTCACTCACCCACTGACTATAAACCCAGAAATACTAATCTTAATCTTAAAATAATAAATCCTAACTAGTCATAAGTTTGCCTATGATACTCCAATATAGACACTTTGTATTGTGCCAAAACAAAATCATTCACATTGCTAACTCACAAATTATGATGTAGTCACTTAGCCTTAACCCTTTCAGGGTCCGTCCCGTAGATCAACGGCTTTACGTTGAGTGTCCAAACCGTAGATCTACGCCAAAATTCTAGCGCCATCAAATTTAGCGCGAAAACGCTCATAGGCCTACATGTGAGAGAACGGGTCTGCGTGGTGGGTGTGCGCCATAAACAAAAAATCTAGGCGCCCGCATAGCATTGTGGGAACGCCAGCTCAGTTACCCTTGTTCACCATGCCTCGTCGCAAGTCAGCTCTCACTCCCCGGGGAAAATTGGGACTCTCCCTCTTCCTTCTGATAGTTCTGACACTGATGGAAGTGGAATGGAAGACGAATTTACGGCTTTGATCAGTAGTGACCGAAAAGAATGACCGGATATCGATAACGTGCAGAAACCCCCCTGACGATCCTCAACCTTCTACCTCTGGTGTGGGCACTCGTGACTCACGGTCGGTTGTTCCTCATCGCAAGAGAAAACTAATATTTTCGCGTGGCCAGGCCTCTGACTTCAGTAATGTGATGATAGTGACATGGACTGTGTTTTTATTGCGCTCGATGATCATTCGAGTAGTGATAGTGAGGAATCATATTCACCAGTGAAGCGTCGGTATGTTCGCGCCGCATGCGCTCGGGTAGTGTACCCTATGCTGTGCCCAGGGGACGGAGTACATCCCGGAGTAAAATCCCGTGGCCCCAAAACACCAGTTTTAGGTAGTGATAGTGAGGATGATGTGGCTACACTTGGCATGGATAGACCACAGGCATCAGTGGATGGTGTTAGTGGTGATGATAGTGGCACCGCCATGCGTGACTCACCAGGCCACGCTGGGACCCACACTGCTGACTCGTCAGTTCAAGGACAAAGCGGAGCGCCAGCCACCAGCCCACCACAACCAAAAACCACCCGCACAACCAGCCTATGATGTCAGTATCCACCAGCAAACCGTATGTGGGATTGGCAGCAAAACCCCAAATTTTTTGTTCCCAAGCCTCACCACTTTGATGACTCTCAAAGTGGAATTCTACCTACTTGCCCCCTTTGGGAAACCCACGGCCAATGAACTGGAATTCTTTGAATTATTCTTTGACCAGCCATTGATGGAAATTATTGTCAGGGAAAGTAATAAGTATTTTGAGTACACCATGGCAAATAGATCTTATCACCACAGTCAAGACTACACAGGTGGAAAGAGACGACTGTTGCAGAAATGTATTTGCTTTTTGCAACAATAATGCTTATCCCTCACGTCTAAAAAGCATAATATAAAAGCATACTGGTCCACAGATCGGCTAATTTCTACCCCGGTCTTCATTTGAAATCATACCAGTGAACAGGTTTATCTTACTCTTACGTATGTTGCACTTCTCTGACAAAACCAGGCCTGACAGAAGTGACAGGTTTTTACAAGATTAGAAATGTTTTCATGTATCTCAAACAAAAGTTCAGCTTTAAAACTTTTATCCATTCAAGAATCTTGTAATTGACGAGTCTTTGATTTTGTTCAAAGGTAGACTGTCATTCAAGCAATATATACCGAGCAAGAGGAAATGCTTTGGTATAAAACTGTTTGTACTCTGTGATTGTGACAGTGGCCTGGTGTTGGATATTGTTGTATACACGGGTAGTAAAACATTGAAAGATACCAAGATGTTATTGGGTATCTCAGGTGACGTAGTGAGAAACTTGATGGCACCTTATCTTGGTAAGGGGCATACATTATATACTGATAACTGGTACACAAGCCCATTACTCAGTGATTTCATGCGAGTGAACATAATCATAAACATATGCCCAGGCTCAACGCAGGTGCTCGTGGTGATGACGTGCAGGTGTTTACTGCCAATGACATCATGGCATTACGGTGGCATGACAAACGAGATGTCACATTGTTGACAATCATTCACCGTAATGAAATGCAAGACAGTGGCAAAGTTGATCGAGTGACTAATGAACGTATTCGAAAACCAGTGACAGTAATTGATTATACACAAAACATGTGCTTGGTTGACAAATGTGACATGCAGATTGGTTTTGTTGACTGTGTTCATAAGAGTTACAAGTGGTATATGAAACTTTTCTTCCATCTCATGGACATTTCAATGCTCAATGCATATAATATGTACCAAATAAGACTGGCAAACAGCCACCGTATGGTGAATTTTGTTTGTCTGTTGTCAGACAACTCATAATGAAGTACCAGGTAAAACACCTGCTATACAACACGGTCCTCGATTCCTCAGGATATACCCAAGCGTTTGAGGAGGGAAGGTGATCATTTCATAATACAACTTCCTTCAATTCAGAAGAAATTTGCTCAGAAGAGATGCATCGTCTGTGCACAAACAAAAAGACGGCAACAAAGACGCAAAGACACTCGGTTTATGTGTGAGGAATGTAAGGTGCCTCTGTGCATGGTGCCTTGTTTCAAGGAGTTCCCACAAGCTCCAGCTTTTCTAAAACCATGTCCAGTAGGTTGTAAATATGTAAATATATGATAGAACATTGTATTATACAAGATTTGTGCATGTTTATTGTAATAAACAACAGTGGTAAACAATAATATGATAATAACTTTGTGCGGTTATTGTGTTCAATACGGTGAGTTTATATATATACATTATATACAGTATTGGTCTCTCAGGCCCCAAATGTTAGTAGGAATAGAAAAAAATTGGAAAAGAAAAGAAAAAAACAACAAAAAACCGCAAAATAATGTAATGCGCGTATGTGGAATTCGTCAATGTTGCCGCCACCACATCATTTTCGACAAACTTCTTGGCACTGTATCTTGGTAAGTACTGATCAGATTTTTTTTTTTTGTCTTATTACCTTCACAAAAATATGCTCTTTAATTCTGTAAGAAATTTTTTTTTTTTTTTTTTTTTTTTTTTTTTTTTTTTTCAAAATTTCTTGGACACTGGAGCACCACTTCAGATTTTGGCCTTGGACCCTGAAGGGGTTAATACCATAATCTGTAAGGATTTAATATTAAGAATTAATCTAAGTCTGCCCGAAATGCCTAGCCATGCTAGGTGTCCTAGTGGCCCCCTCTGTAATTAGTATTTTATAACATGTAAACCACACAATACCCAAAACCTGTAAACCCCACATTGTAACCCTTATAGAGAATAAACTTGAATTGAATTGAATTGGATTTGACAGTTAAAAATAGGAGAGGAGATTTATTAGATGGAGAGTTGGAGATATCGGGAAGATGGAGGGAATATTTTGAGAAACTTTTAAATGTTGATGAAGATAGGGAAGCTGTGATTTTGTGCATTGGGCAGGGAAGTATAACATCTTGTAGGAGTGAGGAAGAGCCGGATGTGAGTGTGTGGGGAGGGGGAAGTTGTGTGAGGCAGTGGGTAGAATGAAAGGGGGTAAAACAGCTGCAGTTGATGGGATCAAGACAGAAATGATAAAAGCAAGTAGGGATATGGTTTTAAAATGGTTAGCACTTTTAAGAAATGTATCTAGGGCTTGACAAAGAGCACATATAGTTCCTTGTATAAAGGCAAAGGGGACAAGAGAGAGTGTAAAAAATATAGGAAATAAGACTGGTCGCCGTTTTCCCAGCATTGAGAGTAGCAAATGCATTGCTGAGGTCCAGGTAATAAACCCTGGACATTAACATAAAAAAATTTATCCATGGGGAAGTGGAATAAGAATCTTTCCTCCGTAAGACATGCGTGTTGTAAAAGTCAACTAAAATGCCGTGAACAATGGGCTAGTAACTCCTTTTCCTGTAAAAATTACCAAAAGAATAAGAAGAAATTGTCAAAATGGGAAGTTCTGAATGTGCGTGGATGTTGTGCGAATGATAAGAAAGAGATGATTGTGGATGTTATGAATGAGAAGCTGGATATCCTGGCTTTAAGTGAAACAAAGCTGAAGGGGGTGGGTGAGTTTCAGTGGAGAGGAATCAATGGGATTAGGTCAGGGGTTTCTAATAGAGTTAGAGCTAAAGAAGGAGTAGCAATAATGTTGAAAGGATAAGCTATGGCATGAAAAGGGGGGACTATAAGTGTATTAATTCAAGGATTATGTGGAGTAAAATAAAGGTTGGATGTGAGAAGTGGGTTATTGTAAGCGTTTATGCACCTAGGGAAGAGAGAAGTATAGAGGAGAGAGAGAGATTTTGGGAAATGTTAAGGAACTGCATGAGGAGTTTTGAACCAAGTGTGAGAGTACTTGTGGTTGAGGATTTTAATGCTAAAGTGGGAAAAAATGTTGTGGAGGGAGTAGTAGGTAAATTTGGGGTGCCAGGGGTAAATGAAAATGGGGAGCCTTTAATTGAGCTTTGTGTAGAAAGAGGTTTGGCAATAAGTAATACATATTTTATGAAAAAGAGGATAAATAAATATACAAGGTATGATGTAGCACATAATGAAAATAGTTTGTCAGATTATGTATTGGTGGATAAAAGGTCGATGGGTAGGCTCCAGGATGTACACGTTTATAGAGGGGCAACTGATACATCAGATCATTATCTAGTTGTAGCTACAGTTAGAGTAAGAGGTAGATGGGATAAGAGGAAAATGGCAACAACAAGTAAGAGGGAGTTGAAAGTGTATAAACTAAGGGAGGAGGAAGTTTGGGTGAAATATAAGCAACTATTGGCAGAAAGGTGGACTGGTACAGGTATGAGTAGTGGGGGGCTTGAAGAGGGTTGGAATAGTTTTAAAAATGCAGTATTAGAATGTGGGGCAGAAGTTTGTGGTTATAAGGGGGGTGGAGTGAGGAGGAAAGAGGAGTGATTGGTGGAATGATGAAGTAAAGGGTGTGATAAAAAAAGAAAAAAAAGGTAGCTTATGAGAGGTATTTACAAAACAGAAGTGTTATAAGAAGAGGTAGAGTATATGGAGAGTAAAAGAAAGGTGAAGAGAAGGGTGAGAGAGTGCAAAAGGAGAACGGATGATAGAGTGGGAGAGGTACTGTCAAGGAATTTTAATGAAAATAAGAAAAAATTTTGGAGTGAGTTAAACAAGTTAAGAAAGCCTAGGGAACAAATGGATTTATCAGTTAAAAACAGAGAAGGGGAGTTAGTAGACGGGGAGATGGAGGTTTTGGGTAGATGGCGAGAATATTTTGAGGAACTTTTAAATGTCAGGTTAGAGTATGTAGGAGAGAGGGACATTATTTCCCAGGAATTAGGCATTAGACAAGGTGCATGATGTCACCATGGTTGTTTAATATATTTATAGATAGGGTTGTAAGATAAGTGAATTCTTGGGTGTTGGAAAGAGATGTGGGATTAAGAGATAAAGAATCTAATACATAGTGGGAGTTGTTACAATTGCTTTTTGCTGATGACATTGTGTTTTTGGGAGATTCTGAAGAGAAATTGCAGAGGTTGGTGAACAAGTTTGGAATGGTATGTATAAGAAGGAAATTAAAAGTGAACATAGGAAAGAGCAAGGTGATGAGGATAATAAAAAATCTAAGCAATGAAAGACTGAATATCAGATTGGAGGGATGGAGTATGGAGGAAGTGAAAGTATTCAGATATTTGGGAGTGGACTTTGCAGCAGATAGGGTGATGAAAGATAAAGTGAATCATAGGAGTGATGAGAGGAAAAAGGTGAGTGGTGCACTGAGGAGTCTGTAGAGACAAAGAGTGTTGCCCATGGAAGCAAAGAGGGGAATGTATAAGAGTACAGTGGAACCTCGGCTTATGAACGCCCCACCATGCAAATTTTTTAGGATACGAACTGTCATTCGGTCGAATTTTTGCTTCTGGATATGAAGGAAATTTCAGGATGCGACCTTCCCCCTCAAGAGAGATTCCTTAAATAAATAAATAAATAAAATTTATTTATTTGCAAAGGTTACAATGTGTGTTTACATATCATAATATGATTGGAGCAAAGAAAGCCACTATCATGCCGAGGCATTTCAGGCAGACTTAACCTAATACTAATAGACTACTTAAGTCTAGACAGGTGAAAAGTGTACTAGTAGTGGTTACCAATGTTTGACTGATGGTGGCATCAACTACTGGCAGCCTTTTGAAGTTTCTCCTTACTGTTATTATTATTACTATTATATTGTATTATTATTATTGTTATAATAATTATTATTATTATTAGTAGTATAGTAGTAGTAGTAGTAGTACTACGTATACGGTGAGGGGCTCTTGATCTAGGGAATTGGATCTGTGCTCCAGGTCCCTAAATTAATAATAATAGTAATTATTATTATTATAATAATACATAAGTACTAATAATAATGATAATAATACATAATAATAATGTATAATATAATAATAATATAATACGTACTATATAATAATAACATATAATAATAATATTTTATTATTTTTTTTTTATTATCACACTGGCCGATTCCCACCAAGGCAGGGTGGCCCGAAAAAGAAAAACTTTCACCATCATTCACTCCATCACTGTCTTGCCAGAAGGGTGCTTTACACTACAGTTTTTAAACTGCAACATAACACCCCTCCTTCAGAGTGCAGGCACTGTACTTCCCATCTCCAGGACTCAAGTCCGGCCTGCCGGTTTCCCTGAACCCCTTCATAAATGTTACTTTGCTCACACTCCAACAGCACGTCAACTATTAAAAACCATTTGTCTCCATTCACTCCTATCAAACACACTCATGCATGCCTGCTGGAAGTCCAAGCCCCTCGCACACAAAACCTCCTTTACCCCCTCCCTCCAACCTTTCCTAGGCCAACCCCTACCCTGCCTTCCTTCTACTACAGATTGATACACTCTTGAAGTCACTCTGTTTCACTCCATTCTCTCTACATGTCCAAACCACCTCAACAACCCTTCCTCAGCCCTCTGGACAACAGTTTTGGTAATCCCGCACCTCCTAACTTCCAAACTACGAATTCTCTGCATTATATTCACACCACACATTGCCCTCAGACATGACATCTCCACTGCCTCCAGCCTTCTCCTTGCTGCAACATTCATCACCCATGCTTCACACCCATATAAGAGCATTGGTAAAACTATACTCTCATACATTCCCCTCTTTGCCTCCAAGGACAAAGTTCTTTGCCTCCACAGACTCCTAAGTGCACCACTCACCCTTTCCCCTCATCAATTCTATGATTCACCCATCTTCATAGACCCATCCGCTGACACGTCCACTCCCAAATATCTGAATACATTCACCTCCTCCATTACTCTTTCCCTCCAATCTGATATCCAATCTTTCATCACCTAATCTTTTGTTATCCTCATTACCTTACTCTTTCCTGTATTCACTTTTAATTTTCTTCTTTTGCACACCCTACCAAATTCATCCACCAATCTCTGCAACTTCTCTTCAGAATCTCCCAAGAGCACAGTGTCATCAGCAAAGAGCAACTGTGACAACTCCCACTTATATGTGATTCTTTATCTTTTAACTCCACACCTCTTGCCAAGACCCTCGCATTTACTTCTCTTACAACCCATCTATAAATATATTAAACAACCACGGTGACATCACACATCCTTGTCTAAGGCCTACTTTACTGGGAAATAATTTCCCTCTTTTCCTACATACTCTAACTTGAGCCTCACTATCCTCGTAAAAACTCTTCACATGCTTTCAGTAACCTACCTCCTACACCATACACCTGCAACATCTGCCACATTGCCCCCCTATCCACCCTGTCATACGCCTTTTCCAAATCCATAAATGCCACAAAGACCTCTTTAGCCTTATCTAAATACTGCTCACTTATATGTTTCACTGTAAACACCTGGTCCACACACCCCCTACCTTTCCTAAAGCCTCCTTGTTCATCTGCTATCCTATTCTCCATCTTACTCTTAATTCTTTCAACAATAACTCTACCATACACTTTACCAGGTATACTCAACAGACTTATCCCCCTAATAATACATAATAGTACAGTAATAATAATAATTATAATAATAATACTATGTGTGTACTGCGTATAATTTAGTTTGACATCGCCACCATGTCCAGCCCTTCTCGGGCAGGGTAGGTGCCTGAGCCAGAGCTTACAGCTCACAAGACTGCCATTCCCATTAGCCCTCTTGGGGCGGGGATGGCAGACCAGAGAGGCCTAGCTTGTGGCTAGGCCTGGGGACAGTTGGTCTCAAAGATGAGGAGGTACTTGTGCCTTCTTCCATGGGAGACTTAGGTCTCAGACACTCCCTAAAGAGGGAGCCAAGGCTGGGCCACCACTTGGAAAGGCCCAGGCCCGGAGAATGCCGGCGAATCTTTAATAATAATAATAATTAATTTGACAACACTACCACAATGCTCACCAGTGCATATGTGCTTACGGAGCTACCTTCGCGGTGCAAGGAATTCTCGTGATTTCCTTAAGTTATGTGCAGTTAATTCGCCAGATTTCTTTCTTCTAACCATGGGTCCTAAGAAAGCAAGTGCAAAGGACAGTGCTGAGAAGAAAAAGAGGATGATTTGCATGGAATTAAAGCAAGAAATCATTGATAAGCACAGACTAAGTACGTAGCGTAGTGAGATAAACAAAAATTGTACATAGCGACCACTCTCGTGACCACAATCCTCCTCCCTTCACCATCCACATAATGACATATTCTATTCATTCTAGAGTGTATATCAGGTTTCTGTGTTATTTATATTGTTTATTATGTCATATTAGATGAATTGTGACTGATAAATAAGCCGTAGAGTTGATATTAGGGTTATTTTGTCATGCCTCCTGAGAGCAGGAATTCAGCTGGAACAAATTAATTGCATTTCATTTAATTTAAATGAGGAAAATTGACCCAGCATATGAACAAATCAGGATACGAACAAGTCCACGGAACGGATTAAATTCATAAGCCGAGGTTCCACTGTATAGTGGTACCAATGCTCGTACAGTGGACCCTCGACCAATGATATTAATCCGTTCCTGAGAGCTCATCGTTAGTCGAAATTATCGTTAGTCGAGTTAATTTTCCCCATAAGAAATAATGGAAATCAAATTAATCCGTTCCTGGTACCCCAAAGTATTGAAAAAAAAAAATTTACCACATGAAATATTAATTTTAATACACACAAACTGAAGAAGACATGTACAATTACATGACACTTACCTTTATTGAAGATCTGGTGATGATTGATGAGATGGGAGGAGGGGAGAATATGGATGGTGTTAGTGTTTAGAAGGGAAATCCCCTTCCATTAGGACTTGAGGTGTCAAGTCCTTTTCCGGGGTTACTTCCTTTCTTCTTTTAATGCCACTAGGACCAGCTTGAGAGTCACTGGACCTCTGTTGCACAACATATCTGTCCATAGAGGCCTGTACCTCCCGTTCCTTTATGATTTGTCTAAAGTGGTTCACAACATTGTCATTGTAATAGTCACCAGCATGGCTTGCAATAGCTGTGTGAGGGTGATTTTCATCCATAAAGGTTTGCACTTCAACCCACATTGCACACATTTCCTTAATCTCTTTCTTCATATCCATAGTAATTCTCACCCTTTTTGCTGTAGGGTTGGCACTAGAAGCTTTCTTGGGGCCCATGGTGATTTATTTTGCAGGTGCAATCACTAAAAACACTGTGATAATATGAAATGTTCCGATTGTTTGTTTGGATGGGACCGCGGTGGCTGGCTGGCTTGTAAACACTGGCACCCACAGGACAAGTGAGGAGCACTCAGGCAAAAAGTGGACGCGTCTCGAACGGAACGAATCGTGTTGGTAGAGTTTTTTAGTGCCAGTCAAGGCAAAATTTTTGCGTTAAAACGTATCGCTAATCGGATTTAACGTTAGACGATGCCATCGTTGGTCGAGGGTCCACTGTATATGGGTGTGAAGCATGGGTGGTGAATTTGAGAAGGCTGGAGGCAGTGGAGATGTGTTTGAGGGCAATGTTATGCAGAGAATCTTTAGTTTTGAGATTAGGAGGCATGGGGTTTCTAAAAATATTATCCAAAGGACTGAGGAGGGATTGTTGAGGTGGTTCAGACATTTATAGAGGATGGCATGAAATAGTGACTTGGAGGGTGTATAAATCTGTAGTGGCGAGATAAGTGGTAAAGGGGGTTTTTGCAGCCAGTGTGCATGAGCGTGTTAGATTTTACATGCTGTTGGAATGTGAGCAAGGTAACATTTATGAAGGGATTCAGGGAAACCAGTTAGCCAAACTTGAGTCCTGGAGGTGGGAAGTACACTGTCTGCACTCTGAAGGAGGGGTGGAGATGTATTGCAGTTTTTGAACTGTAGTGTAGTTGCATCTCTGGCAAGGCAGTGATGGAGTGAATGATGATGGTGTTTCTTCTTTTTCAGGTCACCTTGACCGGTGGGAGACAGCAAATGTGTTAATAAAAAAAATTTATGCAGTGCGTACATATAAAAACCCCTTCCATATAAATTACTAAATTTAAAAAGAAAAACATTTGTTTTTTCTTTTTCGGTCACCCTTCCTTGGTGGGATACAGCCAGTGTGTTGAAAAGAATACATATACAGTTCTACAGAATACATGTACAGTTCTACGGAATACATATACATTTCTACCTACAAGTACCTCCTCCACATGAGGTGGATGAGGTACTTGTAGGTAGAACTGGAGTATTGTTGAATCTGTAGCCACTGGATTACAGGAATTTTTGACAACTAAGTTCATTAATGATTTCTTCCTAAGTAATGAAGTCATTTTAAGCTGCATCACATGATGAGGCTTCTCTCTGATACACATCCCAGTCACAGACATATACTTAATTATCTGCCTATAAACACTAGATTTTAATAAGGTGCTGATTTTCAACCCTTAAACTGTCCAAACGTAGATCTGCGTTCACTTGTGTAACGCTCCCACCTTTATTTTCTCCACTTGAAAGCATGTAAAAAAACATAGATCTACGTTTGAACAGTTTAAGGGTTAAACAAATAAGCATATACTGTACCATAATACTTTTCTAATTATTTATGCATTTTTTATATTTCTTAATCTTAGTAAATTAAAATTTTGCTTTTCACACACAGGGCTAAAAAAAAAAAGTATTCTTTATTGTAATTTCCTTTAATTTATTTTCAGGTTATTGACCCACGCTCTGGAAACACTGTTTTCTCGACAAACTATCCTAATTTTGGTTTACCTCAACATGTCAAGAACCTTAATGTGAAAAGAAGTCGTACTGCCAGGATTACCAGTCCTACCTCATCAGATTTGAAGATACGATCCGATTCTACAGTAAGGTTAAATGTTATTAGAGTAAAATTGCAAACTGTACATTATATTTATTATTATTATTATTATTATTATTATTATTATTATTATTATTATTAATTATTATTATTATTATTACTGTTATTACAATCAAGGGAAGTGCTAAACTCCAAAGGGTCATACAAACTGTAGAAATTATTTACATGTTCAGACAAAAATGTAATAAACACCAGTCAGTGCCACAAACAAACCTACATGTATGCAACATGAGCACTATATATTTTAGTCTCACACTGAGTAAGAATAGGGACAAAATACACCCACTTAAAAGTTGCTCAGGTCAGCTTACCATCAGTGACAAAGAAATGTGTACAGTCTTCAACTCTTATTTCCTTTCAGTTTTTACTCAGGAAGATACCAGAGATATTCCAGAAATCAAAAATATAGGTCAGGACAAAAATAAGTTATGCATGATCACTCACTAGTAACTGTTCTCAGAGAGATCCCCAAGCCCTGATGAACTGTTCTCAAGGGTTATAAAGGAATGTAAAGAGGAACTTAGCAAATCATTAGCTCAGATAAGTGGCAAATAGCAAGTATGATGCCTATCTACAAAGCAGGAGACAGGTCCTTAGCTTTGAATTGTGGACCAGTTACCCTAACCTCCATTGTGGGATAATTGATGGCATCAGTAATTACCAAGGCTGTTCAAAGCTACCTTGAAAGACATTAACTGATCAGTGAATCTCAGCATGGTTTTACAAAGAGGCGTTCCTACCTCAAAAATTTACAAGTTTCTTCACAAAGATATTTGAGAAAGTAGATCATGGTAATGAATATGATATTTTATACATGGACTTCAGTAAGGCCTTTGACAGAGTTCCACACCAGAGATTGTTGAGGAAAGTAAAGGCAAAAATGAAAATAGGAGGGAAAAATTTGTCTTGGATAGTGGCATGGTTGTCTGACAGGCAACAGAGAGTTTCCTAAATGGGAAAATTAGAGTGGGCCCACGTCACAAGCAGTGTTCCAGGGAAAGGCCGTGTTGGGCTCTTTTTGTTCACAGTATACATAAACGACTTAAATGAGGAATAAAGAGCAACATAAGCAAGTTTGCTGAGGCCGTCAGATAAATTCTGACGGGGACACTAGAGTGCTATAGGATCATCTGTAGTGTAAACAATACAATGAGCATGAGTTACACAAACCATCTTGGCTGCCCTTGTAATTCTGTCTGACTGAAGGTGCCGTACTATCTATTGCTGGAAAATCAGTATTGTACCTGTACATAATCTATTGAAAAAATGCTAAAACTATAGTAGTCATACAGCATCTGAGGCATCAAGATAATCAGGGTTTTTTTCCATGGAAAGATAGCTTTATATTTCCTTGAATCAAGGTTTCTTTTCATAAATTCATGGGGAGTTTCTAAACTCATGGATGCCATATAGTGCCTGGGGGAATTAGAGGCATTTAGATTCAGTCCCAAAGGGAAAGGGTAGGGAAGGTACAGTTTTCCTTGGATCAAATGACTACCACCAACATGAATGAACATCCCTCAAGGGGTCATTTTGTTTTCAAAAAAATATTCATAAAGTTTGCAAACTGGGTTTGGGGTTTCAGACTTATACATTTACTGTAAGCATTGTACAGTAAATGTACAAGTAATTGTAATACAGATTCTTAAATTATATAAAATATTGGCCAGTAAACCATTTGTCAAGCAGGGAAAAGGTAAAATAATTTACTCATAAAAGCCCTTAAAAACTGCATTAAAATGGGACAATTAGGAATTATCCCAAATATGAATACAGCCAATGTTAAAACATTCTTGTGTACACTACATAAAAACATAAGAAAGAAGGAACACTGCAGTAGGCCTACTGGGCCCCCGCAAGACAGGTCCAAGTCATGTCCCGGCTTAAACCAGTGACTCACCTAGTCAGGTCAGATCACATCCACCAAGGAGGGATGGCATCGCACCTATTAGCACAAGCAAGTCAGGTCCAGCTCACACTCACCCACACCCACACCCACTCCCTATATTTAAACCAACCTATTTTTAAAACTACACAATGTTTAGCTTCAATGACGGTACTTGGGAGTTCGTTCCACTCATCCACAACTCTATTACCAAACCAGTGCTTTCCTATATCCTTCCTGAATCTGAATTTTTCCAACTTAACCCTTTGAGTGTTGCAACCCCCAATCCTGAGGTGTCTCCTGGTGTCGCAAAATTTTAAAAAAAAAAAAAAAAAAAAATTTCTTATGAAATGATAGAGAATCTTTTCCCGATTGTAATGACACCAAAAAAAACGAAATTTGATGGAAAACTGATGGAATTATGCTCTCGCGAAGTTAGCGACCTCGGCGCTTTTTAAACAAATCGGCAATTTCGCCCACTTTGAGCCTATTTTCGGCAAATTCCATTGTTCCAGTCGCCCAAACTCATAGCTATTTCTTTAGAACTACCTTTTTTCTATCGATTGAGTACAAGAAACTGCCCATTTCCCGATTTCAACTACCTAATAATGTGGTCAGAAATTTGAAATTTTGGGCCCAAATTTTCCCACAAAACTAAAAAATATGACAATTTCAAATAAGGTCCAGAATGAAAAATGCAGACATTCCTGGCTCTAAAATAACCATTTTCTTTTCTCATCCCGTCTCCCGGCTCCCTCTTGCTTTCTATTTTGAATTTTTTATTCAAACAAAAAAAAGAAGACTTACTATTATGCCCGACTAAATGCAATACTGTAATAATTGTATAAATAACATCAATCCATTCATGACTGCATATTAGAATGGCAATTGGACATTATTGGGCAATGCATCATTTGTTTACTTTTGAACATTGGCAAAAAAACAAACATTTCCCTACTTTGAGCTCCATTCTAGGTTTTTTTATAGTAAAATCAATCAAAATCACCTCTATTTCTATAATTTGTTTTCCATTCTATCAAATGAGACCAAGAAAACGAAATACAACCATAAATACTATACGAAAATAGACCACAAATTCGGCATTTTAATTAAAAAAAAACGGTCGGAGTTTTTTTTTTTTTCATATTATGCACTGCGTGCTCCAGGATTTTTTTTTATATGGTGCACACTGACCACACAGACCCATTCTCTCACATGTGGGCCTACCAGCTTTCTCCTGCTTGATTTGAAGCCGCTAGAATTTATGAGTATATATACGTCAAACACGGTACCTCGTAAGACGTATATATACGGCCGCGACAGTCAAAGGGTTAAAACCATTGCTTCTAGTCCTGTCTTGGCTAGATATTATTAGCATGCTATATACATTCCCTGTATTTATTCCTGTTTTCCATTTTTACACCTCAGTCATATCCCCTCTAGTTCTATGCCTTTTCTAGGGAGTGCAGATTCAAGGACCTTCAGTATGTTTAGTACTTTGCACTTGTCTATATTAACCATTTGATGTATATATACTCAAAAATTCTAGCATCTTCAAATCAAGCAGGAGAAAGCTGGTAGGCCCACGTGTGAGAGAATGGGTCTGTGTGGTCAATGTGTGCATTATAAAAAAAATCCTGCAGCACGCAGTGCATAATGAGAAAAAATAAACTCTGACTGTGTTATTGGATTAAAATGCCGACTGTGAGGTGTATTTTTGTATGGTATTTATGATTGTATTCATGTTTTCTTGGTCTCATTTGATAAAATTGAAAACATATTATAGAAATAGAAGTGATTTTGATTGGTTTTACTATGAAAAGGATCTTGAAATAGAGCTCAAAGTGGCAGATATGTTCAATTTTTGCCAATGTTCAAGAGTAAACAAATGATGTCATTGTCCAATAAATGTCCAACTAGCCATTCTAATATGCAGTCACAAATGGGTTGACATCATTTATACAATTATTACAGTATTGCAGTAGTCTGCATAACAGTAAATCTTCTTTTGTGTGAATAAAAATTCAAATAGAAAGCAAGAGTGTTATAACAGGGGCCTGTAGACATGACTGATGAACAGAGAAAATGTTATTTTAGTGCCAGGAATGTCTGCATTGTTCATTCTTGACCCTATTTTGAAATTGACATATTTTTTAATATGCATGAAATTGGCCAAATTGCCAATTTCTGACTACTTTATTGGGTAGTTGAAATTGGTATTATTATTATTATAATCAAGGGGGAACCGCTAAACCCAGAGGATTATACAGCGCCTGGGGGGGGGGATGTGGAAAGCATTCAGGCTTAATTCGGGGAACTGGAGCACAGATCCAATTCCCTAAATCAAGAGCCCCTCACCAACATCAAGGAACCTTCCTTGAGGGGTTGAAATTGGTAAATGGGCAGTTTCTTGTACTCAGTTGATAGAACAGATGGAGTTCTAATGAAATAGCTATGAATTTGGCAGACTTTAACAATGGAATGGGCCAAAAATAGGGCTCAAAGTGGGAAAAATCGCCAATGCGTAAATGTCACCGAGGTCGCTAACTTTGTGAGAGCGTAATTTCGTAAGTTTTCCATCAAATTTCATACTTTTGGTGTCATTATCATCGGGAAAAGATTCTCTATCATTTCATAAGATTTTTTTTTTTTTTTTTTTTTTTTTTTTTTTTTTTTTTTTTTTTTTCAAAAATTTTGCGACACCAGGAGACACTTCAGGATTTGGGGTTGCGACAGTCAGAGGGTTAAACTGCACCTGCCACTTCTCCGACCACTGCATCAGTAGTATATTCAAATCTTCCTGGAGTGCTCTAATGTCCTCATTAGAATGAATTAGCCGATCTATTTTGGTGTCATCAGCAAACTTGCTTATGTCGCTATTTATTCCCTCATCAATGTCATTTATATAAAGTGTGAACAACATAGGGCCCAACACCAACCCCTGTGGAACACCACTCGTGATACACATTTCTTAAAAACTAAAATTTTATAAATGAATCATTAACTTTAATATTCCTTTTCAGATTCGCCTGAAAGGAAATGAAGGGATGTCATTTGATGGGGGAAAGTTGACATGGTCAGCAGATCAAGATATATATGTCAAGAGTGTCAATGGGTCAATCTTGTTGGAGACAGGAGCTGGTATAATGGTAGATGTGAATACACTTCCTCTTGCTGGTCCTCTAGATGTAGCCAAAGACCGTGGTCAGTACAAGCTGTGCATGTGTATGCCACAGGGACAGCTCTTCCGTGTCCCTGTTCCAGCAGACAATAATCGCCGCAATTTTGCAAATCAAATCAACTGTGCTAGTTTTACTAATCCGTGCTCAAGTGTGTAAATTTTATACTTATAAAATGAATAATTTTAACCCTTAAACTGTCCAAACGTAGATCTACGTTTTTTCAACATTTGAAAGTATGTAAAAAAGTAGATCTTCTTTTCTTTTTTTACATTTGAAAATGTGTAAAAAATACTTTGATCTACGTTATATTTGAAAATATGTTAAAAAAAAACATAGATCTACTTTTGGAGCACTACACATGTGAACATAGATCTGCTTGGACAGTTTAAGGGTTAATTAGAATTTTATCTGTATGACATATTCTTCAGACTGAGCACTGAATTTTAAGATAATTTATAAGCAAAAACTTTTTTCCTTCTTTGCAGAGGAAAAAAGCTATTACATACCAAATTTGTTCATTTTGATTATCCAATGTTTATGTTAAACGACTTCCCATGAGTAACATTTGACAGTTCTTCCACTGTGTATTTTAATTTCATGCACAACCTCTAAATTAAAAGAAAAGGATTTCATTCAGCATGTGTTCAATAGATTTTCCACACCTAAATCTCTGCTTCAAGGCATTCTTTCTTATACATCTCAGTATTAATCTAATTTTTTTAGAGATGTGTCCTCTGCAACTTAATATTCAGCTTAAGCCTGAAACAAGATTTATTGTATGAAGAAATTTAGTAGTATAGTTTTCACAAATACTGAATTCACAGGGACTTCTCCCTAAACCTCTTCTGGACACTCAGGAAGGAAATAATGTTTTTATTAAATATTTATTTAGATGCTACTTCTTAATTGTTGGGTAGTCTGCAGTACACAATATTTATAAACTGATAGTGTTGTGTACTGTATTTAACCTCTGTGTGATTTTTAGGTCTTATACCCTGTTATTATTAATGACCCATAGGGGTGATATAACACCTGGGAATGGAAGGCAAACAGATCAGTCCAAGGTTGGGAGGACAAATTAAATTCCTTGGATCAAGAGCCCCTTGATCAAGAGCAATATGACTTATAGGGGTCATACAGCACCTTGGGAATGGGAGGTAATCAGGTTCAGTCTGAGGACAGGAAGGACAAGTTCATTTCCTTGGATCAGAGCCCCTCACCAGCACAGGGAACCTCTCTTGAAGTGCTATGTCACAATTTTTAGTGGAATTGGTGCTCACACCTGGCCCACTCATGATATACAGCAACCAAACATTATTATAACTAAATTAAGTGCTAAACTCGTAAGAATTACAGTGCTGAAAACCAGAAATGTTAAATTTCTCCAGAGGTGGTGCCAGAAGTTCTGTAGTGGGGGAGGGGGCAAAAATCTTAGGAGTGGCTAACTAGTTGGAAGAAGGGGTTCGGAGACTTATTTTGAAGCAGCATTGTTATTACTCTTTAAATTTAAGTGGGCTGAAGGAATTTTTGAGGGCTGAAGCCCCCTAAGCTACTCTGTGTGCCTCCACCAAGTTGCTCTCACTTCCTACGAAAACCTTTATATAAAGCCATTCCCGTTCCCTTCTGCTTTTCTCTATTATTGTGGACTCTTCAGTTTTATTCACTTATTTGTTTGTACTAAAAGTGTGTCTTTGTTTTCACCTCAATAAAGTTATGTTAAAAGTATGCCTATAATTTAGTCTGTTTAACCTTAACAATAATATCCCAAACCTGACTTCTGTGTTCTTATTGGGAAGTGGACACTGCATACCCAAGACAACAGCAGCACCAGCAGAAAGCAATGGTGGTGTCTACAGCATCAGAAGATAAAGCAATGGCACTGTCAGGAAGAAACAGTGGTGGCATCAGCAGCAATGGTAGCATTACTGTCACATTAACATGTAATGGTGGCGGCACAAATTAAAATCCACTTGACACAGTGTAAGCCAAGTCACAGGCTATAAGCCACAGCAAATTTAGGCAAATAGGGAAATTTTATTGGTTATTTATGCCTAAAGAGGGAGGAAGGGTAGAGTTCAGATTTCCATATGAGAAAAAGGAGGAAAGCTCTTAACCCTTTGAGGGTTTCGGACATACTAGTACGGCTTACGACCCAGGGTTTTTGACGTACTAGTACGCCTAAATTCTAGCGCCCTCAAATCTAGTGGGAGAAAGCTGGTTGGCCTCCATATGAAAGAATGGGTCTATGTGGTCAGTGTGCATGGTATAAAAAAAATCCTGCAGCACACAGTGCATAATGAGAAAAAAAAAACTTTGACCGTTTTTTTGGAATAAAACAGCGACTTTGCACTGTATTTTCGTATGGTATTTATTGTTGTATTCTAGTTTTCTTGGTCTCATTTTATAGAATGGAAGGCATGTCATAGAAATTGAGATGATTTTGACTGGTTTTACAATGAAAAATACCTTGAAATTGAGCTCAAAGTAGCAGAAATGTTCGATTTTTACCAAAGTTCAAAAGTAAACAAATCATGCCAAGCGTCCAATACACATCAACTGGTGAGTCTAATATTCTTTTGCAAGTGCGCCAATATGATTCATACCATTTTTTACACTAATGCAGTAGTCTGCATAACAGTAAATCTATTTTTTGTGAGAATAAAAATTCGAAGTGGAAAGCAAAAGAATGTAAGAGGGGCCTTGAGACGTGACTAATGAACAGAGGAAATGTCATTTTAGTGCCAGGAATGTATTTCTTGTTTGTTCTGGACCCTATTTGGAAATTGGCATCTTTTGAAATTTGTGTGAAATTGGCAAAATTGCTAAATTCTGACCACTGTACTGGATAGTTGAAATTGGTAAATGGGTGATTTCTTGCACTCGTTCAATAGAAAAAATGGAGTTCTAGCGAAATATTCATGTTTTCTGTCGACTAGTACAGTGGAAATGGCCGAAAATGGGAATCAAAGTAGGCAAAATCGCCGATCCGTAAACATCGCCGAGACCGCTAACTTCGCGAGAGCATAATTCCGTAAGTTTTCCATCAAATTTCATATTTTTGGTGTCATTATGATCGGGAAAAGATTCTCTATCTTATCATAAGAAAAAATTATTTTTTTTTTTAAATTTGGCCGACCCTGAGAATGAGTCTCGGAGAGGGCCTGTCGACCCTCAAAGGGTTAATTGTATAAACCATGAACCCCCTTGAAAGGATCACACACACATTTTATTTTTTTTGTTTAACAAGTCAGCAACCACCTAGGGAGGTACAGTGGAACCTCAAATTTCGAACTTAATCCGTTCCAGGAGCTAGTTCTAAATTCGAAAAGTCTGAAATTCGAAGCAATATTTCCCATAAGAAATAATGGAAATACAATTAATCCGTTCCAGAAACCCAAAAATATTCACAAAAAAAATACATTTTATAGAGATTAATTACAGTTTTACATACACATAACAAATGCTATAGTCTTTAACCCTTTGAGGGTTTTGGTCGTACTAGTACGTCTTACGCGTAGGGGTTTTTGTCGTACTAGTACGCATAAATTCTAGCGGCCTCAAATCTCGCAGGAAAAGGCTGATAAGCCTAGATGTGAGAGAATGGGTCTGTGTGGTGGGTGTGCGCAGTAGGAAAAAAATCTGGGACCCAGTGGTGCATTGTGGGAATGCCATCATAGTACACAATTTCCACCGTGCCCTGTGGTAAGAAGTTCCTCACTCCTCGGCGAATTGGGACACTTTTGTTCCCCAGTGACAGTTCTAATACAGATGGAAGTGACAGTGAAGATGAGTTTCAGGTTCTGGTGAGGTTTTGACCGAAACTAATGACCATAATATGGGTAATAGTGAGGAAAACCCAGACAACCCACAGCCTTCCACCTCTGGTGCTGGGCCGTCGTTCAATTGTACCAGAATCAAAGAGGAAACTCCTATTTTCCAAAATCCCAGACTCAGATGTGAGCATTGGTGATGATAATGATAGTGATTATGAACTACAAGCTCTTCAAACTTGTTCCAAGAATGGAGGAGGAGGAGGAGGCAGAGGAGGAGGAGGCAGAGGAGGAGGAGGCAAGAGGAGGAGGAGGCAAGAGGAGGAGGAAGAAGAGGAGGAGGAGGAGGAAGAGGAGGAGGAGGAGGAGGAAGAAGAAGAATACGTAATGATAACAATAATACATAATAATAATATATATAATAATAATAATAATAATAATAATACATAATAATAATAATACATAATAATAATATAGGTAATAATAATAATATGTAATAATAAATGTTCACCCATGACAGTAACAAGATAAGGGGAGATAACATCTGATAAGTGCTGACGTTTGATGAGGGTAAATGAGGGTAGAGCTGATGCCAAAAGATGAGATGAACATCGCCCTCCCCCTTTGTTTTTGCTGGTATACTAACATTTCTGTCTGTCTATTTGCCTGTCTGTCAAGCTCCCTGTCTATCCATCTAGCTCTCTGTCTCAGAGAGCCACAAGACTGTGTCATCACTTTTACTCACATCTTCAAGCAGAGTATAGCACTTTGTCTGGGTTTCTTGGGTTATCCTAGGTAATTTATACTATGTATACTTGTATTTATGTGTACCTGTGAGACAGAGATAGACAGACAGATAGAATGAGGGAGAAAGATAATTAGATAGAATGGAGGAGGGGAAGCAGCATCCGACCCCATTGTTTTGACAGGCCGGAGGGGGAAAGAGTAATGAGCCAATATGTCACTTTGACAGCTGCCGACTCCTTGTAATTTACACTATGGAGGAGGAGGAGGAAGAGGAAGAAGAGGAGGAGGAGGAAGAGGAGGAGGAGGAAGAGGAAGAGTAGGAGGAAGAGGAATAAGAGGAAGAGGAATAGTAGGAGGAAGATTAGGGGGAAGAGGGGAAGAGGAAGAAGAGGAAGAGGAAAGAAGAGGAGGAGGAGGAAGAGGAGGAGGAGGAAGAGGAAGAGTAGGAGGAAGAGGAAGAGGAGGAAGAGGAAGAGTAGGAGGAAGAGGAAGAGGAGGAAGAGGAAGAGTAGGGGGAAGAGGAGGAAGAGTAGGGGGAAGAGGAGGAAGAGGAAGAAGAGGAGGAGGAGGGTGGAACACTAGTACACTGGTACTGGTACACTAACATTTCTGTCTGTCTATTTGTCTGTCTGTCAATTATTATTATTATAATCAAAAAGAAGCGCTAAGCCACAAGGGCTATACAGCGTCTGTCTGTCAAGCTCCCTGTCTATCTGTCTATCCGTCTAGCTCTCTGTCTCAGAGAGCCACAAGACTGTGTCATCACTTTTACTCACATCTTCAAGCAGAGTATAGCACTTTGTCTGGATTTCTTGGGTTATCCTAGGTAATTTATACTATGTATACTTGTATTTATGTGTACCTGTGAGACAGAGATAGACAGACAGATAGAAAGAGAGAGACAGATTGAAAGAGATAGAATGAGGGAGAAAGATAAAACACCATTGTGTATGACACCATGTTTCAGAGTTCCACAAGCTGCAGACTAATAGGTATATGTTCAGTGACTGTATATTGGTATATATATTATAGAACAATAATAATAAACAATTTTTTGTATTGTTTGTTTTTGTAAACAAGTTTTGTTAAACAATATATTGATAATTATGTTTGTGTGCTTATTGTGTTGTATACAACGAGTGTATATTGTACATTGCACCTTACTTTGGTCTCATAGGCCACATAGTTATGTGAAAAAATAAAATAGTGAAAAAAACAACAAACCTTCAAATACAAGTAAACTAAAGTTTACCGGGTGAGCGGCAGTCGCCGCTGTTGCCATACGCAGCTCATTTTCTGCAAACTTCATGCATCCATATCTCCGTAAGTATTGATGTTAATTTTTTTTTGTTTATCCTATAATGTTTAGAAAAAAAAACTCTATTTTTTCATAAGAAAAAATAATTTTTTTTTTTTTGAAATTTGGCCGACCCTGAGAACGAGTTTCGGAGAGGGCCTGTCGACCCTCAAAGGGTTAATTATGTATAGTAATATAAAATAACATTTTTACTTACCTTTATTGAAGATTGGTGATGGCATCTGGAAGATAGGGAGGAGGAGAGAGGGAGTTGGGGTTATTGTTTGGAAGGAGAATCCCCCTCCATGAGGACTTCCAGTATCAAAGCCCTCTCTGGGGTTGCTTCCCTTCTCTGTATTTTAATGCCACTAGGACCAGCTTGAGAGTCATTGGACCCCTGTCTCACAAAATAACTGTCTACAGTCCTCTGTTTCTGTCTCATAAAATAACTATCCACAGTCATCTGTTTCTGTCTCACAAAATAACTGTCCACAATCGTCTGTTTGTCTCACAAAATAACTCCACAGTCGTCTGTTTCTGTCTCACAAAATAACTGTCCACAGTCGTCTGTTTGTCTCACAAAATAACTCCACAGTTGTCTGTTTCTGTCTCACAAAATAACTCTACAGTCGTTTCTTTCTGTCTCACAAAAAAAACTGTCCACAGTTTTCTGTTTCTGTCTCACAAAATAACTGTCCACAATCGTCTGTTTGTCTCACAAAATAACTCCACAGTCATCTGTTTCTGTCTCACAAAATAACTGTCCACAGTCATCCATTTCTGTCTCACAAAATAACTGTCCACAGTTCTCTGTACATCCTGGCAAGCTCAACAAGTCTCACTCCAATCTCATACTTCTGTATTATTTCCTTCTTCACATCTATGGTGTTTCTCACAGGGGTACCGCTAGCAAGTTTCTTTGGGCCCATAGCAGCTTATTTCACAGCCCCACAAGCACTAAACACAATTAAATAATCGTAAAATGTGTGAATGAGATCGCAGGTTAGTGTTCACTCAAGCATAAACAAAGCTAGACTGCTCACGGCGCCTGCGCGGGGACGCGGACAGAGCGGGCCAGTGGACAGGTCCCGTACCCGGCGGTCCGAAAATAGGGGCGCGTTCGATAATAGGGACACAGTTTGTCCGAAAAAATGGTCTTATTTTCAAAACGTTCGATATGTGATACGTTCAATTTTTGAGGTTCCACTGTACTACCATCCTGCCAAGTGAGTGTAAAATGAGAGCCTGTAATTGTTTGACATGATGGTAGGATTGCTGGTGTCCCTTTTTCTGTCTCATGAACATGCAAGATTTCAGGTACATCTTGCTACTTCTACTTACACTTAGGTCATGCTACACATACATGTACAAGCATATACGTATATACACACCCCTCTGGGTTTTCTTCTATTTTCTTTCTAGTTCTTGTTCTTGTTTATTTCCTCTTATCTCCATGAGGAAGTGTAACAGAATTCTTCCTCCATAAGGCATGCGTGTCGTAAGAGGCAACTAAAATGCCAGGGGCAAGGGGCTAGTAACCCCTTGTATAAATTACTTAATTTAAAAAGAGAAACTTTCGTTTTTCTTTTTTGGACCACCCTGCCTTGATGGGATACGGCCAGTTTGTTGAAAAAAAAAATATATACATACAGTGGAACCTCGCCTAACGAACGCATCGCATAACGTTAAATCCGCCTAGCGATACATTTTAACACAAAAATTTTGCCTCGGTAGCGCTAAAAAACTTGCTCAACGTGGTTCGTTCGAGATGCGTCCATGTGCGGCCTGAGCCCACCTCACTTGTTCCATGGGTGCCAGCGTTCACAAGCCAGCCACAGCGGTCGCTTCCAAGCATACAGTCGGAACATTTCATATTATCACAGCCGTTTTAGTGATTGCACCTGCAAAATAAGTCACCATGGGCCCCAAGAAAGCTTCTAGTGCCAACCCTACAGCAAAAAGAGTGAGAATTACTATGGATATGAAGAAAGAGATCATTGCTAAGTATGAAAGTGGAGTGCGTGTCTCCGAGCTGGCCAGGTTGTACACAAAACCCCAATCAACCATTGCTACTATTGTGGCCAAGAAAACGGCAATCAAGGAAGCTGTTCTTGCCAAAGGTGTAACTTTGTTTTCGAAACAGAGATCGCAAGTGATAGAAGATGTTGAGAGACTGTTATTGGTGTGGATAAACGAAAAACAGATAGCAGGAGATAGCATCTCTCAAGCGATCATATGTGAAAAGGCTAGGAAGTTGCATGACGATTTAATTAGAAAAATGCCTGCAACTAGTGATGATGTGAGTGAATTTAAGGCCAGCAAAGGTTGATTTGAGAGATTTAAGAATCGTATGGCATACATAGTGTGATAAGGCATGGTGAGGCTGCCAGTTCGGACCACAAAGCGGCTGAAAAATATGTGCAGGAATTCGAGGAGTACATAGACAGTGAAGGACTGAAACCTGAACAAGTGTTTAATTGTGATGAAACAGGCCTGTTTTGGAAGAAAAGGCCAAACAGGACGTACATTACTCAGGAGGATAAGGCACTCCCAGGACATAAGCCTATGAAAGACAGGCGTACTCTGTTGATGTGTGCCAATGCTAGTGGTGATTGCAAAGTGAAGCCTTTATTGGTGTATCACTCTGAAACTCCCAGAGTGTTCAGGAAAAACAATGTCCTCAAGGCTAATTTGTGTGTGCTGTGGAGGGCAAACAGTAAGGCATGGGTCACTAGGGACTTTTTCTATGACTGGTTACACCATGCATTTGCCCCCAATGTGAAAAATTACCTAATTGAAAAGAAATTAGACCTTAAGTGCCTCCTGGTATTAGACATTGCTCCTGGTCATCCTTCAGACGTGGCAGAGCGACTTTCTGTGGAAATGAGCTTCATTAAGGTCAAGTTTTTGCCTCCTAATACCACTCCTCTTCTACAGCCCATGGGCCAGCAGGTCATTTCCAACTTCAAGAAACTGTACACAAAAGCTATGTTTGAAAGGTGCTTTGTAGTGACCTCAGAAACTCAATTGACTCTAAGAGAGTTTTGGAGAGATCACTTTAGCATCCTCAATTGTGTAAACATTATAGGTAAGGCTTGGGAGGAAGTGACTAAGAGGACCTTGAATTCTGCTTGGAAGAAATTGTGGGCAGAATGTGTAGACAAAAGGGATTTTGAAGGTTTGAGGCTAACCCTGGGAATCCTATGCCAGTTGAGGAATCCATTGTGGCATTGGGGAAGTCCTTGGGGTTGGAGGTTAGTGGGGAGGATGTGGAAGAGTTGGTGGAGGAGGACAATGAAGAACTAACCACTGATGAGCTGCTAGATCATCTTCAACAGCAAGAGGCCACACCTGAGGAAACTGCTTCGGAGGAGGGGATAGAGAAATTGAGGAAGTTGCCTACTTCAAAGATTAAGGAAATGTGTGCAATGTGGCTTAAAGTGCAAACCTTTTTTGATGAAAATCACCCTCACATAGCTATTGCAAGCTGTGTTGGCAACCTGTACACTGACAATGTTGTGAAATACTTTAGGAATGCCATAAAGGAACAGGAGGTACAGGCCTCTATGGACAGATATGTTGTGCGACAGAGGTCCAGTGACTCTCAAGCTGGTCCTAGTGGCATTAAAAGAAGAAGGGAAGTAACCCCGGAAAAGGACTTGCCACCTCAAGTCCTAATGGAAGGGGATTCCCCTTCTAAACACTAACACCATCAACACTCTCCCCTCTTCCCATCCCATCAATCATCACCAGATCTTCAATAAAGGTAAGTGTCATGTAACTGTGCATGTCTTCTTCAGTTTGTGTGTATTAAAATTAATATTTCATGTGGCAAAAATTTTTTTTTGTTCATACTTTGGGGTGTCAGGAACGGATTAATTTGATTTCCATTATTTCTCATGGGGAAAATTAATTCGCCTAACGATAATTTCGCCTAACGTTGAGCTCTCAGGAACAGATTAATAGTGTTAGGCGAGGGTCCACTGTATATACATTGGACCCTCGCCTAACAAACGCATCGCATAATGTTAAATCCACCTAGCAAAGCGTTTGAATGTAAAAATTTTGGCCCGCGTAACGATAAAAAACTTGCTTAACGTGATTCGTCTGGGATGTGTCCCATGTGTGGCCTGAGCTCGCCTCAGCTGCTCCGTGGGTGCCAGTGTTTACAAGCCAGCCAGTGCAGTCACATCTACGCATAAATTCGGTACATTTCACATTATCCCAGTGTTTTTAGTACTTGTAACTGCAAAATATGTCACCATGGACCCCAAGAAAGCTTCTAGTGCCAACCCTGGGGTAAAAAGGGTGAGAATTAGTATGGAAATTCATAGAGATAATTGCAAAGTACGAAAGTGCTGTGCGTGTCTCGGAGCTGGCCAGGTTGTATACCAAACCTCAATCAACCATCGCTACTATCTCGGCGAACAAAACAGCAATCAAGGAAGCTGCTCTTGCAAAAGGTGCAAGTTTGTTTTCAAAACAGAGATCGCAAGTACTCGAAGATGTTGAGAGACTGTTATTGGTGTGGATAAACGAAAAACAGATGGCAGGAGGTAGCATCTCTCAAGCGATCATATATGAAAAGGCTATGAAGTTGCATGACGATTTAATTAAAAAAATGCCTGCAACTAGTGGTGATGTGAGTGAATTTAAGGCCAGCAAAGGTTGGTTTGAGAGATTTAAGAATCGTAGTGGCATAATAGTGTGATAAGGCATGGTGAGGCTGCCAGTTCAGACCAAAAAGCGGCTGATTTTTTTTTTTTTTTTTTTTCAACAAGTCGGCAGTCTTCCACCGAGGCAGGGTGACCCAAAAAGAAAGAAAATCCCCAAAAAGAAAATACTTTCATCATCATTCAACACTTTCACCTCACTCACACATAATCACTGTTTTTGCAGAGGTGCCCAGAATACAACAGTTTAGAAGTATATACGTATAAAAATACATAATATATCCCTCCAAACTGCCAATATCCCAAACCCCTCCTTTAGAGTGCAGGCATTGTACTTCCCATTTCCAGGACTCACGTCCGATTATATAAAATAACAGGTTTCCCTGAATCCCTTCACTAAATATTACCCTGCTCACACTCCAACAGCTCGTGAGGTCCCAAATACCATTCGTTTCCATTCACTCCTATCTAACACGCTCACGCACGCTTGCTGGCAGTTTAGAAGTATATACGTATAAAAATATACAGTACATGTATATCCCTCCAAACTGCCAATATCCCAAACCCCTCCTTTAGAGTGCAGGCATTGTACTTCCCATTTCTAGGACTCAAGTCTGGCTATATAAAAATAACCAGTTTTCCTGAATCCTTTCACTAAATATTACCCTGCTCACACTCCAACAGCTCGTCAGGTACCAAATACTATTCGTCTCCATTCACTCTTAACACGCTTATGCACGCTTGCTAGAAGGCCAAGCCCCTCGCCCACAAAACCTCCTTTACCCCCTCCCTCCAACCTTTTTGAGGATGACACCTACCCCGCCTTCCTTCTTCTACAGATTTATACGCCCACCATGTCAGTCTACTTTGATCCATTCTCTCTAAATGACCAAACCACCTCAACAACCCCTCTTCAGCCCTCTGACTAATACTTTTATTAACTCCGCACCTTCTCCTAATTTCCACACTCCGAATTCTCTGCACCACACATTGCCCTTAGACAGGACATCTCACTGCCTCCAACTGCTTCCTCGCTGCAGCATTTACAACCCAAGCTTCACACCCATATAAGAGTGTTGGTACCACTATATTTTCATACATTTCCTTGTTTGTCTCCAAAGATAATGTTTTTTGTCTCCACATATACCTCAATTCACTACTCACCTTTTTTTCTTCATTAATTCTATGGTTAACCTCATCCTTCATACATCCAGCAGCAAGCATGCGTGAGCATGTTAAACAGGAGTGAATGGAGACGAATGGTATTTGGGACCTGACAAGCTGTTGGAGTGTGAGCAAGGTAATATTTAGTGAAGGGATTCAGGGAAACCGGTTACTTTTATATAGCCGGATTAGAGTACTGGAAATGGGAAGTACAATGCCTGCATTTTAAAGGAGGGGTTTGGGATATTGGCAGTTTGGAGGGATATGTTGTGTATCTTTATACGTATATGCTTCTAAACTGTTGTGTTCTGGAAAAACAGTGATTATGTATGATTGAGGTTAAAGTGTTGAATGATGAAAGTAATTTCTTTTTGGGGATTTTCTTTCTTTTTGGGTCACCCTGCCTCAGGTGGAGATGGCCAACTTGTTAAAATATATATATATACATTTCATACATACATAATGTATTTTCCAACAATCAAGGTGCACAATAATACGAGAATTAGCCCTGACCTTGAGCATATAAGGCGCAAGGTGATTTTTCCAAGACTTTTTGTGGGGAAAAAAGTGTGCCTTATATGCCAGAAAATACAGTAATTATGAAACAGAGTGAACAATTTTAGTTTATTGTACAAATGAAATGCAAGTAAATAAAACAAATAGAGAATATATTTATTTAATTTAAGACTGAAGTCTACATATTACTGCCCAATTTACCTTACAGTTACAGCAGTTAGTACGTACTGTGTTAAGTTTTAGAACATAGCTTAAATGTTATGTAAGCCCCTCTACAAGCAATGCAGAATTGTTTGAAAACAATCTGCATGTAACCATCTTTGTTATTATACAGTATCCACAAAAAGCACTAAACTCGCAGGTCATATCAGTGCTGCACAGCAGAGGTAAAAGAAATGTTAAGAGGGGAAGAGATGGAGGTGACTGAGTGAAGGACATTGGTGGAACAAAAAGTGTTAGTTAAGAAATTACAAGTGAGCCTACGTGAACAGTAGCACCACTAGAGGATGATGGGCAAAGTCAGTATGTTATAGCATTTGAAATAACTGCTATGTTATCTGATGAACTGGACAATTGATTTAATAGTCGTCTCTCAAATCCTAGTCAGAACACAGCACCAAAAATATACTGTATATAATACATAATTACATTAATATTAATAGTATTATAGTTTAACTTCTGTCATTTAATGTAAGGTAGGTGTAAAAAGAAAGTTAAGAGGCACAGGAGTGTTTAGTTAATAGATTATTATGTAAGTGATTCGATTGCATATACTGTATTGAATTACATACTGTAATATGAATTAAAAGCTTTCAGTATAAATTTTACTGTTATTGTTTGCAATTACAATTCATCAATAAATAAAAATTATATAGTCAAAGAATTAAAATGCTGTACTTGACTGTACTTATGTATACAATACTAATTTTCAGCAGCATTTGATCATACTAAATATACATGCAGAAAAACAATGCCTCACTTCAGAGCAAGCCTATTGTTGATAGCCATCAATTATTGTATATACTTATGCAATTTAAAATCTTTAGCTCAAATACAAAAAAGTGATGGTGTACCCGAGGGGCTTCAGCACAGAAAAGCTAAAGTCACAGTTCTGGCCCATTTACATGAGGTTTCAGATGACAGTTTCTTGCCCAGTCTTCTACAAACATGGCTGCATTGTCAACTTTATCAGCTTATATACTATATTTATTGTTGTAGAAGTACCTAGCAGCAATGGTGAGAATTATACACTGGAGTATTGTTATATGAAGCCTTATCTCCACATTTTTACTTCCTCACAATAATTAAGTTACACTTGTGCTTTCCACATATGGTGGTGATATTTTGTTCATCAGGAAACAGAACAAATGTTTCCTAACACAGGGCTTAGTCACACAATGATTCAGTCACATGAGCATAGGAAGACATCCTTATATTAATCCAATAGGATAAAACCTATAACAGCCATCTCCTAAGTACTGTACCTATTTACTGCTAGGTGAACACAGGCAGCAGGTGTAAGCCTTGTCCATACACTTCAGTGAATGATCTACCATAGTAACTTCCAATGTTTTAAGAGATTTTATGTCATTGTCGCCTGTGGGCCAAATCTGGCCCACCAAATTATTTACATAGCCCACCATTGTTTGAATCAATAGGGAAAAAGTTTCTTTAATGGTTATGTGTGAGATGGGCACCCAAAACATCAAGGCTGGCTAATCACCTATTGACCTGACATTGAAAAGATCCAAAACATGGTAATCCATAGGATTAAGCAAAAAGAGGCCTTAAACTCTTACCTGAGAAAAAATTTTCTCAGCCTTACAACAGCAATGACCACACCTCAGTACATATTGCTTTCACTAACCTGATAGTCCAGCACCATTACTGGAGAAGCTCAGTTTTCTGTCTGCATCTCACTGATTCAGAGAATGCTAAGTGATGTACTTATTTACCAAAATTCTTCATGTATATTAATTAATATTGTCCTTATATTCTGTATCTACAAATACAAGGCTTTTTTGTGCTAAGATTATGTATTTGTATCTATATTAAGTATGTGGACTTCAAAGTGTACCACCTTTTATGAAGTGGCTTACCAGCCAAAATAATTGCTCACCCGTTTTGTCTGATGAATCACTAGGAGCACTTGACAGCCAGCTTGCACTGTAAGCAGCCACAGCTTAAAATAATCTGAGCAGAATATCTATAATTATCAAACATCATTTTATTATTGTCTTTGAAAAGTTTTATTGTGTTAGAACAAATATAAAAATGTAAAGCTGCATTTTTGCACATGATTATTACTTAATTAGTTAAACATCTTGGCAGAAGCCCCTTAAAATTCTATGTGAGTTTCATCTGCTATTTTGATACATCCAAGATGGCTACCATTAAAACAAAAGTCATCTTCATTGAGAAAAAGATCAATTAACAATTTAAACACACATTAGCTCAAAAATACCCTAATATAATGCACTTCAATGTTAAGGTCAAATAATTAGTGTGTTCAGTTGCAGCCATTATTAACAATGCCATAATTTTTTCTTAAAAAAAAAAAAAAAAAATACACATACACATTGTTTGTGCTAGGATACTTGACCCTAAATTCTGCATTATAAATAAACTGTTTACCATACATATTTGTAGATTATAATATATATTTGTTTTTGGTTAAACATCTCAACACTAGTACCATGCTTCATAATGGCCATCATGTTACAAACTTATAAAACTGAATTTTTTTTTGTAATAGTGTATGAACAATAACATATCTTCAGAATCTGGATGCAAATTTAAAAAAATAATTAAATGGTGCTTCAACGAATACTACATGTCAGTTGTAAAAAACTTGTGTAAGAAACAATTTTTTTTTTTAATCCATTTTTTTAATCACACTCGCTATCTCCCACCAACAGAGCTGTATGGTCCTTGTGAGTTTAGCACTTAGTTTTGCTTATAATATTAATGTCTCCCATTGAGGTAGGGTGACTCGAAAATGAGATACACGTACTTTCAACGCCATTCACTTTATCACTGTCTTACCAGAAGCACGTAGATACTACAGTTAAGATGCTCTTCCAAACTAGGACAACATGGTAAAGATGAAGGAACAGTCACTGGTTTATTTTGCTGTGGTCTCTCTAGAACACTGAGCTTGAAAGGTCATTCAGCGCACTACATATAAAACATCAGAATATGCATATACTTAAATACATCCACACAAACTAAAGCACCATGAAAACCCACGTTTTTAGTTTTGAGGTCCAACTGCACAAATCTTGTCTAGAGCTGTCTCAAAGCAGATACATGTATAGGAATACATAGCCATCATGGCACCACAGTTGCCATGAAATACACTATATACCAGATTTCTTCTGCTATATTACCAGATATATGTCCCACAACATTCTAAACAAATGATCAAAACAGATCCCCTGGCACTACTTCCTACAGTCATTCATAACAAACACCAGAGTAGGGTAAACAGTGCTTAAGTTTCCAAGATCTATGGTCATAAATGACAGATCATAAATTTGATTCTTCATGCATGTTATCAAACCTTGTTTCAACACAATCATGTATTTATTTTACTCTAGCTTATCAACATGTCCATAGATTATCCAATACTACCACAGGCCTAGGGCACATTCGTTTCTCGACAAATATTTTAAAATTCACTAAGAGTACGAGCTTTCACAATGGAACATGATGACTTCTCACAACTTGCAACCTGAAATTGTCCCTTAGCTGTAATACCATTGACTTTTTCAGGGCAGAATCATCAGTGAACCTCTTCACAGTATGCTGGGAACTCCAGGCTACAAGGCATTTTGACTAGCTGCTTCAAGACAATGAATATTTACATATATATACTGTACCAACACTGTTACAGTATATGAAATGAATAAGAGAGCATGGATACTGTGGTTTGTCCCAGATCTGCATGTTTCCTCTCACAAACATCAGATTATGCATTTTTAGAGGAGGATTTAATTTTGTCCAAGAAACAAGTTAATGTATCTAGCACAAGTGAAACATCATTGATCTGTGTTGTCTCCTGCTGGGTAAATCTTGCAGAAATATATTGTAGATCAGATGCCTTCAGAGACAATGGCTGCTGCTATCTCTAGGATCTTGAGTCACTCATTGACCTCTGCATTATTTCAGTCAGAATACCATGTTCTACATAGCTGTGGGAATCATTTTCTAAACTATGTACTACATCTTTTCCAGCCATTTTCATGGCAGAAATGCCATCATTCCAATGAACAAAGTAACTGTCTTTCATCACTGGCAAGTACAGTATACTATGCCTCTTGGCATCCAACTCTCTATGTTTTCCTCTACTCGCAGTTGCATTTGCCAGGATCAAGACTCAGCTCCCATCTTAGACACCGCCAGTTAAAAAATGCCTTATGAATGATAAATGAACATCATGAAACCTGACACTGATACTGTTCATTAAGTACTTTGGGTCTATAATTATCCTTGTTCAAATAACATTTGAGTAAAATAAGAACACAAGAACATAAGAAAGAAGGAACACTGCAGCAGACCTACTGGCCAAGCCGCCTACCGGCTTATGCCACTGACCCAACATCCACTTACGGAAGGAGCATGGCATCAGACCTACTAGCACAAGCTAGTCAGGTCCAACTCACACCCACTCATGTATTTATCTAACCTATTTTTAAAACTACACATTTAGCTTCTAAGACGGTACTCGGGAGTTTGTTCCACTCATCCACAACTCTATTACCAAATCAGCACTTTCCTATACCCTTCCTGAATCTGAATTTTTCCAGCTTGAAACAAATGCTGTAAGTCCTGTCTTGGCTAGATATCTTTAGCATGCTATTTACATCCCCTTTATTTATTCCCGTTTTCCATTTATACACCTTAATCATATCCCCCCTAATTCTACATCTTTCTAGAGAGTGCAGATTCAGGGCCCTCAGTCTATCCTCATAGGGAAGATTTCTGATATATGGGATCAACTTTGTCATCCTCTTCTGTACGTTTTCCGATGCATTTATATCAATTTTGTAATACAGTAACCAGTACTGTGCAGCATAATTTAAATGAGGCCTAACCAAAGATATATAGAGTTGATGAACAACCTAACGACTTCTATTATTTATACCTCTTGATATGAAGCCAAGGATTCTGTTTTTATTGCAAACACTTATGCACTGTTGTCTTGGTTTTAGATTACTGCTAACCTGAACTCCTAAAACCTTTTTGCAATCAGTAACATTTATGAAGGGATTCAGGGAAACCAGCAGGCCGAACTTGAGTCCTGGAGATGGGAAGTATGGTGTCTACACTCTGAAGGAGGGGTGTTAGTGTTGCAGTTTTATAACTGTAGTGTAATGTACCCCTCTGGCAAGATAGTGGAGTGAATGATGATGAAAGTTTTTCTTCTTCAGGCCACCCTGCCTTGGTGGGAATTGGCTGTGTTAATATTTAGTTTAAATGTGGCATGGTTATTTTCCTGTCCAACATTTAGAATTTTTCCATTTTTCTATGTTAAACTGCATCTGCCACTTCTCCAACCACTGCATCAGTCTATTCAAATCATCTTGGAGTGTTCTAATGTCCTCATTAGAATGAAGTGGATGGCCTATTTTGGCGTCGTCAGCAAATTTGCTTATGTTGCGATTTATTCCCTCATCTATGTTGTTTATATAAATTGTGAGCAACAAAGGGCCCAACACTGACCCTTGTGGAACACAGCTTGTGACATGCCCCCACTCTGATTTCTCCCCATTTATGCGAACTCTCTGCTGCCTATTTGTCAACCATGCCTCTACCCAGGAAAAACTTTGTTCTCCTATTCCATGTGCCTTAAGTTTCCTCAATAGCCTCTGATGTGGAACTCTATTGAAAGCCTTACTGAAGTCCATATACACAATATCATATTCATTACCATGATCTACCTCCTCAAATACCTTAGTGAAAAAAATTAGTAAATTCATAAACTAGGAATGCCCCTTTGTAAAACTGTGTTGAGATTCATTTATCAATTTATGCCTTTCAAGATGGCTACAAATTCCCATTGGCAATTACTGATTCCATAAATTTTCCCACTATGGAGGTAAAGGTTATTGGTCTATCGTTCAAAGCTAAGGACATGTCTCCTGCTTTGAAAACTGGCATTACATTTGCCATTTTCCACTTGTCTGGCACTATGCCAGTTTGTAGTGATATGTTGAAAAGATTAGACAAAGGTTCACTAAGTTCCTCTTTACATTCCTTTAAAACCCTTGCAAACACTTCATCAGGACCTGGGGAATTGGTAGGTTTTAATATCTCTATTTGTCTGAGGACCATGTTACTTGTTACCCCAATCAAGCATAGTTTATTAGCATCCTGTTCTACATAATTTATTATTTCTGGAATTTCACTAGTATCTTCCCGAGTAAAAATTGAGAGGAAGTAAGTGTTGAAAATTTCACACATTTCCTTATCACTGTCAGTGATCTGACCTGAGTTACTTTTAAGTGGGGCCTATCTTGTCCCTAATATTACTTTTGCATACTTGAAAGAACCCTTTTGGGTTAGTCTTTGAATCCCTTGCAGCTTTAGGTTCTTAATCCCTCTTTGCTTTTCTTATTCCCTTTTTTATTTCTCTCTTTAATTGAATATATTGATTTCTTTACTGCCCATCCCCTCTTCTGATATGCCTATATGTATATGCTTCTCTTTGGACCAATGAACTGTTTTAATCTATTGTTAATCCATTTGGAATAATTTTTGTTAGATCTAATTTCCCTACTTGGAACATAAGTTGTCTGGGCAGCTGGAACTGTGCTCTGAAAAATGTCATACTGGTAACCATCACCACCTACCTGACCCATACTCAGGTCATTCCAATTCAGCACACCCAGGTAATTTCTCAGTCCCATGAAATTGGCCAAGCAGAAGTCTGAGACAGAGACTTGACTGCAGTTATTTTGGTAATTCCATGATACTATATTGAAACTAAGTGATTTAGGATTGCTTTCTCCAAGCTCATCATTAATCTCAAGATTATTAATTAGTGATTCTTTGTTGGCAAGAACCAAGTCAAGCTGGTTGTTTCCTCTAGTTGGTTCTGTCACAAACTCTTTTTTTTAAAAAGCAATCCTGAATGGCATCAAGAATGTCACTAGACTCAAGATTTCCTGTCACACTGTTCCAATCAATTAGTCTAAAGTCAAAACACACATTAAAAAGTTCAAGCTGATTTATATTACAAATAAGACAGAGCAGTTTATTGTAGTGAGTTTTTATTGTTAGCCATTCTGTAATTCATGATAGCAATATACTACTGTATATCAAATAACATTATGAAACCTACTTGTTAAGCTTTCATCCATTATTCATCACCCTGCATTTCTCATTCTGCTACTTTTCAACTCCCATACATTGTACCATATGTTACAATCCCTTCATTCTAACATAGCTGCTGCAACAAGATACCCTACCTTGCATTGTACTGTAATTTCATAAACTTGCAACACTCAGTCTTTCACACCTAGTCAACTTACAATATTTAATTTTAATGAATATTCTTGTAACTGTTTCTTAACTGGTTTCTTAAAAAAATAGTCTAAATACTAGACTAAGATGCCTAAGATGCTGCACACCCTGTGGCTTTCCAATTATATTTTTTTGTACAATAATTAGAAATAAACTGAATTTGAACTTGTATTAATAGTATCACTATGGCAAAATGAACAACCTAAAGAATGTACTGCACAGTATGCATTTCAAAGACAAATATAGCAGGAAGTTTTTAATATATGTTTAGATTTAATTGCCTAAACACAAAATGTTTTGTAAAATTATATGTAACAAATGTGGAGTTTTGCAATTGTTTTTTTTACATGTTTTAAAAAATGCTGCACCTGAACACACATCTAATTTATTTAACATTGAAAATAAAGCACATTACATTGGGGGTCAACCTATTATGGTTGACCAGCATTATTTCTAGCAAATCTGACTTTTTTTTTTTAAATCATCTAGGATTTTTCAAAATAGAACAAAAAGCTCATAGGATTTCAGGAGAACTTTGGAATGTTGTTTAACCTGTAAGCTATATCCAAATACAAAAATACGGCTTTACCTTATTTTTTGTAAGGTTAGTCACACATTTATTTACCATGGCTACTGGGTTATGTGAAATATTGTCAGACTGCTATGACACCCCCTAAAAGCAAACAATAAACTAGGAATGATCAAACATTTTTATACAGGAAAATAATATATCAGCTTACTAAAATTGCTAACATACACTAACCATATTTATAATACTGGATTAAATGAATTGCAAAAGATTATTATTTAACTGTACTCAAAATAAACTTAAAAACTACAGTACATCTACCAATACACACTGCCTCCCTACTTAAGCAAAATGGAAAATGCTGTTTCCTAAATACATTCATCACCATTTTTGATCCCCAAAATCAGACCTCATCAAGATACATAGGAAATTTTCATGGTATATTGGTTTGGCTAACATGCAATTTAGCAGTTACTACTAATTTGTGCATTTGAATGTATGGAAATAATGAGATTAAATAGTAAACAGATTTGCCTCATATTCTTTAATGCACATACAGGACTATACCATCTTTCAATATTGCTTTATATATTACTTTCATAACATTCATATTGTAACTTTGTATACTTGATGGTCTGACATTTCTCTGCAAAAGTTCAATGGTTTTTTCCCTTTGCCTTTTCACTGGTTATCCTTACTCTTACTCTTTTCACTTATACATTTTTCTTTATATTTGATAATTTGTTCTCAGTAGATCACACCTTACTGGATTATAATTATTATATTTGAAAAAAGCACAAAATTCATGCTTTTAACAATGTAGAATTTTCTACATAGTTAAAAGCATCTTCAAGATTTTTTGAAGATACATTTAAAACAGTTGCTAAAGAAATAAAGAAGTTTATATAGAATATGTGCAAAACAGTAAGAAAGGCTGCATGTATGCAAAGAATGAGAACTGTCTTACTAAGCATATATAACTTAAGAAAGTAGAAGAAATTAAGCAGAAATAAAAATGGTAAATGTCATATTAAGTGAAAAAGCAAAGAACAGAAGAACCTCAGCAGAAAACTAACTGCCTTCCAGAGCAAGCTTGTCGGACCAAAGGAAATACCATAAGATCAGTGGGAAAATGAGTTCTCTTCTTTATTACACTGGCAACTGAAGCAAACTAGTTCATTATATATTTTTTAATTTGTTTATTGTTAAAGTAGCTCAGTCCTTCAGTTTTTATCTTCAAATACAGTTACCCATTAGTTTACCTCAGGTATTTGACAGCAAAACATTTCACTAGATGTTTTGATTATGTCAATGTCACACATTTGACATTTAAATAGAAGAAAATCAATTACTAAAATATATGTAAAATATAAAAAATTTTATCATCCTTCTCTGAATGTATGATAACAAATTTACAATACTGTGTATTGTACTTAAACAGAATAGATGAGAACTACAAGTGATGCAAAATATTCCCAGCACAATTTTTAAGGTACACAATATCAACAAATGGATGGGCAATACCATAAAATGTTTTCATAAAAAAAAAACATATATAAGTTACAGATCATTTACAATCATTTTTGAATCTTATCTCTGACATACAACAGTGAAGCAAAGACCTGAAATTAGTATACAATTTGTCATCCATTTGAGATGCCTACCATATCTGTGTTGGAGCTTAATAACTTTCATTGGTTGAAAAGTTATAGATGAAACACTGAAGTGATAATGATGGCAAGGCAGACAACAGTATACCATACTTTTTTTTAACCCTCTGACTGTTGCAACCCCCAATCCTGAGGTGTCTCCTGGTGTCGCAAAATTTAAAAAAAAAAAAATTATTTTTTCTTATGAAATGATAGAGAATCTTTTCCCGATTGTAATGACGCCAAAAAAAACGAAATTTGATGGAAAACTGACGGAATTATGCTCTCGCGAAGTTAGCGACCTCGGCGCTGTTTACAAATCGGCTATTTCACCCACTTTGAGCCCTATTTTCAGCTAATTCCATTGTTCCAGTCGCCCAAACTCATAGCTATTTCTTTACAACTCCATTTTTTCTATCGATTGAGTACAAGAAACTGCCCATTTACCGATTTCAACTACCTAATAATGTGGTCAGAAATTTGCAATTTGGCCAATTTCACGAAAACTAAAAAATATGACAATTTCAAAATAAAGTCCAGAATGAACAATGCAGACATTCCTGGCTCTAAAATAACATTTTCTTTGCTCATCAGTCATGTCTCCAGGTCCCTCTGATATTACCCTTGCTTTCTATTTTGAATTTTTATTCAAACAAAAAATAGAAGACTTACTATTATGCAGACTACTGCAATACTGTAATAATTGTATAAATAACATCAACCTATTCATGACTGCATATTAGAATGGCTAGTTGGACATTTATTGGACAATGGCATCATTTGTTTACTTTTGAACATTGGCAAAAATCAAACATTTCCCCTACTTTGAGCTCCATTTCTAGGTTCTTTTTATAGTAAAATCAATCAATATCACCTCTATTTCTATATGTTTTCCATTCTATCAAATGAGACCACGAAAAAGAGAATACAACCATAAATATTATACGAAAATAGACCACAAAGTCAGCATTTTAATTAAAAAAAAACGGTCGGAGTTTTTTTTTCTCATTATGCACTGCGTGCTCCAGGATTTTTTTTATATGGTGCACACTGACCACACAGACCCATTCTCTCACATGTGGGCCTACCAGCTTTCTCCTGCTTGATTTGAAGCCGCTAGAATTTATGAGTATATATACGTCAAACACGGTACCTCGTAAGACGTATATATACGGCCGCGACAGTCAAAGGGTTAATGTACATATGAGAACAAGTACAAAAGCAAAAAATCAAGAGAGACAGAGAGCCAATTAAAGACTTAGAGGCTAGTCATAACATTCTGTAAAGAACAGCATGACGTGTGGATGAAGATGGTTGTACTTCCAAGAGTAACAAAGATTAATTGGTACAATATAAAAAAAACTACCTGAATAATATATAATATAAAATGGTATTACTGGTACATCATAATTTAAATATGCTGTATTAAAAACATATATATCTATGCTACACTGCTTCATTTATGCACTAAACAATCTACAGTATACAGCAACAGCATCATTAAATAATACTGTGCATGGATTGCAATTTCAGCTTCATTTATTACTACATACTACTTTACACAAAAAATAAATGGGCTCAACACATACACAGTCCTTTGGTTTAATTTGGTAATCTACATTAACACCAGGTAACTCGTAAGTACATTCCCTATAAACAAAGATGAATTTTTAGGTTATATCTGATTTTGTAGTCCTTGTAGCACCCTTGGAATAAAATGCACTATTTCTGAGTTGCAAATGACAAAAAAATGCAAAAAGCTTGTTCACTGTAACCTACTCAGAAATTAAATGGGAGCCTTTTTTTCACATTCATAAAATCCTACCATGAAAGAGCTGCAATACATAAAATTTATTCTGGTATCAGAACTATTGTAACATTTAAAAGCCAAAGATGAACTACAATACATATGATTTCTGTATCACAATGAATGACTTCTGTGTGTAAATTATTCATTACACTTACTTACTTACACTTAGGTCACACTACACATACATGTACACATTTATTTATACACACTCATCTGAGTTTTCTTTGATTTTATCTTAATAGTTCTTGGTCTTATTAATTTTCCTTTTATATCCATGGGGAAGTGGAATAAGAATCTTTCCTCCGTAAGCCATGCGTGTTGTAAAAGTCAACTAAAATGCCGGGAACAATGGGCTAGTAACCCCTTTTCCTGTAAAGATTACTAAAAAGAATAAGAAGAAGAAAATTGTCAAAGTGGGAAGTCTGAATGTGCGTGGATGTTGTGCAGATGATAAGAAAGAGATGATTGTGGATGTTATGAATGAGAAGAAGCTGGATGTCCTGGCTTTAAGTGAAACAAAGCTGAAGGGGGTGGGAGAGTTTCAGTGGAGAGGAATAAATGGGATTAGGTCAGGGGTTTCAAATAGAGTTAGAGCTAAAGAAGGAGTAGCAATAATGTTGAAGGATAAGCTATGGCAGGAAAAGAGGGACTATAAATGTATTAATTCAAGGATTATGTGGAGTAAAATAAAGATTGGATGTGAAAAGTGGGTTATAATAAGCGTGTATGCACCTGGAGAAGAGAGAAGTGTAGAGGAGAGAGAGAGATTTTGGGAAATGTTGAGTGAATGCGTGGGGAGTTTTGAATCAAGTGTGAGAGTAATGGTGGTTGGGGATTTTAATGCTAAAGTGGGTAAAAATGTTATTGGAGGGAGTAGTAGGTAAATTTGGGTGTCCAGGGGTAAATGTAAATGGGGAGCCTTTAATTGAGCTATGTGTAGAAAGAAATTTGGTAATAAGTAATACATATTTTATGAAAAAGAGGATAAATAAATATACAAGGTATGATGTAGCACGTAATGAAAGTAGTTTATTAGATTATGTATTGGTGGATAAAAGGTTGATGGGTAGGCTCCAGGATGTACATGTTTATAGAGGGGCAACTGATATATCGGATCATTATTTAGTTGTAGCTACAGTTAGAGTAAGAGGTAGATGGGAAAAGAGGAAGGTGGCAACAACAAGTAAGAGGGAAGTGAAAGTGTATAAACTAAGGGAGGAGGAAGTTCGGGTGAGATATAAGCGACTATTGGCAGAAAGGTGGGCTAGTGCAAAGATGAGTAGTGGGGGGGTTGAAGAGGGTTGGAATAGTTTTAAAAATGCAGTATTAGAATGTGGGGCAGAAGTTTGTGGTTATAGGAGGGTGGGGGCAGGAGGAAAGAGGAGTGATTGGTGGAATGATGAAGTAAAGGGTGTGATAAAAGAGAAAAAGGTAGCTTATGAGAGGTTTTTACAAAGCAGAAGTGTTATAAGAAGAGCAGAGTATATGGAGAGTAAAAGAAAGGTAAAGAGAGTGGTGAGAGAGTGCAAAAGGAGAGCAGATGATAGAGTGGGAGAGGCACTGTCAAGAAATTTTAATGAAAATAAGAAAAAATTTTGGAGTGAGTTAAACAAGTTAAGAAAGCCTAGGGAAAATATGGATTTGTCAGTTAAAAACAGAGTAGGGGAGTTAGTAGATGGGGAGATGGAGGTATTGGGTAGATGGCGAGAATATTTTGAGGAACTTTTAAATGTTAAGGAAGAAACAGAGGCAGTAATTTCATGCACTGGTCAGGGAGGTATACCATCTTTTAGGAGTGAAGAAGAGCAGAATGTAAGTGTGGGGGAGGTACGTGAGGCATTACGTAAAATGAAAGGGGGTAAAGCAGCTGGAACTGATGGGATCATGACAGAAATGTTAAAAGCAGGGGGGGATATAGTGTTGGAGTGGTTGGTACTTTTGTTTAATTAAATGTATGAAAGAGGGGAAGGTACCTAGGGATTGGCAGAGAGCATGTATAGTCCCTTTATATAAAGGGAAAGGGACAAAAGAGACTGTAAAAATATAGAGGAATAAGCTTACTGAGTATACCAGGAAAAGTGTACGGTAGGGTTATAATTGAAAGAATTAGAGTAAGACAGAATGTAGGATTGCGGATGAGCAAGGAGGTTTTAGAGTGGGTAGGGGATGTGTAGATCAGGTGTTTACATTGAAGCATATATGTGAACAGTATTTAGATAAAGATAGGGAAGTTTTTATTGCATTTATGGATTTAGAAAAGGCATATGATAGAGTGGATAGAGGAGCAATGTGGCAGATGTTGCAAGTATATGGAATAGGTGGTAAGTTATTAAATGCTGTAAAGAGTTTTTTATGAGGATAGTGAGGCTCAGGTTAGGGTGTGTAGAAGAGAGGGAGACTACTTCCGGTAAAAGTAGGTCTTAGACAGGGAGTGTAATGTCACCATGGTTGTTTAATATATTTATAGATGGGGTTGTAAAGGAAGTAAATGCTAGGGTGTTTGGGAGAGGGGTGGATTAAATTATGGGGAATCAAATTCAAAATGGGAATTGACACAGTTACTTTTTGCTGATGATACTGTGCTTATGGAGAGATTCTAAAGAAAAATTGCAAAGGTTAGTGGATGAGTTTGGGAATGTGTGTAAAGGTAGAAAGTTGAAAGTGAACATAGAAAAGAGTAAGGTGATGAGGGTGTCAAATGATTTAGATAAAAAAATTGGATATCAAATTGGGGAGGAGGAGTATGGAAGAAGTGAATGTTTTCAGATACTTGGGAGTTGACGTGTCGGCGGAATGGATTTATGAAGGATGAGGTTAATCATAGAATTGATGAGGGAAAAAAGGTGAGTGGTGCGTTGAGGTATATGTGGAGTCAAAAAAACGTTATCTATGGAGGCAAAGAAGGGAATGTATGAAAGTATAGTAGTACCAACACTCTTATATGGGTGTGAAGCTTGGGTGGTAAATGCAGCAGCGAGGAACGGTTGGAGGCAGCGGAGATGTCCTGTTTAAGGGCAATGTGTGGTGTAAATATTATGCAGAAAAATTCGGAGTGTGGAAATTAGGAGAAGGTGTGGAGTTAATAAAAGTATTAGTCAGAGGGCAGAAGAGGGGTTGTTGAGGTGTTTGGTCATTTAGAGAGAATGGATCACAGTAGAATGACATGGAAAGCATATAAATCTATAGGGAAGGAAGGCGGGTAGGGGTCCTGCCTCGAAAGGGTTGGAGAGGGGGGTAAAGGAGGTTTTGTGGTAAGGGGCTTGACTTCCAGCAAGCGTGCGTGAGCGTGTTAGATAGGAGTGAATGGAGACGAATGGTACTTGGGACCTGACGATCTGTTGGAGTGTGAGCAGGGTAATATTTAGTGAAGGGATTCAGGGAAACCGGTTATTTTCATATAGTCGGACTTGAGTCCTGGAAAATGGGAAGTACAATGCCTGCACTTTAAAGGAGGGGTTTGGGATATTGGCAGTTTGGAGGGATATGTTGTGTATCTTTATATGTTTATGCTTCTAGACTGTTGTATTCTGAGCACCTCTGCAAAAACAGTGATAATGTGCGAGTGTGGTGAAAGTGTTGAATGATGATGAAAGTATTTTCTTTTTGGGGATTTTCTTTCTTTTTTGGGTCACCCTGCCTCGGTGGGAGACGGCCGACTTGTTGAAAAAAAAAAAAAAAAAAAAAAAAACTTACATGTACACTATTTTTATCCAATATGCTAACTGACACTATTAAGCAAGGTATGTACTCCGATCCTTCACAATTCCACACAATCTTCAATAAAATCATCATCATCTGCATTTTTAACCCTGCTTTTTTTTTTTTTTCCCCACACCCTCATGTTTCCCTTTTTTATATTCTTATATTCTACCTACATACCCAAGCAATTTAGGCGATCCATCCTCCCCCCCCCCAACTCTGCCATATTTTTTTTTAACACATTGGTCATTTCCCACTGAGGCAGGGTGACCCAAAAAGAAAGAAAAACCCCAAAAAGAAAGAAAAATACTTTCAACATCATTCAACACTTTCACCATCACTCATGCATAATCACTGTCTTTGCAGAGGTGCTCAGATACTGCCAATATCCCAAACCCCTCCTTTGAAGTGCAGGCATTGTAATTCCCATTTCCAGGACTCAAGTCCGGCTAACTGGTTTCCCTGAATCCCTTCACAAAATATTACCCTGCTCACACTGCAACAGCTCGTCAGGTCTGCTATTATCCTTATATAATTTTTTAACACATCACCATCTCCATCATTACACACTGCTCTTACTCCATCCACTCTTTTTCTTGTTAAAATTAGCCCTCAAAACAGATCAAATGCATGTACTTTTCCAGGACATCTAATATTAAACATTCATGTCACACACTGATACATCAGAGAAGGGTGAACTCTGACTATGGAAAATAAAACCCTTGTGGTTTAGCGCTTCTTTTTTATTATAATAATAATATGGAAAATAATGATACAGTGGAACCTCAGCTTATGAATTTAATCCGTTCCTTGACCTTGTTCGTATCCTGATTTGTTCGTATGCTGAGTCGATTTTCCTCATTTAAATTAAATGAAATGGCATTAATCCATTCCAGTGGAATTCCTGCTCTCAGGAGGCATGACAAAATACTTCAGTATGATGCAAATATCAACTCTACGGCTTATTTATCTATTACAATCCGTCTAATTTCACCATCACTCAAGGAATGCACAACAGGTGCATCATCGTCAATGTTCAGCATTTCTTCAATGTCATCTTTCTGTAACTCCATTAGCACACAGTCAAGATGAGCAAATAGAGTTGTCAACACTTATTGCTTGCGTACATCTAAAGCTACCCAAGGTCCTACTGAAGCCATAACCTTAGGTAGTTTCAAATTTAGATTGGATAAATATGCAAGTGAGAGGGGTTGGATTTGAGTGGGACTTGCATGTAAGTAGATAGAATTATTAAAGCTAATGGCTTGGGTAGCATTGAAAACCAAGTGGGGCAAATATTCTGTTAGTGGGGTGGATTGTGAAGGACCTGCCTAGTATGGGCCAATAGGCCTACTGCAGTGTATTATTATTATAATAATAATAATTATTATTATTTTGTAAATTAAAAGGACACAAGTGCAACTAATGTGATATTTTTTATTATGGCAAAGTTTCGCTCTCCAGGAGCTTTATCAAGCCGTTACAAACAATACATGGACACAGAGGGTATATATAGGCTTAGAGTGAGGTGTAATACTAGTGGTGGTAGAAGTAGTAGTAGTAATATAAGTTGTAGTAGTAGTAATATAAGCTGTAGTAGTAGTAGTAGTAGTAGTAATAGTAATATAAGTAGTAGTAGTAGTAGTAGTAGTAATACAATATGGTAGAACAATCAACTTGCATATGAGTAAAAGGGTAGTAAGTTGCTTGTTTTACCATATTGTATTACTACTACAACTCACATTACTACTACTACTACTACTACAACTTATGTTACTACTACTACCACCACTACCACTAGTATTACACCTCATTCTAAGTCTATATATACCCTCTATGTCCATGTATTGTTTGTAACGGCTTGACAAAGCCCCTGGAGAGTGAAACATTGTCACAATACAATATCACATTACTTGCACTTGTGTCCTTTTACTTTACATATTGTTGGTAATTCTACCAACATTAATACTATTATTATTATTAATTTAGGGAACTGGAGCACAGATCCAATTCCCTAGATCAAGAGCCCCTCACCAAGGAACCTCCCTTGAGGGGAAAGTTTACATCCTGAAGTTTCATTCGTATCCAGAAGCAAAAAATTGACCGAAATGACTGTTCATATCCTGAAAAATTCGCATGGTGGGGAATTCGTAAACCGAGGTTCCACTGTACAGTAATGACTGAAAAAGTTATGCTATTTGACTAAAACACATTGGAATGTTTAGTTTTAGCATAATTAGTTATATTATGTTTATATTTCATTCCTCCTGGAAACCCCTTTGATGGATGGCTTCATTTTAACCATAACTAAACCAATAAAACATATAAAGGATCATCTGATATACATTAGCTCCATTCTTCCCACTCAGCTGTCTGCCCTCAAAAATTGTTCTTCATCTGCTTGTATTCTCATAAATAATCTACTATTAACTCTCATACTGCAGAAGAGATTTAACTGTAAAACTACTAAATGTAAGAGGTAAAGTAACAAAAAGTAAAATAAAAGCAAAAGATAAGTACTGTATGTGTAATTTGTTGGCTGCTGTTGAACAAAAGGATTACCGTATATACAATAAATGTGAAAGATAAAGTGTCATCACTTTGTTATAGAATGCTAAGACACATTCTACATGAATAATGAATGACCTCCAGGATGCATAGTAATATAGTCACATTTAACTACTGAATTCATTGTCTAAATATTCTTGCATTTCCTAACAGAAATCTTCACAATTAACATGCAATAATTTTATGTACAGTACTATCTTTAAACAAACATGTACATGCTAGCACTGTATGATATAAAATAACTGCTGTTCCATGGTGTGAACAATTAGTAATTGAATTATGTTACCCACCATTATTTCTAACTTTTAATTCTAAAAAAATACAAAAAATAAATTAATTTATTTATACTAATTACTGTGGAAATTTAACAAGAGTATTCTAAGAGGCCATACCATATTTTCACAGTACATTTAATAACATAAACCTTATACAGTAATTTTAACTCCTTGCAATATGTTCCATAGATACACAATGAGACTTTATGAAGATCATGTTCCAAGAGACCCTGCAAATATGGAAAAATCTGTGAAAGCACTCATGGCTAACCAAAGCAAGAGTATTTATTTATAAAAACTTCCAAAAAAAAAAACAAAAAAAAATTCTTAACCAATTTTTACCAAAAATACATTAGTCTGCTATACATGCACCAAAATTCATATAATATACCAAAAATAAATCCATTTAATTAAAAAAACAACTGAAAAGTTTTTGTAATATAACAGCAACCACTATTACAAACTTACCATAATAAAATAAAAAACTAACTTCTTGGCTTATTTTTACCAAAAGAAATATGAGCACAACACATGTATGTCATATACTATATATTAAAATTAAATGAATTTATTAAAAAATTTAAATCCATGAGATAGAGTAAGAATGAGGTGACCCATGATGGTCCAGCAATATGAGAAATAGGAATAGTATTTCATGGGTGGCCCCTCACACGAAAAAGCGAATTAATGAATAAGAATTTAGAAAATACAGAAGTCTCACTTATCAGGTAGTGTCCTTACATTGAGAAATTTTACCTTAATTGAAGGCCTTCACAAGTGGCCAGTTTTGTGTGTATCACAGTTAATAACACAATCCACTTCTACTTGGCTCTAGATAAAACTGATTTCCTTATTTGTGTAAGACTAAAGAAATTAGATTCTTTTTAATTATTAGTCTGCTACATCTCTGCCTTTCATTTAAATAAATATTCTAATGTTATCTTTATCTTCATATTTATATTACAGCAATACAGTACTAAAACAGCATTTATATAATTTTTTATATTTTGCAATTATACAATATACAGTAGTGCACTGTACAAGCTAAAGTATCCAAGCACCAGTCTCTCATTACCTGAAAAATGTGGATCCAAGCCAAATTTTGCCCTTCAAGTAGTGGAAGCTTCTAGCTAAAAATAACATGAACTACTGTACACTATTTTTTTAAACTTCATATCACAGAACATTGACCAAGTAGTAGCAGGAAGGACTTCATCATTATTACTGGGAGGGATTATTATATCTCCTTCCCAATATCTTCACTGATGAATGAAGGCCCCAAAATATGCTTTTTTTTTTTCAAATATGCAGCCAAATTCTTTAGTTGCTATGAAAATTTAACAAAAAAAGACAATGCTTATCTTCTACTGCCATACAGATTTGATTCATCTTAGGAATTAATTTTCAAAATAACATGAAAATATATAAAACTTTAGATTTACACAATTCTAATTATTTTTATGTCATATATTAAGGGTTTGAGAATAATAAATGCACAACTACATCCTTTAAGTAGACACATTCAAGGATACAAGAATTTCTTCTATCTAAAGCAGGAATGAGGCTTATAGACAGCAGATCAGTTTATAATAATAAAAAAGGTAAGACATAACAAATATTAAAGAGTTAAAAGTTTAGTTAGTTGACAACGTGTTCTGCTTTCTATAACTTTTAGCAAATTCATACATGTAATAAATTTACTACAGACAATAACACTTTAAAATTTAACAATTCATGTACTTAAATTCTTTCAAGGCATCACATAACAATCATTACTACCCTGGTAAAATATTAATCAATAATTTCAACAGTGTATATATAGCTACTTAATAATGCACTCTCAAATTCCCTGAAATTTACAGGATGCATAAAGCACGAAAGGCAAGGAAACGTGTTCCAGATCTGAGTTTCAGAGTCAAAGACTGTTCTGCTACTAAAAATAATACTGAGCCACGTTCAACAGAAGTAGCATGTGGCACCTCTCCAGGGCATGCTGGGCTAACCTCTACATCTTCAGCACTACCTTCCACCACCAGGACAATACTAGCAGATTCTATTGGTCTTAAAGTGTATTGCTCCACCCCAACAGGGATCTGTTGGAAAAATCAAGCATTTAAATTCAAAATAAAACTTACAGATTTTTCTTATATTCCAAACTTCAAGATATGTATATCCGTAGACCATCAGCTTCAAATGATGCACACCTCAAATAAATTATATAGTGAATTCTTATCATGATACACCATGAGCATCAATCTATTCCTCTGCCTATAAATACATATTTACACCTACACACTAATTTTTTTTACACATCAGCCACTTCTCACCATGGCAAGGTGACCCAAAGAAGAAGAGTCATTCATCATTACATGATCCTTACCTGCCATAGGAAAGACAATATTCAAGGAACTGGAAGTACATATAGGGGTGTTGGAAAGGAACTCACAAAAGTAAAAAAAGCAAATGCTCTTCACAATATGAATGTTACTACTAGTTTAATGTTTGCTATTGTTGTGATGCCACTTCATCTCAGCTATTAATATACTGTTTTAATATACTATGTTACTGAAAACTCCAGCTGGAAACAAGTGGATAATTTTTTTAACTATATTGATACTTAAACTCCTTAACTGTAAGGAGTGGCAAAAAAATTTAATATCTCCATGTTAATGAGGACTGGGGAAAGAGAAGGTGATCCACCCCAGCATCCCTCACAAAGTCACTCTCTAGGAAACTGTAATGAAGTTAGCCTAAAGTGATGTAGCCTCACATAAGCATACCTTAAATAAGGTGTGCTTTATTTATTTAGGAACATTTGAGAGGGTGTGTAAGAAAGATGAAAGTGAACACAAATAAGAGTAAGATGATGAGGGTCTCCAACGAGTTAGGTAAAGACAAATCAGATATCATATTGGAGGGAGTATGGAAGAAGTGAATATTTTTATTATATATTTATATTAACACACTGGCCGATTCCCACCAAGGCAGGGTGGCCCAAAAAAGAAAAACTTTCACCATCATTCACTCCATCACTGTCTTGCCAGAAGGGTGCTTTACACTACAGTTTTGAAACTGCAACATTAACACCCCTCCTTCAGAGTGCAGGCACTGTACTTCCCATCTCCAGGACTCAAGTCCGGCCTGCCAGTTTCCCTGAATCCTTTCATAAATGTTACTTTGCTCACACTCCAACAGCACGTCAAGTATTAAAAACCATTTGTCTCCATTCACTCCTATCAAACACGCTCACGCATGCCCGCTGGAAGTCCAAGCCCCTCGCACACAAAACCTCCTTTACCCCCCCCCCCCTCCAACCTTTCCTAGGCCGACCCCTACCCCGCCTTCCTTCCACTACAGACTGATACACTCTTGAAGTCATTCTGTTTCGCTCCATTCTCTCTACATGTCCGAACCACCTCAACAACCCTTCCTCAGCCCTCTGGGCAACAGTTTTGGCAATCCCGCACCTCCTCCTAACTTCCAAACTACGAATTCTCTGCATTATATTCACACCACACATTGCCCTCAGACATGACATCTCCACTGCCTCCAGCCTTCTCCTAGCTGCAACATTCATCACCCATGCTTCACACCCATACAGGAGCGTTGGTAAAACTATATTCTCATACATTCCCCTCTTTGCTTCCAAGGACAAAGTTCTTTGTCTCCACAGACTCCTAAGTGCACCGCTCACCCTTTTTCCCTCATCTATTCTATGATTCACCTCATCTTTCATAGCCCCATCTGCTGACACGTCCACTCCCAAATATCTGAATACATTCACCTCCTCCATACTCTCTCCCTCCAATTTGATATCCAATCTTGCATCACCTAATCTTTTTGTTATCCTCATAACCTTACTCTTTCCTGTATTCACTTTCAATTTTCTTCTTTTACATACCCTACCAAATTCATCCATCAACCTCAGCAACTTCTCTTCAGAATCACCCAAGAGCACAGTGTCATCACCAAAGAGCAACTGTGACAACTCCAACTTTATGTGTGATTCTTTATCTTTTAACTCCACACCTCTTGCCAAGACCCTCGCATTTACTTCTCTTACAACCTCATCTATAAATATATTGAACAACCACGGTGACATCACACATCCTTGTCTAAGGCCTACTTTTACTGGGAAATAATCTCCCTCTTTCCTACATACTCTAACTTGAGCCTCACTATCCTCATAAAAACTCTTCACTGCTTTCAGTAACCTACCTCCTATACCATACATCTGCAACATCTGCCACATTGCCCCCCTATCCACCCTGTCATATGGTTTTTCCAAATCCATAAATGCCACAAAAACCTCTTTAGCCTTATCTAAATGCTGTTCACTTATATGTTTCACTGCAAACACCTGGTCCACACACCCCCTACCTTTCCTAAAGCCTCCTTGTTCATCTGCTATCCTATTCTCCATCTTACTCTTAATTCTTTCAATAACTAACAGGTATACTCAACAGACTTATCCCCCTATAATTATTGCACTCTCTTTCGTCCCCTTTGCCTTTATACAAAGGAACTATGCATGCTCTCTGCCAATCCCTAGGTACCTTACCCTATTCCATACATTTATTAAATAATAGCACCAACCACTCCAAAACTATATCCCCACCTGCTTTTAACATTTCTATCTTTATCCCATCAATCCTGGCTGCCTTACCCCCTTTCATTTTACCTACTGCCTCACAAACTTCCCCCACACTCACAACTGGCTCTTCCTCACTCCTACAAGATGTTATTCCTCCTTGCCCTATACACGAAATCACAGCTTCCCTATCTTCATCAACATTCAGCAATTCCTCAAAATATTCCCTCCATCTTCCCAACCTCTAACTCTCCATTTAATAACTCTCCTCTCCTATTTTTAACTGACAAATTTATTTGAATGTGTTCAAATATTTGGGAGTAGATTTGTCAGCAGATGGGTTTATGAAGGATTAGGTTAACCACAGAACTGATGAAGAAAAAAAGGTGAGTGGAGTGGAGACAAAAAAAAATGTTATCCATGGAGGCAAAGAAGGGAATGTACGAGAGTATAGTGGTACCAACACTCTTATATGATTGCCAAGCATAGGTTGTGAGTGTGTCTAAGGGCAATGTGTGGTGTAAATATTATGCAAAGAATATGTAGAGTGGAAATTAAGAAGAGGTGTGGAGTTACTAAAAATATGATTCAGAGGGCTGAGGAGGGGTTATTGAGGTGGTCTGGTCATTTACAGAGGATGGAGCAAAATAGGTTGACCTGGAGGGTGTATAAATCTGTAGTGGGGAGGAGGGGTAGGGGTCATCCAAGGAAAGGATGGAGGGAGGGGGTAAAAGAGGTTTTGTGTGCAAGGGGCCTGGACATACAGCAGGCATGTGTGAGCATGTTAGATAAGAGTGAATGGAGACCAACATTTTTGGGAGCCTGACAAGCTATTGGAGTGTAAGCAGAGTAATATTCTGTGAAGGGATTCAGGGAAACTGGTTAGCCAGACTTGAGTCCTGGAGGTGAGAAGTACAATGACTGCACTCTAAAGGAGGGGTCTGGGATATTGGCTGTTAGAAGTGACAAATTAACTGTCATGTCTGGGTGCATATACAAAGACAGTGATATTGTGTGAATGATGGCAAAAGTGTTGAATGATGGTGAAAGAGTTCTTTTCTTATTTGGGTGTCACTGCCTTGATGGGAGATAGCTGACGTGTTAAAAAAAAAAAAAAACTTGTTAGGCATTTGTTATTAATCCTTAATGGATTCTCTGAGATATTTTGGATATACGTATTCTGAAACTCTGGAGAGAAATTGCATAGGCTAGCATTGGAATTTGGAAGAGTATGTAAAAGAAGGAAATTATACGTGAATATAGCAGAAAGTAAGTTAATGAGAGAAACAAAAAATCAAAACAATGAGAGATTAAATATCATAATTGAGGGATGGATGGAGTATGGAGGAAGTAAATGTGTTCAAATATTTGGGAGAGGACTTGTCAGCAGATGGGTCAATAAAAGACAAGATGAACCACAGATAAGTGAGGAGAAATAGGTGGGTGGTACAGCGAGGCATTTGTGAACACAACAAAACTTTACTGATGGAGGCAAAAAGGGCAACGTACTAGAGAATAGTAGTACCAACATTGTTATATGGATGTGATGCATGGGGTTTAAACACTGCAGAGCAGGAGGCTGGAGAGTGAAGAGATGTCATATTTGAGAATGTAGCATGGTGTAAAGATTCTGCAGAGAATTCAGAGCATGGAGTTTAGAAGATGGTACGGGGTTGCCCTAAGTATAATTCAGAGGGCTGAGGAAGGGATGTTTAGGTAGTTTGGGCATTCATAGAGGACAAAGCAAAATAAAAGCATATGTATACTTGGACTGAGTGTAAAACAAAAACCTGTAATTATTTTACATGATGGTAAGATTGCTGGTGTTTTTTTTTGTCTCATAAACATACAAGATTTCAGGTACGTCTTGCTACTACTTCTTACACATACATGTACAAGCATATATATATACATACAGTGGACCCCCGGTTAACGATATTTTTTCATTCCAGAAGTATGTTCAGGTGCCAGTAATGACCGAATTTGTTCCCATAAGGAATATTGTGAAGTAGATTAGTCCATTTCAGACCCCCAAACATACACGTACAAACGCACTTACATAAATACACTTACATAATTGGTCGCACTGGGAGGTGATCGTTAAGCGGGGGTCCACTGTATATATACAGTGGACCCCTGGCATACGATGGCATCAGCATACGTTAAATCCAGCATACGATACATTTTAACGCAAAAATTTTGCCTCGCCACATGTTAAAAAACCCACCACACGCGATTTGTCCGGAATGCGTCTACGTGTGGCCTGAACTGCCCCGTGGGTGCCAGTGTTTACAAGCCAGCCAGTGTGCTCGCATCTAAGCATGCATTCGGTACATTCCATATTATCACAGTGTTTTTGGTGCTTGTTTCTGCAAAATAAGTCACCATGGGCCCCAAGAAAGCTTCTAGTGCCAACCCTGCGGGAAAAAGGGTGCTAATTACTATGGAAATGAAGAAAGAGATAATTGCAAAGTACCAAAGTGGAGTGCATGTGTCGGAGCTGGCCAGGTTGTATACCAAACCCCAATCAACCATTGCTACTATAGTGGCCAAGAAAACGGCAATCAAGGAAGCTGTTCTTGCAAAAGGTGCATGTCTGTTTTTGAAATAGAGATTGCAAGTGTTAGAAGATGTTGAGAGACTGTTATTGGTGTGGATAAATGAAAAACAGATATCAGGAGATAGCATCTCTCAAGTGATCATATGTGAAAAGGCTATGAAGTTGCATGACAAAAAAATGCCTGCAACTAGTGGTAATGTGAGTGAATTTAAGGCCAGCAAAGGTTGGTTTGAAAGATTTAAGAATCGTAGTGGCATACATATTGTGATTAAGCATGGTGAGGCTGCCAGTTCGGACCAAAAAGCAGCTGAAAAATATGTGAAGGAATTCAAGGATTACATAGACAGTGAAGAATTTAAACCTGAACAAGTGTTTAATTGCGACGAAACAGGCCTGTTTTGGAAGAAATTGCCAAGCAGGACCTACATTACTCAGGAGGAAAAGGCACTCCCAGGACATAAGCCTATGAAAGACAGGCTTACTCTTCTCATGTGTGCCAATGCTAGTGGTGATTGCAAAGTGAAGCCTTTATTGGTGTATCACTCAGAAACTCCCAGAGCGTTCAGGAAAAACAATGTCCTCAAGGCTAATTTGTGTGTGCTGTGGAGGGTAAACAGTAAGGCATGGGTCACTAGAGACTTTTTCTATGACTGGTTACACCATGCATTTCCCCCCAATGTGAAAAATTACCTAATTGAAAAGAAATTAGACCCCAAATGCCTCCTGGTATTAGACAAAGCTCCTGGTCATCCTTCAGACTTGGCAGAATGACTTTCTGGGGACATAGCTTCATTAAGGTCAAGCTTTTACTTCCTAATACCACTCCTCTCCTGCAGCCCATGGACCAGCAGGTCATTTCCAACTTCAAGAAACTGTACACAAAAGCTATGTTTCAAGAGTGCTTTGAAGTGACCACAGACATTCGATTGACTCTAAAAGAGTTTTAGAAGGATCACTTTCATATCCTCAATTGTGTAAACCTTATAGGTAAGGCTTGGGAGGGAGTGACTAAGAGGACCTTGAACTCTGCTTGGAAGAAACTGTGGCCAGAATGTGTAGACAAAAGGGATTTTGAAGGATTTGAGGCTAACCCTGGGAATCGTATGCCAGTTGAGGAATCCATTGTGGCATTGGGGAAGTCCTTGGGGTTGGAGGTTAGTGGGGAGGATGTGGAAGAGTTGGTGGAGAAGGACAATGAAGAACTAACCACTGATGAGCTGCTAGATCATCTTCAACGGCAAGAGGCCAGACCTGAGGAAACTGCTTCGGAAGTGGGGATAGAGAAATTGAAGAAGTTGCCTACTTCAACGATTAAAGAAATGTGTACAATGTAGACAAAGGTGAAAACCTTTATGGATGAAAATCACCCTCACACAGCTATTGCAAGCCGTGCTGGTGACTATTACAATAATAATGTTGTGAACCACTTTAGAAAAGTCATAAAGGAACGAGAGGTACAGGCCTCTATGGACAGATATGTTGTGCGACAGAAGTCCAGTGACTCTCAAGCTGGTCCTAGTGGCATTAAAAGAAGAAGGGAAGTAACCCTGGAAAAGGACTTGCTACCTCAAGTCCTAATGGAAGGGGATTCCCCTTCTAAACAATAACAACTTCGACACTCTTCCCTCCTCCCATCCCATCAATCATCACCAGATCTTCATTAAAGGTAAGTGTCATGTATTCTATTGTTAGTAGAGTAATCTACTAACTGTGCATGTCTTCTTCAGTTTGTGTGCATTAAACTTAATATTTCATGTGGTAAAACTTTTTTTTTCATACTTTTGGGTGTCTTGCATGGATTTGATTTCCATTATTTCTTATGGGGAAAATTAATTTGCCTTACAATAATTACGGCATACGATGAGCTCTCAGGAACAGATTAATATCATATGCCGGGGGTCCACTGTATACACACACCCCTCTGCCAAGGGAGGTACTACCGTCTTGCCAAGTGAGTGTAAAATGGAAGCCTGTAATTGTTTTACACGATGGTAGGATTGCTGGTGTCTTTTTTTTTGTCTCATACACATGCAAGATTTTAGGTACATCTTGCTACTTCTACTTACACTTAGGTCACACTACACATACATGTACAAGCATATACTATATACACACACCCCTCTGGGTTTTCTTCTATTTTCTTACTAGTTCTTGTTCTTGCTTATTTCCTGGTATCTCCATAGGGATGTGGAACAGAATTCTTCCTCCGTAAGCCATGCGTGTTGTAAGAGGCGACTAAAATGCCGGGAGCAAGGGGCTAGTAACCCCTTCTCCTGTATAAATTACTAAATTTAAAAAGAGAAACTTTCATTTTTCTTTTTGCGCCACCCTTCCTCGGTGGGATACGGCCAGTTTGTTGAAAGAAAGAAAGATATTTGGAGTGAAAGGAAGGAGAGGTAGGAGTTGTCCCAGGAAGGGTTGGAGGGACAGAAAAAAATGGGTTTAAGTGCTAGGGGCCTGAACATCCAAGTCTTATGCGAGTGTGTTGGAGCAGAGTAGAGACAAGTGTACTATGATATCCTGCCACCACTAATGTATTAGAATGAAAGAAATGGTAATAACCTGGAAGTGCTTAAATGATTTTAAAAAATCAAATGCACCAAATGGAACCTCTACTAAATGGCACTTAGTTAGTCACAAAGTATCCACACATTTCTGTAGTACTATGGTGAAGGTTGCCCTGGATCATGGGTGGGTGAGTGAAAGTGCGTGAATGAAAACTTTTTATGTCACGAGAAGGCAGCATGAACACAGTATTCAAGTTTCTTCCTATCACAACCACAGAGATTTGTAACAACTAGTAACAATGTTAACCCTTTCAGGGTCGCCAGGCCCTCTCAGATACTTGTTCTCAGGGTCGCCAAAATTTAAAAAAAAAAATTATTTTTTCTTATGAAAAGATAGAGAATCTTTTTCCGATCATAATGACACCAAAAGTATGAAATTTGATGGAAAACTTACAGAATTATACTCTCACGAAGTTAGCAGTCTCGACGATGTTTACGCATCAGCGATTTTGCCCACTTTGAGCCCTATTTTCGGCCAATTCCAGTGTACTAGTCGACAAAAATCATAACTATTTTGCTAGAACTCCATTTTTTATATCGAATGAGTACAAGAAACCACCCATTTACCGATTTCAACTATCCAATAAAGTGGTCAGACTTTAGCAATTTTGCCAATTTCACACAAATTTCAAAAGATGCCAATTCCCAAATAGGGTCCAGAATAAACAAGAAAGACATTCCTGGCACTAAAATAACATTTCCTCTGTTCATTAGTCACATCCCCAGGCCCCTCTTACATTTCTTTTGCTTTCCACTTTGAATTTTTATTCTCACAAAAAATAGAAGTTTTACTGTTATGCAGACTACTGTATTAGTGTAGAAATGGTATAAATAATATCTGCGCACTTGTGAAAGAATATCAGATTCCCCAGTTGATGTGTATTGGATGCGTGGCATGATTTATTTACTTTTGAACTTTGGCAAAAATCGAACATTTCTGCTACTTTGAGCTCAATTTCAAGGTACTTTTCATCGTGAAACCAATCAAAATCATCTCAATTTCTGTAATATGTCTTTCATTCTATAAAATAAGACCAGGAAAACTAGAATACAACCATAAATACCATACGAAAATACAGTGCAAAGTCGCTGTTTTAAACCAAAAACACGGTCAAAGTTTTTTTTTTCTCATTACACATTGTGTGCTGCAGGATTTTTTTTATACTGCACACACTGACCACATAGACCCATTCTTTCACATGTAGGCCTACCAGCTTTCTCTTGCTAGATTTGAGGGCGCTAGAATTTATGCATACAAGTACGTCAAAAACCCTGGCGCGTAAGCCATAGTAGTACGTCGGAAACCCTGAAAGGGTTAATAATGATAACAAAGGCATACCTTCTTCAAAAATATTCTTTGTGATAATTTCTGGCTAGGTGACACAGGCTTAACACAGTACTTCATGGATGTAAGGGCTGATTACAACCTCAGCAAGAAGCAGAATGTGAAATTGCAGATATCCCAAATGACTGATAAACAATGACTAGCTCAAACATAACCAAGATCACTTAACTATTTCAAGAGAGTACTAAGAGAGAAAATAGCACTTCCCACCTCTACATTATTAGGAGGAAAATCTTTGGCCATAAATAGCAATATTGATGACCCTTTTATCACTTCAAGTACATCTTAAAGGTATCATTAACCTCAACTTCCTCAAACTCCTTTTCCCTTCCTTCTTTTCTTACATCCTCCTCCCTCAAAAGTACAATTCTCGATGGTCAAATAAACACAAATGTAATGTCAACATGCTAAGAAAAAATAAAATTTATCATATTTAGTTAGGGCCACAGGGTATGCAGCATCACTGGTGAAGTTTTACAGTATTTCCCTCCCTCTGCCACTTTTCATCACTTCACTTTTCTTAAAAGTACAGTACAGTACAGTAATTAGACATCTTAAGTCATAAGTTTTCATCAACATTAACTCACAGTGCAACATATTACAGTACAATATTATTATTTTTAATGTATTTTTTTAGAAAAATTTAATAATCCTGATTTAAACTTATTACTGTAATGCCAGTAGCTGTTCTTTGTTACATATACCATGGGCAGTGAAGACTTCACTTTGCATGTAAAACATGTTAATGTATGACGATTAATGAATTGCTGTAAGAAGTAAGAGGTTTCACTACACTTAAGCTACAGCAAAAAGGAATTCGAACCCACCTCAATCATATCAACAGCAAAGTCGGGTACTGGAGGATTGTACAAAGTTGTGTAACCATCCATTTTAAAGCCTTCGAACTTTTTAGATTCAGATGAGACCATTCCATAGTCCAGCATGGATACTAAAGTTTTCCACATCTTGATACTTTGGGGTCAAGCCAGCACGCACAACATTATCCGAGCAGGCCATGCATTCAATGCAGTCTGTGAAAATATTAATTTAAAATTTATTTAATTCTTTCACTAAAAAAATAAAAATATTTTAGTATCTTAAAAACACATGCTGAGACTTTCTAAATCAAGTTATTGCACTAATATGCAATCTGACCCTATAGCCAAAGTAATAGTTTACATACAGAAAACCATCGGATAATGTGGTAGTTAAGTTCCTGAAAATGGTGTGTGATCAAAAGTTGCATAAACCAAGCAGAACAACATATAGGAAAATATAGTTACATTAATTACACCCTCCAAAAGTGCCAAGCTAAAGATTCAGGTGTTAAAGACTTCCTTTTACTCATAATCAAACATGTATAGCCCCAAAACCAAAAGGAACACCAGACAAAATATGGGGCAGATAAGAGACAAAAGTGCAACCCTTCCTCTCACCACAGCAGCCACGTGAGCACTGAATCACTGTGGAGTGTGGCAGCAGGCCGTGACATCGTGCTAACAGCTGCTACCCAGCATAATGCACTGACGAAAAAAGACCCCCCTGTATGGTAGGCCTTTGATTTTCATCACAGCATTATGCCAGGGTGCTCACTCGGCATAATGCCGTGACTAGCACTGTACCAGTGACAAGTCATGAGTGTTTTTTTTTACCCCTGCAGCCCAGCTGAAGTCCAAGCATTTCTGTTGACTACCTATTCAACCAAGTTGTTGTTGCTTTGGACAGCCCACTTGTCCACATGGCCATCACACCTGATTGACCTGGTACTTAGCAGATAAAAAAAAAAACACAATAGCAAATACTGAATGATGAATGACCAAAAGTCTAATGAATATGACTAAAAGCACTCACCTCCAAGCAGGTATGCATGGATAATGTTAGGACCAAGAAACATAGCATCACCAGGCTGCAGAGTAAGATAGTTCAGCAAATATATGGAGAAACAGCCAACATCACCTGGGTACTTTTCATGAAGTGTTGTGAAGAGGTTACATAATAAATCACCTCTCTCTGAGGATTCTGTTGATAAAATAAAAAAGATAAGTATTATATATTTGAGTTAATTCAATAAGTATATGGATCAGCTTCCAACATCAACAGAATATGTTTCATGAAGGTTAAGTTCTCTCTCAAGACATCAATGAAAAATAAATACCATGATATGGCAAGAATAATGTAACTCGGTAATATTCCTTATAGCCTTCCATTAAAATCTCATACAACTGGTAATCAAAAACATTTTCTATACCATTTCTTCAAATTCATGTTAAGTAACTAAATACCATTAACATACCCATTTCAGAGAACTGCTGCAATTGATCACTAAGAGCAGAAGCAATAACATCCTTGGGTGAATTCATCATTGCAGAAAAACAAGCTTTAAGATTATCTTCTGTAGGATTCTCAATGAAACTGTCTGCTTCATCTTCTCCTACTACTTTCCGGAGCTCAGGAAGCTCTGTAATTGAATGATAATTCCAAAGAAAATGTAACACTAATAAACAGGTAAACAAGAACTTGCAGTATTTATGTATTTTCCATTAGCCAAATCTGTAGCATATTTTCTATTCCATAAATCTACTGCATGTAGAGTATGGATATACATATACACAGTACTCTGCTGCTAAACACACCACTCTGAGAGCAGTTAAAAATATTACATAATGTATTCAAGGATTACATTAAAGTAATATATTAAAAACCTTTTAAATGCTTTTTAATTTGCTGTGCAGGCCTGAAGCCACATAGAGCTTGGAAAGGAGTCAGTGCGATGGTCATTTCAGGTTTGTGATTGGGATCCTTGTATACGTCTGGACGCTCTTTATGAAGTTGCTCAGCATGTCTCTATGATTAAAAAATGGATATCCAAATGATGGTTGTAGTTCAGAGAACACTTTTAAGAGTACACTATCACCTAACCATGTCATAATACCCTGTATCTATACAGTTGAGATTCCATCCAATTAATCACAAATTTTAACCCTTAAACTGTCCGAACATAGATTTACGTTCACGTGCGTAGCGCTCCGACCTTGATTTTCCCCATTTGAAAGCATGTAAAAAAACGTAGATCTACGCTCGGAGCCCCCCCACACGTGGACGTAGATCTACGTTTGGACACTTTAAGAGTTAATAATATGAAAGCAATTTTTATGCCTTACTGACCTTGTTGGGATGAGCTTGAATGGAGAGTGCCTGGTCAACACTTAGCACCTTGAACAAGAAAGGAAGCTGTTCACCAAACTTATCAATAAGAAGAGAACCCAACACCTCCGGCTGCTTATTGATGAAATTGCCAAGGGTTTCGCCGGTGGCTGAGAAAAAATAATTATTTCATTGAATTATTTTGGAAAGTTAATTACTAAAATACTGCACATTGGAGTTTCAGCATACCAGTATAAATTCTCATCACTGTAAACAAAAATGTAAGATGCTAAAAAAAGAAAATCTAACAGTAATAAACATACAAAATTATGAAGGCCAATATTAACCCTTTGAGGGTCGACAGGCCCTCTCCGAAACTCGTTCTCAGGGTCGGCCAAATTTAAAAAAAAAAAAAAATTATTTTCTCTTATGAAAAGATAGAGAATCTTTTCCCAATCATAAGGACACCAAAAGTTTGAAATTTGATGGAAAACTTACGGAATTATGCTCTCGCAAAGTTAGCGGACTCGGCGATTTTTACGTATCGGCGATTTTGCCCACTTTGAGCCCCATTTTCGGCCAATTCCACTGTACTAGTCGACAAAAAACATGAATATTTCGCTAGAACTCCATTTTTCTATTGAAGGGGTGCAAGAAACCACCCTTTTAAATGAAATTCAATTATCCAGTACAGTGGTCAAAAATTTAGCAATTTTGAAATTTTCACACAAATTTCAAAAGATGCCAATTTCCAATAGGGTCCAGAATAAACAAGAAAGACATTCCTGGAAACTAAAATAACATTTCCTCGGTCATTAGTCACGTCCTAAAGGCCCCTCTTATATTCTTTTGCTATCCACTTTGTTTTTTTATTCTCAAAAAAAAATATAAGATTTACTGTTATGCAGACTACGCATTAGTGTAAAAAATTGAAATAAATAATTATTGGTGCACTTGTAAAAGAATATTAGACTCACCAGTTGACGTGTATTGCACGCTTGGCACGATTTGTTACTTTGAAATTTGGTAAAATCGAACATTTCTGCTACTTTGAGCTCAATTTCAAGGTACCTTTCATTGTAAAACCAGTCAAAATCATCTCAATTTCTGTAATATGTCTTCCATTCTATAAAATGAGACCAAGAAAACTAGAATACAACAATAAATACCATACGAAAATACAGTGCAAAGTCGCTGTTTTATTCCAAAAAAATTGTCAAAGTTTTTTTCTCATTATGCACGTGTGCTGCAGGATTTTTTTTAGACTGTGCACAATGACCAAAGACCCATCTTCATATGAAGGCCTAACAGCTTTCCCACTAATTTGAGGGCGCTAGAATTTAGGGGACTAGTACGTCAAAACCCTGGGTCGTAAGCGACTAGTACATCCGAAACCCTCAAAGGGTTAATAAACAACTAAATACTGTGCAGTAAATCATATTTTATTATGCTAAATTGAATATTTTAATTATATACTTTCGAAATCTGGGAATAAAAAAAAAAAAAATTCCTATGAAATAATAGAGAATCTTTTCCCAACGGTAACGACACCAAAAGTATGAAATTTGATGTTAAATTATGAAATTACGCTGTCGTGAAGTTAGCGATATTGGCGCTATTTACACATCGGCGATTTCGCCCACTTTGAGCCCTATTTTTGACCAATTCCCATGTTCCAGTTGATTAAAATCATAGTTATTTTGCTAGAACTCCATTTATTCCATCAACTGAGTACAAGAAACTGCCCATTTACTGATTTCAACTACCCAGTAAAGTGGTCAGAAATTGGCAATTTGGCCCATTTCATGCAAATTTCAAAAGATGCCAATATCAAAATAGGGTCCAGAATAAACAACACACATTCCTGGTACTAAAATAACATTTTCTCTGTTCATTAGTCACATCTCCAGGCCTCTCTTATATTACTCTTGCTTTCCATTTTGAATTTTTATTCACACAAAAAATAGAAGATTTACTGTTATGCAGACTACTGCATTATTGTAAAAATGGCATAAATAATATCAGCACACTTGTGAAAGAATATTAGACCCACCAATTGATGTGTATTGGACACGTGGCATGATTTGTTTACTCTTGAACATCAGCAAAATTCAAACATTTCCACTACTTTGAGCTCAATTTTAAGGTACTTTTCATTGTGAAACCAATCAAAATCATAACTATTTCTGTAATATATCTTCCATTCTATCAAATGAGACCATGAAAATGAGAATATAATCATAAATACCATACGAAAATACACTGCAAATTCGCAGTTTTAAACCAAAAACACAGTTGGAGTTTTTTTCTTATTATGCACTGCATGCTGCAAGATTCTTTTTATAATGCACACACTGACCAAGCAGACCCATATGTAGGCCTACCAGCTTTCTTCTGCTTGATCTAAAGCCGTACACGTACAACACCGACCCTGAAAGGGTTAAAATCACAACCAAAAAACAAAACAACCATTGGCTTACTCAGAAGTATTAAGAAAAAAATTAAATGTAATATAAATAATGAAAAAGAAAAGATGCACAGCTATGAAAAGAGGAGATATGCAGCAACACACAACAGTCTAATCTGACGTACTATAAACATACTATAAATAAATTAAATAAAACAAAAGGAGATATAAAACACTCAAAAATTCATAAATTCTAGGATCAAATACGGCATCAAACAAGAAACTAATAAAATTCCCCGAGACCATGTATGTACTACCCCTCTCTCTAAGATACTGGTATTGTTCGTAAGTACAGTAGAAGGAAAAACATCACAATATAATAGCTGGATAATGATGTTTCAGTCCACTTCAACTAAAAACACTGTTAGACGATTTTGTTCAGGATGAGCTAAAACATTATCTAGTTTCCTCTTCAAAAGTATAAATTGTTTTTAAAATGTTAATAAATACATACACCTTCACTAACAACTACAGGCATATGATAAAATTGCCTTCCCGAAATAAAAAAAAACTTCTTATAAGGTATCCCCCATTCATCCTCTCCCCAGGTGAATACCTCCCTACTTCACAGCCTGGGAAATAAGCTGATGATGATGATGTAAACATAAATAAATGTTCATACCATATACAGTGGACCCTCGGACACTGACTGGTGTGGATATTGGCCAAATCGGATTTCGGCCACTTTTTTGGCCAAAATTCTACCCTGGCTTTCAGCCGGCAACTCGGAAATTGGCCGTATTGGACGCGTCCACCTGCCACACCACATGTGTGTCAGTCTGGCTGTCTCTCTCAGTGAGTGAGCAACACTCTGCACATTCATCCAAACATTTCATTATAATCTATTGTTTTTTGTGGTTGGTTATTGAGTGCGACTGCGAAATAAGCCACCATGGGCCCAAGAGCTAAACACTGAATAGCTGCAACACCTTCATCTGCAACAGTAACAGACCACAGCTGAGGAAATTGGTTCAGAGGAGGAGGAGGAGAGGGGGAAAAAAGTGCTTTCTTCAGTGATTAAGGACATTTGTACAAAGTTGAGGGAGGTGCAAAGTTTTGCAGAGAAATATCACCCTGACCAATATCACCCTGACCAAGCTGAAACAAGCCATATCTGCAACATATTCAGTGACAAAACCTTGTTCCACTTCAGGCAAATATTAGAGATGCCAGAAACAGACCTCTATGGACAGTTTTTTAGTGCGACAGGGGTGCAGTGACTCTCAAGCTGGTCCCAGTGCCAGTAAAAGACAAAGAAGCGAAGTAACTCTGGATAGGGAATTGATACCTGAACTCCTTATGGAGGGGGGATTCCCCTTCCAAACAATACTCAGTCCTCCCTCTCTCCTTCCTGTCTTCCATACGCCAACAAGAATCTTCAATAAAGGTAAATGTGATCTTAAATGTTCATTTATCCATTTCATTAGTCATTTTATTTAGTTCTCATTGTTTTGTGTTTGTAAAACTATAGTTAATCTTTAAAAAACGTATTTTTTGTTAATATTTTTGGGTGTCGAGAATGGATTAATTGTATTTACATTAATTCTTATGGGAAATATTACTTGGGTTTTCCGCTGTTTCGGATTTAGGCCGACCTTCTGGAACAGATCACGGCCAAAATCCAGGGTTCCACCGTATCTCAGATTCAAGAAAGTTATATTCTTTATCTGTTCATATTTTTACTTAAACTACAATAAATTAAAAAAAAATTGTACGGCACTCTTGAAGACCTTAATCCTCAACAATACTGTATTATATTACTTTAGAAAAACGTATAGAAATATAATACTGTACAGTATTACAGTACTAAGAACAATTAAATTTCCAAATTAATTTCAATTTTACACAGTAGACAAATTTACTATGAAAATATGACTACTATATTATCCTTACACATGATTATTAGAATGCCACAATACCTTTAATAATAGAGGGACCGCTGGGGTGTGTGCCCATCCACAATTCAGCAAAAGGTTCATCATCTGCAACCTCAAGGTCCGGCTGCATAGCTTTGGCTAGCTGGGCAACACTACTCCTTGAACCCTTGACACCCCATGCATACCTTTGCACAGCACATTCCAACTCCATTCTGAAGAACATGTGCACAAATTACTGCAAAGTTATTGCTACGATATTCTTTTAAAATACATGTATATATTTCATGCACAAACATTTGAGCACAACTTGATTGAGCATCTATCTCATGATTAACATATGAAAAATCAAACATCCACCACTCACTGCATTAGGGACCCACAAGGGTTTAGCACCTCATGTAATTTTTTTTTTTCACACTGGTCATCTCTCACAGTTAAGAACACAAGAACATAAGAAAGAAGGAACACTGCAGAAGGCCTACTGGCCCATGCGAGGTAGGTCCATGTCCCCCCACGGATTAACCCAATGACCCAACCTAGTCAGGTCATATCACATTCACTTAAGGAAGGAGCACAGCAACTGACCTAGTAGCACAAGCTAATCAGGTCCAACTCACACCCACACCCACCCACACTCACTTATGTATTTATCTAATCTATTTTTAAACCTACACAACATTTTAGCCTCTATAACTGTACTCGGGAGTTTGTTCCACTCATCCACAACTCTATTACCAAACCAGTGCTTTCCTATATCCTTCCTGAATCTGAATTTTTCCAACTTAAAACCATTGCTGCGAGTCCTGTCTAGGCTAGATATTTTCAGAACGCTATTTACATTCCCTTTATTTATTCCTGTTTTCCATTTATACACCTCTATCATATCCCCCTAATTCTATGCCTTTCTAGAGAGTGCAGATTCAGGGCCCTCAGTCTATCCTCATAGGGAAGATTTCTGATACATGGGATCAACTTTGTCATCCTCCTTTGTACGTTTTCCAGAGCATTTATAACCATTCTGTAATATGGTGACCAAAACTGTGCAGCATAATCTAAATGAGGCCTAACCAAGGATATATAGAGTTGAAAAACAACCTGAGGATTCCTATTATTTATGCTTCTTGATATGAAGTCAAGAATTCTGTTAGCTTTATTGCGAACACTTATGCACTGTTGTCTTGGTTTCAGATTACTGCTAACCAGAACTCCTAAATCTTTTTGCAATCCATAATATTAAGATCTACATTATATATTTAGTTTATATGTGGCATGGTTATTTTCCTGTCCAACGTTCAGAACACTGAATTTGTCTATATTAAACTGCATCTGCCACTTCTCCGACCACTGCATCAGTCTATTCAAATCTTCCTGGAGTGCTCTGATGTCCTCGTCAGAATGAATTCGACGGCCTATTTTGGTGTCATCGGCAAACTTGCTCATGTCACTCTTTATGTGCTCATCAATGTCGTTCATGTAGATTGTGAACAACAGGGGGCCCAACACTGACCCCTGTGGAACACCGCTCGTGATGCTTCCCCACTCTGATTTCTCCCTATTTATGCAAACTCTCTGCTGCCTATTTGTCAACCATGCTTCTATCCATGAAAAAATTTCTCTCCTATTCCATGTGCCTTAATTTTCCTCAATAGTCTCTGATGTGGGACCCTGTCAAAAACCTTACTGAAGTCCATATACACAATATCATATTCATTACCATGATCTACCTCAAATACCTTAGTATAAAAAGTTAATAAATTCGTAAGGCAATAACGCCCCTTTGTAAAACCATGCCGAGATTCGTTGATTAATTTATGTTTTTCAAGGTGGCTATGAACTGCCTCAGTAATTACTGATTCCATAAATTTTCCCACTATGGAGGTTAGGCTTATTGGTCTATAGTTCGAAGCTAAGGACCTGTCACCTGCTTTGAAAATAGGTATAACATTGCCATTTTCCACTTATCTGGCACCATGCCAGTTTGTAGTGATATGTTGAAAAGATTAGCCAAAGGTTTGCTAAGCTCCTCTTTACATTCCTTTAGAACCCTTGCGTACAGTTCATCAGGGCCTGGGGATTTGTTAGGTTTTAATTTATCTATTTGCCTAAGGACCATGTCACTTGTGACCCTAATCGTGCATAGTTTATCGTCCTGTTCTACATAATTTATTATTTCTGGAATATCGCTAGTATTTTGAAGCCTGTGTAAAAACTGAGAGGAAGTATGTGTTAAAAATTCTACACATTTCCTTATCACTGCCCATGAGCTGACTCAAGTAACTTTTGAGTGGGCCTATCTTGTCCCTGATCTTACTTCTGTATACCTGAAAGAATCCTTTTGGGTTAGTCTTCAATTCTCTTGCAACTTTAACCTCATGATTTCTTTTTGCTTTCCTTATTCCCTTTTTTCTCTCTGTACCTGAATATATTGATTTCTTAATTGCCCCTCTCCTCTTTTGATTTGCCTATATATGCCTCTCTTTCGACCAATGAGATGTTTTAATCTATTGTTCATCCATTTAGGATCAATTTTGTTTGATCTGATTTCCCTATTTGGAACATAAGTTGTCTGAGCAGCTAGAACTATGCTCTGGAAAACGTCATATCGGCAATCATCATCACCTACCTGACCCATAGTCAGGTCATTCCAGTTCAGCCCATCCAAGTAATTTTTCAGTCCTATGAAATCAGCCAAGCGGAAGTCAGGGACAGAGACTTGACTGCCATTATTAGGGGAATTCCATGATATATTAAAACTGAGTGATTTGTGATCACTTTCCCCAAGCTCATCATTAACCTCAAGATTATTAACTAGCATTTCCCTGCTGGTAAGAACCAAGTCAAGCAGGTTATTTCCTCCAGTTGGTTCTGTCACAAACTGTTTTAAAAAACAATCCTGAATCGTATCACGAAAGTCACTTGATTCTAAATTTCCTGTCAAATTACTCCAGTCAATCTGTCTATAGTTGAAATCTCCCATTAGCACAACATTTTCATTTGTAGATGCCTTACGAATTTCATCCTCATAGAAGTTTACTGCACTCCCTATCAAGATTTGGGGCCCTGTAAATCAAACCCAAAATTAGTTTTTCACAGCCCTTGAGAAGCTGTAATCAAACAGGTTCAGTGGCTGACGCTTCTAATTTTATATCTTGTCTAACACAACAATTTAAACTGTCTCTGGCATACATCACTATTCCACCACCCTTTCTGTTGACCCTGTCAGTGTGGAATAATTTACAGCCTTGTATGTGACATTCAGAAGGCATCTCTCTAACTTTCAGATTGAGCCAGGTCTCTGTTATAGCAATAACATCTATGTTTCCTGCACTTGCAATTAATCTTAGCTCATCTATCTTATTTCTTACACTCCTGCTATCAGTTAGTTTAATATATTTATTATGCACCTCATACCCATCATGTGGGCGGTGGTCATCTCTCACAGAGGTAGGATGACAGAAAAATAAAAGAAACATTCACTATTATTTGTACAATCACTCACCTAGTTGTACTCACCTAGTTGTGGTTGCCGGGGTCAAGTCACAGCTCCTGGCCCCGCCTCTTCACTGGTCACTACTAGGTCACTCTTCCTGCTCCATAAGCTTTATCATACCTCTTTATCATACCTTGCCAAAAGTGTGCTGACATCACACTGCAAGTGACTCTTCAAACAGGAACATCTTCACCCCTCCTTTAGTGACAGGCACTGCATATCCAACCTCAAGGACTCAAGTCTAGCTAAGCAATTTCCTTGAATCCCTTCATATATTTCACCTTGCTCACATTCAAATAAATACAATGTTGTACCTGCATATGTTAAGCTTAATTCAAGGATCAGCTGTTAACTATGGAGTAAAGTTACATCACATCAGCCAAGCTATTTGGCTGGATAAGATTTTAACTAAATCGATACTCACTCAGAGATTTGATCGTGTAGTTAAAATTCACTTGAATCTTACACACACAAAAAAATATTTACTAAAGCTAGTTTATCAAAGAAGTAACTTTTTCAGTAGATAGAATCCTTGGACACAACAGACAATCTGTGATAAACTAATTTTCCAAATTTGAGTACATATCTGGTTTACAACCAAAAGGACCCAAGTTTAATTCCAGGGCAGGGTGCAGCATACGGGCAGGTCTCCTTACACCAGCTGCCTATGTACACCTAGCAATAAATGAGGCTTTTATACTAGTAGACATGATCAAAAGACCCCAGTGGAAATAAACCAAACTGCTTGGCTTCTTGAGTTATCTTGGGTTAATAACCCAAAGATGTTCTTCCTCATTTTCTTAAATAAGCAAATGTATTTAAATAAGCATACATATTTAAATAAGCATACGTATTTAAATAAACATACATATTTAAATAAGCGCACATATTTAAAGTGATAAATTAGATCACTTACAGGATGTTTATATTGGTAGAATTACTGAATTCACAGCTTGATAAAGCTCCTGGAGAGCAAAACATTGCCACAATAAAATGTCACATTAGTTGCACTTGTGTCCTTTTACCTAACAGGGTGTTTATAACTGTTGGACAAGAATAAACATTAATTAAATTTTAAATATGGAGTTTTACATTTTATTAGGTTTTTTGAAACATGAGGTAAAACTTTTGTTAGCACCACTGCAATTATTGAGGTGGATAGTCATGCACCTACGGAGGCAGAGATTTTTAAAGGTTATCCAAAAAAGTAATGCAATAATAAAACTATGATTTGGACTACCTGGATACCTGGAGTTTACCTGGAGAGGGTTTCAGGGGTCAACGCCCCCGCGGCCCGGTCTGAGACCAGGCCTCATTGTGGTTCAGGGAATAATCAACCAGGCTGTTACTGCTGGCCGTACACAAGCTGACGTATGAATCACAGCCCGGTTGGTCAGGTATTGACTTTAGGTGCCTGTCCAGTGCCTTCTTGAAGACAACCAGGGGTCTACTGGCAATCCCCCTTATGTACGCTGAAAGGCAACTGAACAGTCTTGGGCCCCAGACACTTACTGTGTTGTCCATATATTACACAAATAACCCGCACATAAAAGAGAGAAGCTTACGACGACGTTTCGGTCAGACTTGGACCATTGACAAAGTCACAGTGTGACTTTGTCAATGGTCCAAGTCGGACCGAAACGTCGTCGTAAGCTTCTCTCTTTTATGTGCGGGTTATTTGTGTATCGTTCCAGTCACGGTATTGTGCCTTTTTGTTATTTATTGTCCATATATTGTATATATATTTTTTCCAGTCAATTTTCACAAAGTACTTTTATCCTGAGTGATGGGAGGCAGACAGGTTCAAGTAGCTAAATAATCATGAGAAAGAAAGTTATGTGAAGGCTGAGACGTCTCCCGGCTGGCTGCATTACAGATGTTAATAACATTAGTGTGCTCCAGTAATCAATGATATATTCTTGAATCAGTTTATTAAATAACACAACATTATTATGAAACACGTTGAAAACATTGTTATTTTCATAGAGAAGCAATTATTATTACTATTATTATTATTATTATAATCAAGGGGGAAGCGCTAAACCCATAGGATTATACAGCGCCTGTTGGGGGACGTGGAAGATATTCAGGTTTAATTCAGGGAACTGGAGCACAGATCCAATTCCCTAGATCAAGAGCCCCTCACCATGATCAAGGACCCTTCCTTGAGGGGATAGGGAAGCAATAAAACCTTAGGGGGGTCATACATTGCACGAGACAGGAGGTAAAAAGGCTAGAGTCGAGGAAAGGAAGGGTAACCCCAATTCCTCGAATGAAGAGCCCTTCACAAGCATCAAAGTACCTCGCTTCAAGGGAGAACAATAATATGAATCTTCTATCCTATTTATTAGATGTAATTCCCAAAAAGAAACCAGCTCAAGGTGACCGTCCGAAGGCTGTGCAAACGTCAATATTTTCCTCACAAGTCAAGAAATAAAAATTTTTTACATACTAAAAATACATCTCAAATGGATGATTGCACTGGACAAAATTATAAAGTATTACCTTTATTTCCGAGGAATATTTTGGGATAAATACGTTGGAGAGAGCGTGTGTGGGCGGCGTCGTCTGCACCTTCTGCTCTGTTTGTTTACCACAAGCATTTAGTAAAGTCATTTTTATTTAGGCTTTGGGTAAATAATATTTATTCAGGCTCATTACACAAGTTTAGATTTGTATAATTGTCGATTATAGGAACTAAAGTGTTAATTACTGTACCATAATTCAATAAAGTAATATTATGTAGTACAACTATTAGTATGCTTTTTCACTCTTAGCGGATGGAGGATCGAACCTTTAATACAGTGCTCTGAATGAGCCACACTAATAACAATAATAATATTTCTATAAGTACATGTACAAGGTATACAGGCCTAGCTGACATCAGTGACATACTACTACACAGAAAGCCGCTTGTTATGCAGAGCATTTCGAGCAAATTAGGTCAATTTTGTCCAGGATGCGACCCACACCAGTCGACTAACACCCAGGTACCTATTTTACTGATGGGGTGAACAGGGACAGCAGGTATCTTATGGAAACACGTCCTAATGTTTCCACCCGTATAGGAAATCGATCCCCGGACCTCAGCGTCTGAGCTGAGTGCACTAGCAATCGAGCAATAGGTATACCAGGAGGTTTCGGGGGTCAGCGCCCCCGTGGCCTGGTCACAGACCGGGCCACAGGGTGGATCAGGGCCTGATCAACCAGGCTGTTACTGTTGGCCGTACGCAACTCGACGTATGAACCACAGCCCAGCTGGTCAGGTACTAACTTAAGGTGCCTGTCCAGCGCCTTCTTGAAGACAGCCAGGGGTCTTTTGGTAATCCCCCTTATACATGCTGGGAGACGGCTGAACATTCTTGGGCCCCTGACACTTATTGTGTTGTCTCTTATCGTGCTAGTGACACCCCTGCTTTTCATTGGGGGGATGGTGCATCGTCTGCTTTTGTAAGGAGTGATTTTCGTGCGCAAGTTTGGTACTAATCCCTCTAGGATTTTCCAAGTGCATTTAATCATGTATCTCTCCCACCTGCGTTCTAGGGAGTACAGGTTGAGGAACTCCAAGCGTTGCCAGTAATTGAGGTGTTTTATCGCAGTTATGTGTGCCGTGAAGGTTCTCTGTACATTGTCTAGGTCAGCAATTTCACCTGCCTTGAAAGGTGCTGTTAGTGTGCAGCAATATTCCAGCCTAGATAGAATAAGCGACCTGAAGAGTGTCATCATGGGCTTGGCATACCTAGTTTTGAGGGTTCTCATTATCCATCCTGTCATTTTTCCAGCAGATGCGGTTCATACAATGTTATGGTCTTTGAAGGTGAGATTACTGACATGATCACTCCCAGGTCTTTGACGTTAGTTTTTCGCTCTATTGTGTGGTTGGAATTTGTTTTATACTCCAATATAGTTTTAATTTCCTCACGTTTTCCATATCGGAGTAATTGAAATTTCTCATCATTGAACTTCATATTGTATTCTGCTGCCCATTTAAAGATTTAGTTGATGTCTGCCTGGAGTCTTGCGGTGTCTTCAATGGAGGACACTGTCATGCAAATTCGGGTGTCATCTGCAAAGGAAGATACAGTGCTGTGGCTTACATCCCTGTCTGTCAGATATGAGGATTAGGAACAGGATGGGAGCGAGTACCG